>CM054135.1:30378923-30383923 GCA_028751875.1 Rapana venosa | reverse complement strand
CGATCTCCCAGGTCGACTTCAAATGCAGACCTGCCAGTGCCTAATTCCCTTCTTGTTTATACACATGGAGAAGATCAAAAGATCCCCGTAATGCATGTCAGCGTTCGGCGTGTTACGGAAAGACCTCAGCGCCTGGGCTTTATCACAGTTCTTGATTAAACCATTGACGCTGGGGGCAACAGCAAAGTGAGAGGCTGTATGACCAGTGGCTTTCTTTCCCACTCATGGAATTCCACTTTACAGCTTAGTCTTTAGTGATCGACTATGACTCTCTGACTAGGAGGCTTGATTCGCACAGTCCTTATGTGCTGCAGCCCTGGGGGCTAGTTGGCCTTTGGAGAACATCTCCAACGCTGACTGTCCTTATGCCCACTTGGCCGAAGAGAGTGGGGATGTACTGTGGGCAAGGCATCTCCACTATAATCAAATTTCTGCCCAGTTTCCGAAACAGCAGCTGGCTCCTCTGCTGTTTTGGAGGTCATCGTCGAACACGACGGACAAACATATACGGAAAGACGAACGTATCCAGCATACATCCCCGAAATCAGAATGCGTTTACCTTCATGGTGGGCAAAAATGGTCGCCATCGAAAAATCTCGCCATTGGTGAACCTTTCCTTTTTGTTTTTGTTTTTTCTTTTATTCTTTCTTTTCGAGGATAATGGAATAAGCACTCATTTGGTTTTTTTTACAACCAGTCCCCGTGTGTATGCAGTTGTTAAAAAATTTTGTCATCTGAATTTGAAGAAGAAAAACTTGAAGAAAAATTCGAAGAATAAGGAAAGAAGACGAAAAAAGAGAAAATTTTGATAAATTTAAAAAAGAATTTGAAGAATATGGAAAGAAGAAGAGGAAGAGAGAGTGAGAGAAAAAAAATCGGAGGCGAAATCGAAGAAGAATCCAAGTATGAATTTAAAGAAAAAGAAGAAAATCGACTCAGAAGAACTCGAATGAGAAGAGGAAGAGAATTCCAGAAAGAAGAAGACACATTTGAAAACGAAAAACTGAAGAAAAAGAATTCGAAGATGTATTCAAAGAAGAGGAAGGAGGAGGAAGCGGAGGAAGAGGAGGAGGAGGAGGATGATCCAGGAGGAGGCAGAGGAGGAGAAAAAGAGAAAGGAGGAGGGGGAGAAGGATGAGAAATAGAAAGAGAAGCATAGGAAGAGGAGAGAAGGAAGAGGAGACTGAGGACCAATACAGAATAAACAAACAAACGAATCAAAAACAAACAGCAGAAATAGATAGGCACCCATTGTGGCTTTTTGCACCCAGCTCTCAAAGAGAAGCAATCAAAAATGAAAAAAAACCCACCCCAAAAAGGAAAATAGTAAATTATCAAAGGTATGGAAAAAAACAACCACCCCCAATAACCATTAATAAAAGCACAGTGTGTATTGATATAAAACGAAAAGTGTGTATGTGTGTGTGTGTGTGTGTGTGTGTGTGTGTGTGTGTGTGTGTGTGTGTGTGTGAGAGAAGAGAGAGAGAGAGAGAGAGAGAGAGAGAGAGAGAGAGAGAGAGAGAGAGAGAGAGAGAGAGAGAGAGAGAGAGAGAGAGAGAGAGAGAGAGGAAAAAGAAGTATGCTTCGGGCTAGTGCACAAACTCTGTGTCACTGATACTGGATAGATTTAACCCAGAATCGGATTATCCTTGTCATTTAATATGCACAGATCTTGATTGCACGAAGAAAAAGTAAACGACACTGAGCCTTACTTGATAACACGACATGACGGACGTAACCAGCGTGTTTGATACAAGGAACGACAGCAGAGTTGGTTTTAAACGCTGATTTAATCTGTGTATAGTTGCACAGTTTTTAATCCGGAGATTAAGAAATGCTACGAGGCGACAGCCCCGATAATAAGGCCTCTGTGGTCGGCGGGGCTGTAAACAACAGGATTGGTTAAGTACTAACTTTCAAAGATCCATTTCTTCACGAGACTAGAAGCCCGCCCACGGTTGAACCAAATGTCAGCAAGAAAATGTTGTATGTTCTTTTTAAAAAAAAAAATCTTTGTTGAAATGAAATAACAAACTGAAATACAAGACGAAAGTCTCACTGATAAGGCCATGCACGAACATCTCATTCGGAGCAGTTTAGAGAGAGTCGACAGTGTTTGAAGCTAAATTAATTGAGGTTGTTTTGCCTCTCTAGTTGAGGATTTAACAATATTTTTCCCCTGTTGGGATGCTGGGGGGGAGGGGGGGGGGGGGCTGTCAGTATAAATAGCATCCCCATCTTCAGGAAATTCTATGCTAGGAATTCCGCTCTTATCTATCCCTCTCTTTCGTTTCTGCCTTGTTCCTCCCCCCCCCCCCCCCCATCCTGTCACACCTACTTCTTGTCTATTTTCTGCCTTCTTGGTCCATTCTCCCGCTTGCTTTTTTTCTTCCCCCCAGGAAAGACTTAGGCCTACAAGATAACAATGCTCTCCCACGCCGACGTCGGATGCGCTGGGCCTCAGTTGTCAGGGGCTTGACGGCAGCCCAACGTGTTTTCACCCATTTTGCAGACAACAGTAGTTGCTGTCTGAGCGTTTAACGGAGAATGAGAAGGAAGGGTATTCTAACGGTAAAGCTCAAAATCAAGGTAATCAAATAGGGTTGAGAGTAACATTGATGAACAATTTTTACTCTTCCACTCCCTCTACATTATTATTTTCTTTATTCTTTATTTTATTCTGTGTTATCGGGTATAACGGAATAAGCATTTATATGCTTTTTTGCATCCAGTCCCCGTGTGTATGCGGTTTTGTAAATTCTGTCATCTGTTCCCACCAGCACACAATGGCCTACTCTTACGAAAAACGGAACAGGATTTAACGTGTGCGCAAGATCTTCTGCTTGCGTTCGCACACGGGGCCTCGGTTTATAGTCTCATCCGAAGGACTTTTGGGGAGAGTGGAGTCTGCACTGATGTTAACTCCAGGGGAAAATATCCCCTTGAACGAGAATCGAACCCGGGTCTTCAGATTACGAGCACAATGTTCTAACCACTACGTTTATGACAGTGTGAAAAAAGATATGCTTGGATTTTTGAATAAGATGCATATTTTAAAACATTATGTTATATAAGATACTCGTTTTTACCAGAGATTACCATAGTCATATATTTGGAATCTCTCTCTCTCTCTCTCTCTCTCTCCTCTCTCTCTCTCTCTCTCTCTCTCTCTCTCTCTCTCTCTCTCTCCTCTCTCTCTCACACATACGCATGCGCGCGCGCGCACACACACACGCACACACACACGCGCGCGCATATACTCTCTCTCTCTCTCAATATGTCAATAGTGTAGATATGCTTTAGAATGATAAGAATAGACATGTGCTTGACAATATATAGCAAATCTTTGTTTGAATATTATTTATGCATTTATTTAGTTATCTAAGTGTCTATACTCTCTTTTATTTGATTTGAATGTTTTCTTATCAATTTGTTCATTGCGCGTGCGACTCTGTGTGTGTGATTATGTGTGTTGTGTGTGTTGTGTTTGTGTGTGTGTGTGATTGGTGTGTGTGTGTGTGTGTGTGTGTGTGTGTTGTGTGTGTTGTGTTGTGTGTGTGTGTGTGTGTGTGTGTGTTGTGACTCTCTGTGTGTGTGCGTGTGTGTGCGCGTGCGTGTGTGATTGTGTGTGTGTGATTGTGTGTGTTGTGTTGTGGTGTGTGCGTGTGTGTGTGTGTGTGTGTGGTGTGTGTGTGTGTGTGTGTGTGTGTGTGTGTGATTGTGTGTGTTGTGTGTGTGTGAAAGTGTGACTGTGTGTGTGTGACTCTCTCTCTGTGTGCGCGCGCGCGCACTTACCTTCTCAGGTGTTGAAACCTTTCCTTGTCGACTCACTTTGACAGACAGCTTCAGTACCCAATCGATGCCAGAGATTTCTCCAGAGGTTTTCACAACTTGTCTCTGTCTGTCTGCCCGTCTGTCTGTTTGTCTGTCGCGGTGTCTCTTTGTGTGTCTCTTCACACCTGTCTGCCTGTCCGTCTTATTTCCCTCTTTTCTCTCTCTCTTTCTGTCTCTTTGTCTCTAGCTCTGTGTTTGTTTGTTTGTTTGTGTGTGTGTGTGTGTGTGTGTGTGTGTGTGCGCGCGTACGTGCGTGCGTGTGTATGCTCGCATGCATGTGTATGTGTGTGTACGCTCCCGTGCATGTGGTGTGTGTGTGTGCGCGCGCGCGCGAATGTGTGCACGCGTACGCTCGCGCGCATGTGTGTTTGCGTCATATCTGTATATGTATAAAGTTTTGTTTCCCAATGAAAGTGACTTTCCTTACAAAACTTTGCTAGGGGACAACTAACTCTCTCGTGCAGTGAGTTCTTAGATGCGCGTTGAATGTGTATTGCACACAGGACCTCAGTTTATCCTCACATCCAACTGACTACCACTGAAGGTCTGTGCAGCGGATGGGTGAAAAGCTCGGGTTTAAACGGGTTTAATCGAACCTGCTACTTAATGCTTTCTACACAGGCACGAGAGAGTGAAAAGAGGCAGACTACCAACATCATTCATCGCCAGCGTCACTGAGATCAGTGGTCTGGGAGGAGGGCTACAGGAGATGGTAGAACTCAGCAGAGACAGAGAAAGATGGTGAACCCTGGTGGTGGCATTGCGTGGAGCTCCTACCGATGACAGCGGCGATGAAGACATCTGACCTGATACTGGTACATTGAATTGTATTGAATTGTGTGATTGTGTGTGTGTGTTATTGTGTGTGTGTTGTGTGTGTTGTGTGTGTGTGTGTGTGTGTGTGTGTGTGTGTGTGTGTGAGAGAGAGAGAGAGAGAGAGAGAGAGAGAGAGAGAGAGAGAGAGAGAGAGAGAGAGAGAGAGTGTGTGTGTGTGAGACCGTGTGTGTGAGACCGTGTGTGTGTGGGTGTGTGTGTGTTTATTTATTATTTTATTTTATTTATTTTATTCTTTTATATCGAGGATAATGGAATAAGCACTTATGTGCTTTTTTCATCCAGTCCCCGTGTGTATGCGGTTTCGTAAATTGTCATCTGTTCCCACCGGC
>CM054135.1:30366423-30373923 GCA_028751875.1 Rapana venosa | reverse complement strand
AAGATATAGCGCTATATAAGTTCCATTTATTATTATTGTTGTTGTTAGTATAATAATAATAATAATAATAATAATAATGATAATGCGCCTGCCTAGAAACCGAAAAGTCCGGGTCGAAAGTGTGCTGTGGTTCGAATCCTGTTTGGGCCTGAAACTTTTCCTCCATCCATTCATTAGACCATGAGTGGTGGTCTGGGTGCTTGATAAACGGAGGTCCTGTTTGTTACATTTAATTATTTAGCGCACATAAAAGAACCCACAGCAACAAGAGAGTTGTCTCTGGCAAAATTATATATAAAAAGCTTCTCTGATAGGGAAACAAATACAGTTGCAGACAGGAAAAAAACACCCAACCAAAAATTGGTGGCGCAGCTCTTGTGGCGACGCGCACTCCCCGTGGAGAGCAGCTCGAATTTCACAGCAGAGAAATGTGTCCTGACTTAAACTGGTATAATATAACTAAAAATAAATTGGCAGTACCCATACTTTTGGTCTCACCTCCTCACCTCCCTCCCCCCCCCCCTCCCCCCCGGCCCTGTCCACGAAACAGCTGACTTCTCAGAAAAAAACAAAATATTCAGAGTTCAAGTATGCAAATCTGTTTTTGTTGTTTGTTGTTTGTTTTGTTTTGTGTTTATTGGAAAAAAGTGGATATTTGGCGGTGTCGTCACTTTCACCCTACTTCGAGGGGATTGAACATATGCCGATCAGATCTACTGCGCCAGTTTGGCCATAAACCACAGGTGTGTGGAGAGAGGTCATGGTGTATTTTTCTAGAGACTGCAATGAAGAGCCACTGTTTAAGAATGTCCTCATGTTGTGATTTAAAATCCTTTTAAGACAAGAAAAATGGGCCGTATGCTTATTTTTGCTGTTGTTGTTGTTGTTGTTGTTGTCGTAGTGTGTGTGTGTGTGTGTGTGTGTGTGTGTGTGTGTGTGTGTGTGTGTGCGTTTGGATAAAATTCAGAGTAATGTCAGATATGTGTTAAAGTAAAGAAAACACAAGAAGAAGATAGATATGGTCGCAATCTGCGGATTACTTGTTACACTGATGACCCCACCGCATGCCTACTTTTGTGTCAGACACAGGGGGAAAAAAAGAAAGGAGTTTATGGTGTGTTTGTGTGTGAGGAAATTTTCAGTCTTAACAGTTGAGCCTAAGCCAAAAGCATCTGTCACTTATTGATGTGAGCTAAACACCAGGGCCTGGATTAAACTGTTGTTATCTGTTTCTGCCCGAAGTCGGTATGCGGCTGCCTTAACGATAGGCAAAAAATCCAGTTGCGTAGGCACAATCTCACCATTGGTGAGCCTTGGAGTTCTAGCCGCCGAAGGAGAAAATAAAACAACAACAAGGAGCCCCCCCCCCCCCCATCCCCCTCTCCCCATGTTGTTGTGCTTTAAGATGTTATGTCGAGATTGTCTTCAGTCATGACAAGCTCTTACCACAACCATCTGTATTGTCCTTTAAAGGAGATAAAAATAGAATACTCTGAAGTCAGAGTGCAGCTGCCTTTATGTCAAGGTATTTGAAAACAGTCACGCACGCAAGTTTTTTCCACCTCGTGTGTATTGACGGCCTCACGGTGATTCTCAGGTGTGGTGAGGTAGACGGAGTACTTATTCTGGGTGACCGTCTGGATGTTAAACTGGAGAACGTGCAACGAGAACAAGAGAAGAAGAAGAAGAAGAAGAAGAAGAAGAAGAAGAAGAAGGAAAAGAAGAAGAAGAAGAAGAAGAAGAAGAAGAAGAAAGAAGAAGAAGAAAGAAGAAGAAGAAGAAAGAAAAAGAAGAAGAAGAAGAAGAAGAAGAAGAAGAAGAAGAAGAAGAAGAAGAAGACGAAGGAGAAGAGGAAGAACAACGACAGTCTCTCAAGGATTTCTTCAGATTCGCGTGAACTCTGAGTCAGGGATTGCTCCTTCACAGGGGAAAATAAAGAAGGTTTTAATTTATTTATTTATATATTTTTTACTGTTCTCAATGCACTGTGAGAGCTGTGCAGAATTTAGAATGTAGAACCATCCTGTAAGTCGGAGTGTGGCTATGAAGAAGAAGCAAGAAGAAGAAGAAGGGAAGAAGAAGTAGAAGAAGGAGAAGCAAGAAGAAGAAGAAGGAGAAGAAGAAGGAGAAAAAGAAGGAGAAGAAGAAAGAGAAGAAGAAGGAGAAGAAGGAGGAGAAGAAGAAGAAGGCGAAGAAGAAGCAAGAAGGAGAAGAAGAAAAAGAATGAGAAGAAGAAGGAGAAGAAGGAGAAGAAGGAGAAGGAGAAGAAGGAGAAGAAGAAGAAGGAGAACAAGGAGAAGAAGGAGAAGAAGAAGAAGGAGAAGAAGAAGGAGAAGAAGGAGAAGAAGAAGAAGGAGAGGAAGAAGCAAGAAGAAGAAGAAGAAGGAGGAGGAGAAGGAGAAGAAGAAAGAGAAGAAGAAAGAGAAGAAGAAGGAGAAGAAGAAGAAGAAGAAGAAGAAGCAAGAAAAAGAAGAAGAAGGAGAAGAAGAAGAAGGAGAAGAAGAAGAAGGAGAACAAGGAGAAGAAGGAGAAGAAGAAGAAGGAGAGAAGAAGGAGAAGAAGGAGAAGAAGAAGAAGGAGAGGAAGAAGCAAGAAGAAGAAGAAGAAGGAGGAGGAGAAGGAGAAGAAGAAAGAGAAGAAGAAAGAGAAGAAGAAGGAGAAGAAGAAGAAGAAGAAGAAGAAGAAGAAGAAGAAGAAGAAGAAGAAGAAGAAGAAGCAAGAAAAAGAAGAAGAAGGAGAAGAAGAAGAAGGAAAAGAAGAAGAAGAAGAAGAAGAAGAAGAAGAAGATGAAAGTGTAAACAGTGTGTTGGTTTGAGCTCAAAACCTATCTATGGTGTGTAGCTTGTATTTGTAGTTCAGTCCTTATGTTTTTGTTTTGTTTTTATGTTGGTGGTTTTTTTCCCACCAGACAAAGAATATAGTATAAACAGCTTGTTGGTTTAAGCTCATTTTATTTATTTATTATTTATTTATTCTTTTATATCGAGGATAATGGAATAAGCACTCATGTGCTTTTTTTTACATCTAGTCCCCGTGTGTATACAGTTTTGTCAATTTTGTCATCTGTTTCCACCGGCACACAACGGCCTACTCTTCCGAAAAGCGGAACAGGATTTAACGTGTGCGCAAGATGTTCTGCATGCGTTCGAACACGGGGCCTCGGTTTATAGTCTCATCCGAAGTCAAAACACCTATCTGTGGTGTGTAGCCTGTATTTGTGGTTGAGTCCTTGTTTTGTTTTTAATATTTTTATCACCAGACATTTGTTGTTATGTGCAGACTGTGAAAGGAAGTCCCTGAGGATATGGTTACACTGACAAAGAACACTGACGAAGCGTAGCGTCAAAGGAAACAGCCTCTGCTATGTTTTCTTGTTTTCCATGCTGCTTGAAAATCAATGATTCAGCCTTTAATGTACTTGGATCACCTTGTGAACTATCGCGTTTCTTTCCTTTCTTTGTTTCTCTCTGTCTTTCTGCCTGCCTGCCTGTCTGTTTGTCTGTCTGCTTGTCTTTCTTTTGTTTCTTTGTTTCTTTCTGTCTGCCTGCCTGACTGCCTGTTTGCCTCCCTGCCTGTCTGTTTGTCTGTCTGCTTGTCTTTCTTTGTTTGTTTGTTTCTTTCTTTCTTGCCTGCCTGCCTGCCTGTCTGCCTGCCTGCCTGCCTGCCTGCCTGTCTATCTGCCTGCCTGTCTGTCTGTGTCTGCTTGTCTTTCTTTGTTTCTTTGATTCTTTCTTTCTTTGTTTCTTTCTTTCTTCCCTTCTTTCGTTGCAGTTGAGAGTAATGAGGTTGAGGGTTTCGAGACACTCGGCTGCCCTCAGAACACGCCCTTGATCTATCCCCGAAGTCGGAATGCGGCTACCTTAATGTTGGGAAGGGTGGGGTGGGGGGACGGCCACACACGCAAACATCTCACCATTAGCGAACGTTGGAGCTCTGGCTGAGGAAGAAGTGAACAAAGAACTAGAGCTTGAAGGCCTGGCCAGGAAAGTGAAAACGAAACGTTCTAGACATGCCACGTGACATCAGAGCTAGCTGCCATGCCCTTAATGAAGACTGTCACCCATGGGAAAAATAGGGGTGGGATCTATCTATCTATCTATCTATCTATCTATCTATCTATCTATCTATCTATCTATCTATCTATCTATCTATCTATCTATCTATCTATCTATCTATCTGTCTGTCTATCTGTCTATCTATCTATCTATCTATCTATCTATCTATCTATCTATCTATCTATCTATCTATCTATCTATCTGTCTATCTATCTATCTATCTATCTATCTATCTATCTATCTATCTATCTATCTATCTATCTATCTATCTCTCTCTCTCTCTCTCTATCTATCTATCTACCTATCTATTCTTTTATATCGAGGATAATGGAATAAGCACTCATATGCTTTTTTTACATCCAGTCCCCGTGTTTATGCGGTTTTGTAAATGTTGTCATATGTTTCCACCGGCACACAATGGCCTACTCTTCCGAAAAGCGGAACAGGATTGACCGTGTGCGCAAGATGTTCTGCATGCGTTCAAACACGGGGCCTCGGTTTATAGTCTCATCCGAAGGACTTTGACATTCAGAGGCAAGGAAGGCCACCAAATTCCTACGTGGAAAACTTAGCCAAGTGGACGGAGTTTTAACGGATGACATCTACAGAAGGACTGAAGACAGAAGGGAATGGAGCACAGTTTACAGGTTATGCAACAGTGGCTAACATAAAAAAATGTGTTGCCAACAGATGAATAGAATAGATTTTTTCCTTCAAAATAATCGTTATTTCAGGCCTGAATTGAACGAAAAAGATGTGTAGGTGGGGTGTTGTGCATCGTTTAGGGTAAGATTTTCACGCGATGCATATATATTTTCCTAAATATCTAGTTTCTGGGGCGGGGTATGATGCTTGAATAAGCACTGAGTACATCAACATTCAGGTATATTGATATAACATCACCTGACACACACACAGGTATTCCTGCCCATTAAACGCTGAAGATCGTACAAACAATGATGATGATGATGGTACAGGAATTGCCTCTTCCGAAAGACAGAGAGAGAGAGAGAGAGAGAGAGAGGAGAGAGAGAGAGAGAGAGAGAGAGGAGAGAGAGAGAGAGAGAGAGAGAGAGAGAGAGAGAGAGAGAGAGGAGAGAGAGAGAGAGCGCTGAAATCAAGTACACTGGTTGTTTAAGATGTAACCATTGGAATCCTGCTGTTGATGATTCTATTACCTAATATGTTTTAGGCTTTCACAATTAACAACTGAAGAACATGTTACAGCACCCGATGTTTTAAAAATTAAAAAAAAAATATATCGAGGATAATGGAATAAGCATTTATGTGCTTTTTTACATCCAGTCCCTGTGTGTATGCGGTTTTGAAACTTTTGTCATCTGTTCCCACCGGCACACATTGGGCTACTCTTACGAAAAGCGGAACAGGATTTAACGTATGCGCAAGATGTTCTGGTGCGTTCGCACACGGGCCTCGGTTTATAGTCTCATCCGAAGGACTTTTGGGGAGAGTGGAGTCTGCACTGATGTTAACTCTAGGGGAAAGTATCACCGTGAACGGGAATCGAACCCTGGTCGATTGCGAGTGCAATGTTCTAACCACTAGGCTATCCTGTCCCCCCATGGTTGGCCTATAGAGACAGTTACTCGAACCCTCCCTTCCCCCCGAAATGACACATGATCATGATAAAACAACACCAAACCAAACGGCTAACATAACAGCCTACAGTCGATGATATACATTTTTGTTATTTATTCGTCTATCCACTTTTTACAGCCATAGTCTAACCCTAAGGCAATATTGCAAGCAAATAGTACACCAAAGCGTCATGTTCAGTTACAACCCAGTTTCGATTTCAGAAGCTGAACATAAGTAGGGCAAGTTTAACGATAGATTTGTGAATAGCATATTATTTTCATCAGACAGTGTCTCAGTTACCCTGGAAAGGTGGGCTGTATCCTGAGCACCCACATCTGAAGCAACATTACATTTTCTGAATTTTTGCCGGATTATTTAAGATAAAAGATCCATTGCTTCTACCACTTAGTAAAAACAGATTAGTCTGCCAATTTGTTTTTGTATATATATTGTTTCGAGCATGCCATAAGCTATTTGCTTGTTATTGCTCTCAATTTGTGCATGGATAATATACATTTTTTTTCTAAATAAATATGTATCTAAACAATTCTTCGTGTCTGCCGTCCCGCCAGTTGTTTACCTGTCTGTGTATATAACCATCCACCCTGCTATCTATCTATCTATCTATCTATCTATCTATCTATCTATCTATCTATCTATCTATCTATCTATCTATCTATCTATCTATCTATCTATCTATCTATCTATCTATCTATCTATCTATCTATCTATCTATCTATCTATCTATCTATCTATCTATCATTGGTAAGAGAGAGACAGAGACAGGGATAGAGACACACAGAGACAGACAAACAGACAGATAGACGGATAGACAGACACAGAAAGAGGCACTGAGAGAGAAAGAGAAAAGTAGAAAGACAGAGAGACAGGGAGAGAGACAGAGAGAGTATTAAGTTAACAAAAGCACAAACACACACACACACACAGAGTAAGCAAAGCCAACAATCTTCATGTTACTAAGCCTACATCCCTCAATCTGCCTCCATAACTCTTGCCTGTATACAATGTCACGTCTAACCAGCCTTACTTCTATCTGATTTCCCTGTTCACCCTCCTGGTCACCCTATCTCATTTCCTGGTCGTGTTGGGTGACAGACCAAGAAACACTACTGCAGTGGTATGCGTTTAGGTGATACAGCAACGACCCAAATCACTACTCTGGTCTCAAGAACGCCATATATAATCTTGGACATATCAGCAGAACATCACTGTCCATGTAGCCTGCAGCATAAACTACAACTGAGTTAAGGGAGGGTGGAGGGGGGGGGGGGGCTAAATCAAACACAGGGAAACCTAGTCGGTTTGTTAACCTCTTCCCATTTCAATCTGGGCACTTCTGCTCTTTTTCTGTCTCTCAACAGTTGGGACGGACACTTTCTGCTGTATGATGAACTTTGAGCTGGCATGACCAGGGAGCAGTAGCAGTACTGTATACCAACCAAGTCAGGATAGTAGAAAAAAGACCAGTGTAAACTTTGATAGTGCCACTTGTCAGTTAGAGAATGACAGGAGTAGTTTGATTCCCTGTGTCCTTCCACTTTGAAGGAAGATAGTTGTCTGTTTTTGATGTGTGGGGTTTAGTATAACTTCCAGCGTTGCTGGGAAGTCCTGTGACTGGCATATTGACAGAGAGAAAGGGGAAAACAGTACAATTTTGTACATAGCTCGCACGAGGCGTCTTGCTGGTAACTAAACGAGAGAGAGGGGAGAGAGAGAGAGAGAGAGAGAGAGAGAGAGAGAGAGAGAGAGAGAGAGAGAGAGAATATGAATGAATGACTGACTGAATGATTTTTATTTTTGAAGGATCATAGATAAGCATTCACAT
>CM054135.1:30338923-30361423 GCA_028751875.1 Rapana venosa | reverse complement strand
AGAGAGAGAGAGAGAGAGAGAGAGAGTTTGCTGCAATATCTTCATCCACAACAGTTTCCTGTTTCAATGCCCTGTCAAACATAAGGATGTGCACTGACGACACAGTCACTGTCACGTTGACAACGAACCTGTCTTTCTTGTCTGCTGTCTGGCCCTCTCCAAGTCACAACGAATTTGACACGGTGACTTTCTACGATACTGCACCTATGTGAATCTATTCAGCCAGGATTCGCCATGTTTGTTGACACTGGCGTGCCAACTGGTTTCATTTACATGATGACTACGGTCATTTTACTTTCACCCCTGTCACCTTCCAAGATGAAACAATGTTATCTGTTTACTGGGCAGTCAAGGATTTATCTACAGCCACTGGAAGACCAGGAACAGAAAATGTTGAAAAGTAGAACTATCAAATTGTACTGCAGTTACTGAAAGCAAACATTGTTGCTTTTGCATCAAGTCACACCAGAGAGAGAGAGAGAGAGAGAGAGAGAGAGAGAGAGAGAGAGAGAGAGAGAGAGAGAGAGGAGAGAGAGAGAGAGAGAGAGAGAGAGAGAGAGAGAGAGAGAGAGAGAGAAGAGTGTGAGAGAGAGAATCTAGTTTATTTTGTAATTCGGCATTGTGATGGGCCTTGCCATCATTACCAGACATTTAATTTAAAAAAGGCATTTAGCTCATTGATTTCAATCAGAAGACAAACATACCCATCTCCACACAAATAAACAAATACACAAACAGATAAACCAGCCAACCAGCCAACCAACCACCCACCCACACAGCTAACCAATTAAACCAACCAACCAACCAACCACACCCACCCACAACCAAACCAACCAGCCAATCAACCAACCAACCACACCCACCCATCCACTCAACCAACCAACCAACCAACCAACCACCCACACACCCAACAAACCAACTATCAAATAAACAACCAGAAAAAAAATACTGAAACGATCCCTACAGATGAACCCCCCCCCCCCCCCCCCCCCCCCCCCCCCCCCCCGCGACCCTCACACACAGAAAACAAAACCCTTCAAACGGAGCCTGTCATTTCCCTTTACTTTACTGACCTTGCGAAACAGGACACTACCCACTAACATCCTTTTTTTGCAATAACAGGAAATCCCTGAGTGAGGTAACCTATATCCAACCTGTAATGGATCTCAACAGTTGATTAAATAATGATACCACCAAAGTCAGCAGCAGTTCAACCTCTATGAGGAGATAACCCAGCTCCGAACCTACTTTGATTACTATTTTTTGTCTGGAGTGAAATGCCACGCAGTCTCTATGCCTGCGGGAAACAGAATACCCTTTTTCAGTCACACGATACCTTCCCTTACTTTTTTGCAAACAAAAAAATGTCTCTGGTTTGTTTGGATTTTTTGGGTTAAAGATTCAAGATTTTTTTTCACCCCCCCCCCTCCCTCCCTCCCTTCCCTCTTTGTTCTCTGAGTCTCACCATTAGTGAGATTTTTGCGTATGCAACTGTTTGCCCAACATTAAGGTAGCCGCATTCTGACTCGATGTTTGAACACGACAACAGCGTGTATGCGGTTTTTTGTTGTTCTTTTGAAAAGGTCAACGGTTCCTATCGGCACGCAATAGCCTACTTTTTCGATAGGTGGAAGTGGAAGGGGGAGGAATGGTCTAAGAACACTTCATCAGTCACTGTCCCTTTTGTTATTAGCATGGAGGCGATAGGTGAATGTTGTTCATACACACGCAAACGTACACACACACACACACGCGCGCGCGCGCGCGCGCGCACGCACGCACGCACGCACGCACGCACGCACGCACACACACACACACCACACACACACACTTCAGATGAGCTATAAACCGAGGCCCCGTGTGCGAACGCATGCAGAACATCTTGCGCACACGTTAAATCCTGTTCCGCTTTTCGAAAGAGTAGGCCATTATGTGCCGGTGGGAACAGATGACAAAATTTACAAAACCGCATACAAACGGGGGACTGGATGTAAACAAGCACATGAGTGCTTATTCCATTATCCTCGATATAAAATAATAAATAAATAAATAAATAAATAAAACACACGTTGAGTTTTAACACGCCATCATGGTGGGTGGGATATCATTTTATTAACAATATAAAATGAAATAATACGCCGCCAAGTAAAAACAAGAATTGACTCATTTAGTCAATAAGACTATACAGAGCAAAGCTGAACTTTGTCATATTTATCAGTTTCTCTTGTGTTGTGTTGTGTCGTGTCGTGTCGTGTTGTGTTGTGTTGTGTCGTGCGGTGTTATGTCGTATTTGCCGAACTGATTTGTATTTAGTCTGTCGTGTTGATATGTGGGTTAATTTTCTGTTGCCATGTATTCCTTAGTGTCCTGTGGTGTTGAGTTGGTTTTTAAAATACTTTTTATTGTTTGTTGGCATTATTTATGTATGTATTTGCTAATTTTGCTGTATTTCTGTTTGGTTGTATTTTTGCTTGGTTGTAATTTTGCTTGGTTGTATTTCTGTTTGGTTGTATTTTTTGCTTGGTTGTATTTGTTTGGTTGTATTTTTGCTTGTTGTATTTTTGCTTGGTTGTATTTTTGCTTGGTTGTATTTCTGTTTGGCTGTAATTTTGCTTGGTTGTATTTCTGTTTGGTTGTATTTTTGCTTGGTTGTTTTTCTGCTTGGTTCTTATTTTGCTTGGTTGTATTTTTGCTTGGTTGTATTTCTGTTTGGTTGTATTTTTGCTTGGTTGTATTTTTGCTTGGTTGTATTTTGGTTCGCTTTTTGTGGCCAGGGACGCCTACGCTTGTAAAATGAACCAATTCATTTAATATCAGCAATTTGATATGAAAGAATACAAAGGCAGAGTAAATTGGGTATTTTAGAATACAACAAAAATATGAAGAAAACAAAAATATGGCTCAAAAGTGGCGATCGACAGTAAGTATAACACACACCTCTCTCTGTGTATATGTTATATGTATTATATGTATATATATTATATACGTATATAGACATACGTATAATTTCAAAATGTATGTGCATGCACGCACGTACACACATACACACCCACACAAAAGCATATAGCATTACAAAATTTATGTACATACACACACGCACCCCCCCTCCCCCCACATACACACACACTTAAACTTTTTTGAAATGTGACAGCTGTAGAAGATAATGATTTTATCATCATCAGCAGCCCTACTCCCATATTAAAAAAAATCTATATTATAAAAAAATAACTCCGTAAAAAGGTATGGAAATTTATGGTAAATATATCGCAGGTACGAGACAATTAAGATTATTGAGCACTTTATGCATATAATAAGGTACAATAGGTTTTAAAAAAAAAATCAGTGCACTGTAATTATGAGACTTTGATCATCAGTGACATACGTAATGATGGATCATTTTCGATCAGTACATTGTAGCTACGAGACATCATTCACACATGTATATCAATGTAGGATGATTTTCAATCTGTAAATTGTAATTAAGCATAGGCCTTTCAAAACTTTTAGGCATCATTCACATACGTATTATATATATATATATTATATATATATATATATATATATATATATATATATATATATATATATATATATATATATATAAAATATAATTTTGTCTTGATTACAGTCAAGCGTTTGATACTGTAAGACATGAGCACCTCTTCCAGACCATGAACATAGTACGTTTCTCAAGGCATCAGGTTACACTGGCAATCAACCACTGCACAGACCAACAGACCACAATAAGATGGAACAAAACCAATTGCAAGTTCTTCCTAGTCCAGAAAGGCATCAGGCAGGGGTACTTACTCTCACCACTGCTGTTCAGCTTGTACACAGAACAGGAGATGAGAGAGCCAGAGATTGAAACAGTGAAAAGACTGGCGGGGAAAATTCGCAAACCTGAAGTACGCGAACGGCAGTGCTCTCATAATTATCAGACTGAAAAGACGATATGCACACAAAGTGAATAGAACAGGCAGAACTGTAGGACTTATTCAATGGTAAGAAGACTGAGGTCATACATTTTGGTGAAACTATGCATGGAAACATACAAGTTGATGGAGAACACGCATCTCGAAGTTATTGAGCATTTCAAATACCTTGGGTAATAAAATCAGCCGATGCCTCATGTGCCAAAGACATTAAAACAATAATTGCTGAAGCTAAACACAGAATGGTCCATCTCACCAACAGTTGGAAAGACAGATATTCGGGAAATGAGCTCAAACTCAAAATACTGCGAACGCTCATCTGGCATGTTGTTGTATATAGAAGTGAGGGAAGGACTCTTCAAGCTGTAGATGAAAACCGAATCAAAAGTCCAGAGATGTAGTACTACAGAAGTCTGCTAAGAATAACATGGACCGGAAGACGAACACACGAAAGCATTTTGGAAAAAACTGAACAAAAAACATGAACTTTTAGGTCTGGTACATGACAAAAAAGACAAAAAGAAATAGTTTGGACATGCTATCAGACATCAGAGCTGCCATATACTGAAGCAGCCCCGATATGGCCTCTGTGGTCGGCGGGGCTATAAACAAGATGGGATTGGATGTACTGAAGACTGGCAAAGGCAAAATGGAGAGCAAAGAGATGACAAGGAAGACAACCGACTTTCTACGTGGAGAAGAACATAGCACAATAGAGGGAGTTGTCGAACGTTGACATCTACAGAAGGACTGAGGACAGAAGGGAATGGAGACAGCTGGCGGGGAATACATCGCCTGCTACCATCAAAAGTGGTGATGCCGACAGGTGAACAGGTGATACTATAGTTTCAAGATTTTCATGTGTATAAAGCAGTATTTACATATGTATCAGTATAATTATGACACTTTTTGATCATTGCAACGTAACAGGTAATTTTTATAGCTACAAGACATTAACGTGTATAAAGCAGCATTAACATAATGTGTATCAATATATGATACTGTTTGATCAATGCATCGTAACAGGTTAACAGGTGATTTTTATAGCTACAAGACATTAACGTGAATGAAGCAGTATTTACATAATGTGTATCTGTGTATAATACTTTTTGATCAATACATCGTAACAGGTAAACAGGTGATTTTATAGCTACAAGACATTAACGCGTATAAAGCAGTATTTACATATAATTTATATCAGTATATAATACTTTTTGATCAATGCATCGCAATAACAACACTTCCAAAACTATTAAGCCTCATTCACACTAACCGGCCTAAATTAAAAAAAAATGTTTTGCTTACAATGGGAGATCTTGGAACCAATAGCCAACTCGAGTACGCACTAACACTAGTAACATTACTCCCTCTTGATCTATGTGCATAATTATGTTTGTTCATATTTGTCTCGGGATAGCTCAGTGGTCAGAGGACTCGCTTTCCCCCCAGCCAATGTTAAGCAGAACGTTCGTGCGCCTTGCCTTCAGTACAGTCCCCCAGTTCACCCAGCTGTAAATGGGTACCTGCCTCTTTAGGGACAGGGAAGGCAAAGCGGCGAGGGAGAGGAGATGGGCGCCGCCCTTAATATGCTGGGACATATGTTATGGGACACCTTTACCTTTTATATTTGTCTCTGTTTTCATGCAACCCATATACTGTGAGAATTAGTCTGACCGCAGGCAGCTCTCATTGATGTTTTGAATGGAACCTTTTGCAACATTTGACAGTGAGCAACCGACAGCTGCCATGCCTTTTTACGACAAGAAACTGTCTGATTTTATTTACAGCAGTTGCCAGTGACAGTGAGTGCTTTGACAGTTCTGAAGCGTGGGTGTGTGTGTGTGTGGGGGGGGGGGGGGATAGACTGGTAGTCAGAGCGATGCACATTGCGCTCGTGATCTGCTGACCCCGGTTCGAATCTCGTTCAAGAAGATTTTTCCTCTAGAGTTTACATCAGTGCCGACTCCACTCCCCCTAAAAGTCCTTTGGATGAGACTATAAACCGAGGTCCCGTGTGCAAACGCGCGTAGAGCATCTTGCGCGCATGTTAAAACCTGTTCTGCATTTCGGAAGAGTAGGCCATTGTGTGCCGGAGGGAACGGATGACAAAATATACAAAACTGCATACACATGAGGACTGGATGTGAAAAAGCGCAGAAGTGCTTATTCCATTATCCTCGAAATAAAATAATAATAATAATAATAATAAAAAAAAGGTTTTGAACATGAAATGGTAACAGCATTGGATGGTTGTTTGATAAGAGATCCTTCTTTGCGAAAAACGGATGAAAAAACATAAACATGAAAACAAGTTACTGTACATAGGGAGTGGATGGATTTCATGGAATAAACGTGGAACAACCCTTATATTATGGCCGTTGTCGTGGTTGACTGGGTTATAAGCAAAAGAAATAACAACAAACAACAAAGCGAATTCCATCACGTTAAAAGAATGGAATGTTCTAAAACCAAACAAAACTTAGGATGAAGAAATTTAGGACAAAACCTTATGGTAAAAGGAATAGATTATTCTGTTGTAAATGCAAAACAAGACCAAATAGAAACAAATCTTTATAGTCTTTAAAATCCCCCTTCTCCTAAAATAAAACAAAAAATCTTCGGGGGAACCCCCCCCCCCTCTAAAACAAAATAAAATGAAAACAAAGAAACAATCAATTCCAAAACCCAATAAAAATGACAATAGTCACGATCACCACACACACACACACACAAATCCACAACATCACAGTCTCAGAATGAAGTCTTACATAAGGGAGAGATAATCCTTCCCCCCCCCCGGCCCCCCCTCCCTCCCCCTCCCCTCCCCCTCCCCTCCCCCAAACCAAACACAAACACAACCACCACTTCCTTCAGCTTCTCACAGCACGGACGTGACGTCATCCTGAGACTCATGGAAGACTTCAGAGAAACTGACCGCGGAAGTCCGATCAACGGGGGAAGCGGGATTCGACCCACCGGCCCCGCGACGTTCTTTCCAAGGCTGGCGACGGGGCCTCGCGACCTCCTCCCCCACGTGCTCCAGCTTTCCTTGCTCATCGCCCAGGCTTCCCCCGGGACGTCCTCGCAAGGTCTTCTTCAGCAGGGTCGTCTTTCTGGCCACCGTCTTGCGCAGGCGAGGGTTCTTGGACAGGGCTGAGGCAACTTCGTCCCACGAGTCTTCAGGATCGGTTGGGCGTCGTCCGCCCGTTCTGGACTTCTGCCTCCTGTGGGTCAGGGCTCGGCTCACTCCTCCGGACAGGGTGCTAGCTTTGCCCGCGCTGTCGTCTGCTAGTTGAGTGAAGATCTTGGTAAACTGTGGGAAGGAAGAGAAGAGTGTGGTTATTCGTGGGTGAAAGAGACTTCGTAGTTTTCGAACTAAGGAAGAGAATGATCATCTTGCCGGAGTCGGATGTGCTGGGCCTGACTTCTCAGGCGCTTAACGGCAGTAGAACGTATTTTCGGTCGTGTGACAGACAGCAGTAGTTTCTGTCTGAGCGTTCCACGACGAAGAAGAGGAATGATTGTGATGGGTAGTAGAGGTGGGGGCTGAATGGCGGAGCATTTTTCAGAGGTGTGAGAGTGTGGGTAATGTGATTGCAGCGACCTGCAAAGTGCTAGTTCGAACTGCTGCTGAGCCGTTTACAGGAGATAACCACTCCTCCTTTGTATTGTGATTTATGGAATGGTATGGTATGGTACGGTACGGTATGGTTATGGTATGATTATGACCAAATAGAAACAAATCTTTATAGTCTGTAAAATCCCCCTTCTCCTAACATAAAACAAGAAATCGGGGAAAACCTAAAACCATGGTATGGTATGGTATGATTATAGTATGATTATAGTATGATTATGGTATGGTATGATTATAGTATGGTAATGGTATGGCATGATTATGGTATGGTATGATTATGGTATGGTATGATTACGGTATAGTATGGTATGATTATGGTATGATTATGGTACGGTATGATTATGGTATAATATGGTATGATTATGGTATGCTATGGTATGGTAATGTATGATTATAGTAAGGTATGGTATGATTATGGTATGGTATTGTATTATTGCGGTATGGCATAGTATGATATGATGATTGTATGGTATGGTATTACATTATTGCGGTATGGCATGGTATGATTTTTAAGGTATGGTATGGTATGATTATGGCATGGTATGGCGTGGTATGGCTTTGGTAGGGTATGATTATAGCATGTATGGCATGGTGTGGTATGGTTATGGTATGGTATGGCATGGCATGGTACGGCATGGTATGGTATGATTATGTTATGTTATGTTAGGGTATGATTATGGTATCGCATGGTATGTTATGGTATGATTATGGTATGGCATAGTATGGTATGGAATGGTATGATTATGGTATGGTATGATTATGGTATGATATGGTATGATAATGGAATAGTATGATTATGGTATGGTATGATTATGGTATGGCATGGTATGGTATGGTATGGTATTGTATTGTATAGTATGGTATTATGGTATGGTATGATTATGGTATGCTATGGTATCATAATGGTATGGTATAATATGGTACGGTATGGTATGGTAAGATTATGGTATGGTATAGTATGATTATGTTATGATATGATTATGGAATGGTATTGTATGGTATGGTACGGCATGATTATGGTATGGCATGGTATGGCACGGTATGATATGGTCGGGTATGATTATAGTATGGCATGGTATGGAATGATAATTATGGCACGTATGGTATTTATGGTATGGATAGTATGGTATGATTCAAGGTATGGTATGGTAATGAATTGGATGGTATGGTATGTTATGTATGTATGATTATGGTACGTCATGTTGATGGTATGTTTGTATGGTATGGCATGGTATGGTACGTGTAGTATGTATGGTATGGTATGGAATGATTATGGCATGATTGGTATGTTATAATTATGTATGATGAATAGTTAATGGATATGGATGGTATGGTATGATTATGGTTATGTAATGATGGTATGGTATGGATCATGGTATGGCATGTTATGTATTATATTAGGTATATGGTATAGTTATGATATGATATGGATTATAGTGTGTATGGTATGGTTAGGTATGGCATTGTATGGTTTTGGTATGGTATGATTAGGATATGGTATGGTTTGATAGGGTATGGTATGGCTATGCTATGGAATGGTGTGGTATGGTATGGTATGATTATGATCTGGTCTGGTCTGGTATGGTCTGGTATGATTAAAGTATGGCATGGTATGGTATGGTATTGTATGATTATGATACAGTATGGTTATGCTATGGTATGATTATGGTATGACAGGGTATGGTATGATTATGGTATGGTATGATTATGGTATGATATGGTATGATTATGGTGTGGTTTGGTATGGCATGGTATGATTCTGGCATGGTATGATTATGGCATGGTAAGGTATTATTGTGGTATGGCATTGTATGATATGATGGTTGTATGGTATTGGTATGGTATGGATGGTATTTGGTATGATTATGTTTTATGGTATGATTATGGCATGGTATTGGCATGGTGTGGTATGGTTATGTTATGGCATGGTCATGGTCAGTATGGTTATGGTATGGAATGGTATGATAGGTATGGTATGGCATGATTATATGGTATGATGTATTATATGGTGTGTGGTTGTTATGGCATGATTATGTATGGCATGGTATGTTATGGTATTTAGATTATGGTATTGGTATGTATGGTATGGTATGGTATAAGTATTTGATATGGTATGGATTATGGTATATGGTATGATATGTTTGGTTATAATGGTATGATTACGCTATGGTATGGTATGGATTTGTGGTATGGTACGATTATGGTATGGTATGATTGTATTATGGTTATGGCAATGGTGTGGTATGATGAATATTGTATGGTATTATGGTATGGTATGGTATGGATTATGGATATGTATGATGATGATGGTAATGGTATGGATATATATGGTATGGTATATGGTAAGATTATGGTATGGTTATGGTGTTATGATATGGTATGGTATGATTATGGAATGGTATTGTATGGTATGGTATGGCATGATTATGGTATTGCATGGTATGGCATAGTATGGTAAGATTATCGTATGGCATGGTATGGTATGGTATGGTTATGGAATGGTGTGATTATGGTACGTATGGTATGATTATGATATGAAATAGTATGGTATGATTATGATATGGTATGATTTTGGTATGGTTTGATTATGGCATGGCATGGTATGGTATGATTATGGTATGGTACGATTATGGTATGGTATGGTATGATTATGGTATGGTACGATTATGGCATGGCATGGTATGGTATGATTATGGTATGATATAGTATGGTATGATTATGGCATTATTATGGTATGGTATAATTATGGTATGATTATTTTGATTATGGTATGGTATGGTAATACCATATGTATGTATATGGTATGGTATGATGATGCTATGAAACGGTGTGGTATGGTATAATTAAGGTATGGCATGGTATGGCATGGTATTGTATGATTATGATATGATACGGTATGATTATGGAATTATGGTATGGTATGGTATGATTAGGATATGGTATTGTTTGATATGGTATGGTATGATTATGCTATAGAAGGGTGTGTATGGTATAATATGATTATGGTATGGTATGGTGTGGTATGAGTATTTGTTTTGTTATTTGTATGGTATGGTATGATTATGGTATGGTTGGTAAGGTATGATATGGTATAGTATTGTATGATTATGGTTATGGTATGTTATGGATATTAGGATATGGTATTGTTTAGATATGGTATTGGTATGATTATGGCTATAGAAGGATGTTGGTATGTATGGTATATATTAGGTATGGTTTATGGTATGGTATGGTAATGTTATGGGTATGGTGTGGTATGATTATGGTTTGTCTATTGTATGGTATGGTATGATTATGGTATGTATGAGGTGTATAAGGTATGAATATGGTATGGTATGGTATGATTTATGGTATGGTATGGTATGGTATGATTAAGTTTATTGGTATTGTTTGATATGGTATGGTATGATTATGCTATAGGAGGGTGTGGTATGGTATGGTATGATTATGGTATGTTATGGTCTGGTATGATTATGGTGTGGTATGGTATTGTATAATTATAATATGAAACGGTATGATTATGGTATGGTATGATTATAGTATGGCAGGGTATGGTATGATTATGGTATGATATGTTATGATTATGGCATTGTATGGTATTATTAAGACATTGTATGGTATGGTATGATTATGGTATGGTATGGTATGATTATGGCATGGTATGTTATGGTATGATTATGGTCTGGTCTGGTATAATTATGGTACGGCATGGTATGGTATGATTATGGTATGGTATGATTATGGCATGATTATGGTATAGTATGATTATGGTATGGTATATGGTATAGTTATAGTACGATTATGGTATGATTATGGTATGGCATGGTATGGTATGCTATGATTATGGTATGGCATAAAGTGGTATGATTATGGTATGGTATGATTATGGTATGGTATGCTTATGGTATGGCATGGTATGATTATGGTATGGCATGGTATGATATAGTGTGATTAAGGTGTGCCATGGTATGGTTTGGTATGATTATGGTATGGTTACGGTATGGCATGGTCTGGTAAGGTATGATTACAGTATGGTATGATATGATTATGGTATGGTATGATTATGTAATGGCATGGTATGGTATGGTATGGTACACTTATGGTATGGCGTGGTATGGTATGATTATGGTATCGTATAGTATGGCTTTATTATGGCATGGTATGATCATGGTATGGTATGATTGTGGTGAGGTATGGTATGATTATGGTATGGTATGGTATGATTATGGTATGGTTATGATAATTATAGTATGGTTTAATATGATTATGGCATGGAATGGTATGGTATGATTATGGTATGCTAAGATAACGGTATGATTATTGTATGATGATGGTAATACATGGTGTGGTACGGTGCAATATAATTATGGTATTGTATGATTATGGTATGATTACAGTATGGCATGGTATGGTGTAGTATGACATGATTATAGTATAGTATGGCATGGTATGATTATGATATGCTATGATTATGGTATGATAATGGTATGGCATGGTATGGTATGATTGTAGTATGGTAGAGTATGGTATGATTATGGTATGGCATGGTATTGTATGGTATGATTATGGTATGGTATGGTATGGTATGTCATGGTATATGATTATGGTATGGTATGATTTTGGTATTGCATGGTATGGTATGATTATAGTATGGTAGAGTATGGTATGATTATGGTGTGGCATGGTATTGCATGGTATGATTATGGTATGATTTTGGTATGGCATGGTATGGTATGATTATAGTATGGTAGAGTATGGTATGATTATGGTATGGCATGGTATGGTATGATTGTAGTATGGTAGAGTATGGTATGATATGGTAAGGAATGGTATGGATGGTATGATAATGGTATGGTATGGTATTATTATGATATGGTATGGTATGATTAGATTATGATTATGGTATGAATACGTTTTGGAATGATATGGTATGATTATGATATGATTATGGTATGGCATGATATGGTATGGTATTATTATGGTATGGTATGATAATGGTATTACAATGGAGTAGCATTGTATCAAATTGTATGGCATGGTATGGTTATGGTATGGCATGGTATGATTATGGTATGGAGTGGTATGATTATGGTATGGAATGGTATGATTATGGTACGGTATTGCATGTTATGATTTTGGTATGGCATGGTATGCTATGGAATGAATATGGTATGGTATGGCATGGTATGGTATGGTAAGGTTATGGTATGGTATGGTAATGTATGGTATGATTATGGAAGTGTATGGTATGGTAAGCTTATAGTATGGTATGATGATTATGGTACGTTATTTTATTGCATGGTATGATTATGATATGGTATGATTATGGGATGGTATGGAATAGTATTATGGTAAGGTATGGTATGGCATGATTTTGGTATGGTATGATTATGACATGGTATGGTATGGTATGATTATGATATGGTATTGTGTGGTGTGATTATGCCATGGTATGACATGATTATGGTACACACGGGGACTGGATGTAAAAAAGCAGTAAGTGCTTATTCCATTATCCTCGATATAAAAGAATAAAATAAAAATGAAAATTACAAAAAACAAACTGGAATTTTCTACAGACATGTGCTAGAAACACTTCTTGCCACAAGAGCAGTCCCACCCATACTTTTTTTCTTCCTGTCTGCGTATGTATTTCTTCTCTATAAGTCTGGATTTTTCTAAAGGATTCTACCTGCAACTCTTTGTTGCCGTGTGCTCTTTTATGTGCGCTGTTTGCATACGGAACCTCAGTTTATTGTCTCATCCAAAAGACTTCCATCCAGATAATTAATCAAGGTCTAGTGGATGGGGAAAAATTTTGGGTTCAAACAGGGGATCGAACCCCCAACTTCTCACTTTCAAGATAGGCAGAAAAACACACGAGTGCTTATTCCACTATCCTCGAAATATAAGAATAAAATAACCAAAAAATAGACCACCAATCCAAGAAATAACACTGGTGCTGACGATATTACCTTGCAAGTCTTTCCACTAAAGCCAATCCAACACACAGGTTCCCAGTTTCAAACAATGCCTAACATCATGATTATGCAAGTGTTGAAGACGTATCCATCTTTTGTAGAATAAAAAAAACAAAGAAAAAAGAAAACGTGGAAGACGAACAGCAAGAAAACGAGGACGGAAGAGTAGGAAGACAAAGAAGACAAAGGGAAATGGAGAAGCAGAAGAAAGAATTTCATTTATACCACTTTAAGTCACGAGATTTCTCTGCGTGAAATTCGGGCTGCTCTCCCCGAGGAGAGCACGTCGCCACAAGAGCAGCTCCACCCTTCTTTTTTTTTTTTGGTTTGCAACTGTATTTCTTTCCCTATCAGAGTGGCTTTTTCTAAGAATTTGGCCAGGGACAACTCTCTTGTTGCCGTGGGTTCTTTTACGTGCGCTGCATAATTTTCTCTAACACACGGGACCTCGGTTTATCGTCTCATCCGAAAGACTAGCGCCCAGACCACCACTCATGGTCTAATGGATGGGGAAAAAGTTTTGGGCCCAGACGGGATACGAACCACCGCACACTTCCGACCCGGACTTTTCGCTTTCTAGACAGGCGCGTTACCTCTAGACCACCGATCCACGAAATGGATGGAGGAGGAAGAGAAATGAGTAAGACTCAGAAAGGAAGAAAGAAGAAGAATTCAAAGAAGAAGAATTCAAAGAATTCAAAGAATTCAAAGAAGAAGGAGAATGCAAAGAAGAAGAAGAAGAAGAAGAAGAAGAAGAAGAAGAAGAAGAAGAGAAGAAGAAGAAGAAGAAGAAGAAGAAGAAAAAGAATGCAAAGAAGAAGATTTCAAAGGAGAAGAAGATGAAAGGAAAAGAAAGACGAAGGAGAAGACTACGCCATCCTCGCCATAATCGAAAAAGAACATCAACAGCTGCGTTCGTAAATATAAACACCGCTGTATCCTAAACATAATCGACAACCAGAACCACACCACAACAGCAGCTAACAACCACCACCACCACCACCACCAACCACCAACCACCACCACCATTTCCTCCACCACCACCACCACCACCAACCACCACCACCACCACCACTAACCACCACCTCCAACCACCACCACCAACCACCACCAACCACCATCCACCACCAACCACCACCACCAACCACCAACCACCAACCACCACCACCAACCACCAACCACCACCACCACCAACCACCACCACCAACCACCAACACCAACCACCAACCACCACCACCAACCACCAACCACCACCACCACCAACCACCACCACCACCACCACCACCACCGACCACCAACCACCACCACCACCACCGACCACCAACCACCACCACCACCACCAACCACCACCAACCACCACCACCACCAACCACCACCACCAACCACCACCAACCAACCACCACCAAAGAAAAAGAATTCCTCTGGAATTGAAGGCAGTCTTCCTCCACTTCCTCACCACCAACCACCACCAATCACCACCACCACCACCACCAACAACAACCAACCACCAACCACCACCAATCACCACCACCACCACCAACAACAACCAACCACCAACCACCACCAATCACCACCACCACCACCAACAACAACCAACCACCAACCACCACCATTCACCACCACCACCAACAACAACCAACCACCAACCACACCATTCACCACCACCACCAACAACAACCAACCACCAACCACCAACCACCACCAATCACCACCACCACCACCACCAACAACCAACCACCAACCACCACCAATCACCACCACCACCACCACCAACAACCAACCACCAACCACCACCACCAACCACCACCACCAACCACCACCACCAACCACCAACCACCAACCACCTCCACCACCACCAACCACCAACCACCAACCACCTCCACCACCACCAACCCCCAACCCCCACCACCACCACCACCAACCACCACCACCACCACCAACCAACCACCAACCACCACCAACCATCACCACCACCACCACCACCAACCACCACCACCACCACCACCACCAACCACCACCAACCACCACCAAAGAAAAAGAATTCCT
Source organism: Rapana venosa (assembly GCA_028751875.1). NCBI lineage: Eukaryota > Metazoa > Mollusca > Gastropoda > Neogastropoda > Muricidae > Rapana > Rapana venosa. The sequence goes on along the minus strand of CM054135.1, from coordinate 30,345,827 downwards.
CTGGAACTTGTGAAGGCAGTCTTCCTCCTCTTCCTCAATCTTCACCTACCTGATCGTCACCACCACCACCACCACCAACCACCACCACCAACCACCAACCACCAACCACCACCACCACCACCACCAACCACCAACCACAAACCACCACAACCCAACCAACACCACCAACCACCACCACCACCACCAACCACCAACCACAACCACCACCACCACCACCAACCACCACCAACCACCACCACCACCAACCACCAACCACAAACCACCACAACCACCAACCAACACCACCAACCACCACCACCACCACCAACCACCACCACCACCACCACACCACCACCAACACCACCAACCACCACCACCACCAACCACCACCAACCACTAACCACTAACCACTAACCACCAACCAACCAACCAACCACCAACCAAAGAAACAGAATTCCTCTGAAACTTGTGAAGGCAGTCTTCCTCCTCTTCCTCAATCTTCACCTGATCGTCGTCACCACCAACCACCAACCACCAACCATCACCAACCCCCAAAACAACCACCCAACCACCAACCACCAACCACCACCAACCAACCACCAAACCACCAACCACCAAACCAACCAACCAACCAACCAACCAACCAACCAACCAACCAACCAACCAACCAACCAAAGAAACAGAATTCCTCTGGGACTTGTGAAGGCAGTCTTCCTCCTCCTCTTCTTCCTCAAGTCTTCACCTACCTGATCGTCCAAGGTTTTTCGGGTGGCGCGGGTGGGTGAGCGCTTGAGGGTTCTCCTAGACTGCAGTTTCTGCCACTGGGCCTTCCGACGGGCCAGCATCCTTTCTGCCGGGGAGCGGGGAGAGGACACGGCATTCTCCTCCTCCAGGTCCTCCGCAGCTGCCTCTGCCGCTTGCACTAAGGGGTCCTCCTCTTCCTCCGGCAGAACCTGCCAGAGGGACAGAAGGAGAGATAACTTTGGAGAACACTTTTTTTTTTTATTCAAAGAGAGTAATAGAAGAAGCGGTAGTTGCTTTTTTGGGGGGGTTACATCCAGCCCTCTGACAAAAACAAACAAAAGAACAACAATTTAAAACATAACAACCCCTTCCAGAAAAAAAATAATCACGCAACCCCCCCAACTCCCCCAACCCCAAAGAAACAAGCAAACAACAAAAAAACTCCTCCAAAAATAAACAAAAACAAAAAGCAACAATAAAAAAGAAAACCCCTACCCCCAAAACCCCCCCCAAACAACAACAACAACCCCAAACAACAACCCCATCCCCCAACCCCCCCCCCCCCCCCAAAAACAAAACAACAAAAACAAAACAAAAAAACCCAACCCAAACCAAACAATGAAAAGAAAAGCCCCAAACCAACCAACCAAAATAAACAAAAAAGAAATCTAGACAAAAACACCACCCTCCCTCCCCCCGCCCCCCAAAGAGAGAGAAAGAGAGAGAGAGAGAGAGAGAGAGAGAGAAGAGACAGAGACAGAGAGAGACAGAGAGAGAAAAGAGAGAGAGACAAAGTGAGAGAGAGAGAGAGAGAGAGAGAGGAGAGAAGAGAGAGAGAGAGAGAGAGAGAGAGAGAGAGAGAGGAGAGAGAGATAGAAAGAGAGAGAGAGAGAGAGAGAGAGGAGAGAAAGAGAGAGAGAGAGAGAGAGAGAGAGAGAGAGAAAGAGGAGAGAGTGAGAGGAGAGAGAGAGAGAGAGAGAGAGAGAGAGAAAGAGAGAGAGACAGAGAGAGACAGAGAGAGATCCAGAGACTAGCGTTGCATGCTGGCTTCTACCACGACTCGTCTACCGCTTCGGATGAGACTATAAACCGAGGTCCCCGTGTGCCGAACGCACGCACGCAGAAACATCTTGCGTTACGTTTAAAACCTACATTTTTGCTTTCCGGAAGAGTAGGTCACTATGTGCCGGTGGGAACGGATGACGGAATTTACAAAACCGCATGCACACGGGGACTGGATGTAAAAGAGCACATGATTGCTTATTCCGTTATCCTTGATATAAAAAGAATAAATAACAAAAATAACAAAATAATAACTGCTTATTGCCTTTTCTGCCACTGTGACGGGGACGGGATAGCTCAGTGGTCGGAGCACTCGCTTTCCCCAGCTAAGGTTAAGCAGCGTCGAGGGATTTTACCACTTGGATGGGTGACCATTTGCGCGCTTTGGCTTCAGTACAGTCCCCCAGTTCACCCAGCTGTAAATGGGTACCTGCCTCTTTAGGGTCAGGGAAGGTAAAGCAGCGAGGGAGAGGAGATGAGCGCCGCTCTTAATATGCTGGCCCCTGGAGAAGTTGAGATCTCTGATCCCTCGCTCCCCTACCACCACTTAGGTTATGGGACACCTGTACCTCTTACCACTGTTAAGTCGCAGCAGAATTCTCTGCGTGAAATTCGGGCTGCTCTCCCTGGGGGGGGAGAGAGAGAGAGAGAGAGAGAGAGAGAGAGAGAGAGAGAGAGAGAGAGAGAGAGAGAGAGAGAGAGAGAGAGAGAGAGAGAGAGAGAGAGAGAGAGAGAGCATCACCGCAAGAGCAGCGCCACCTATTACTTGATTCGTTTTTTTTCTGTCTGTGCGTGTGTATTTGTTTCCCTATCAGAGTGGGTTTTATTCACTACAGAATTTTTGCCAGGGACATCTCTCTTTTGTTGCCGTGGGTTCTTTTACGTGGACTGAATGCGTGTTACATAATGGGACCTTGGTTTATCGTCTCATCCGAAAAAAACCCCTAGCACCCAGATCACACTCACGGTTTAGAGGATGGGTGGGGGTGGGGGTGGGGGGAGGTGAGTTTCGGGCATAAACGGGGATCAATCCACCACACACTCCAAGTTCGGACTTTTCGCTTTCTAGGCAGGTGCGTTACCTCTAGACCACCGATCCACCGCTTGAGGAGTTACGAGGACACTGTACTGGTGTAACTTGGACAGACCGAGTTAACAACAACAACAACAACACCACAACTACAACAACACACAACAACACAACACACTAACACCACACATCACACACATTCACAACACGACAACGACCCCGCACAACACAACACACACAACACACAACACACACACACGAGCGACGACGCACGACACACAACAACAACAACACACACACACACACACCACACACACACACACACCACACACACGACACCACACTACACACCACCACACACAACTTAGTCCCGCCACCCGACACACACCTTACATACACACACCTATCACACACACACACACACCACCACCCCCACACCACACACCACCCACCCCCCCCCCACACCCACCACCACACACCACCCACACCACCCCCACACCCCTACCCCACCCCCACCCCACCCCCCCACCCACCTCACCCACCCCACCCACACCCACCCACCACTCCCCCACCCCCACCCACCACCCACCACCCCACCCCACCACCCCCACCACCCCACCCCCCCACCCACCCCACCCCCCACCCACCCACCACCCCACCCCACCCCACCCCACCCCACCCTCCACCCAACCCACTCACCACCCCACCCCCACCACCACCACCACCCCACCCACCCACCACCACCCACAATCCCCCCACACCCCCCCCCACCCCACCCACCACCCCCACCACCCCCCCCCACCCCCCACCCCCCCACACCCCCCCACCACCCCCCCCACCCCACCCCCCACACCACACCACCCACCCCCTACCCCCCCACAAAATCTCTCTCCAAACCCAACCCTTGGCCCCCCACAACACACTCACTCACCTTCTGCATAGCTTTGACCCACTCCAGAACGGCCCCGGAGCTGAGCTGCCAAAAGAGGCAGCCCCGTCCTTCAGCTGCTGGTCCCTGCAGGCCCCTCCTCTTGGAGGAGCTCTGGATCTCTGTGGCGGCCGCGATGTGCAGGAAGGTGGCCAGGCGGTGGCACAGCATGGCCAGGAACTGCAGCAGCAGCAGCAGGCCGAAGACCAGCATGAAGGCCATGGAGATGGGCTCGATGTCCTCACCCCGAAACGTCCCGAGTCGCAGGGAATCTGAGAGGAGGAGAAGAAGAAGAAAAGAGTTTATTTAGTGTATAGATCAGATTTTTTTTTTGCAGATTCAGAATATTTTATTGCCATTTAAGTCAATTAGACTTATTTGACACAACAACAAAACAAACAAACATCAGTTATAATCATCTCTTTGGCTCAAATTGATGTACACTAAAGCATGTTGCATTTTACTTCTCATTTTCTCTTTTCTTAAAACATTCATACACATATTTGATGATATCTGCTTGATAGATATCAACTGTGATTATGCCATTTAATTTATCTATACAAATGTTACGTTTTTTGTCTTTGGTTGTAATTTTTAATAACAAATTGTTTCTGAGTTCATCATATGAGATACATTCATCGAGTAGATGAAATTCATCTTCTATCTTGTTACAATATCTACATTTTCTGTCCTCTCTAGATATATTTTGGTGCCTCCCTTTCTCTATCATTAAATTGTGAAAGCTTGTGCGAAATTTACAATACGTCTTCTTATGAGTTTTGTTTTCACAGTTTATTAAGTATGGTTCCAGTCTGTATTCTTTGGTAGTAAAATCGTAAAATTTTACTTTTGAAAACTCTTTCTTCTGGTAGATCCAAAATGTTTTATACATGTCCTCAAGCTTTCTTTGAACAGCATAACTCAACCGGGGACTGGATGTAAAAAAAGCACATGAGTGCTTATTCCATTATCCTCGATATAAAGAATAAATAAATGAAATAAATAATATTGTGGAGTGGAGATTTGGTTCTGTGTGTGTGTATGTCTTTGTGCCTGTCTGTGTGTCTGTGTGTCTGTGTGTCTGTGTGTCTGTCTGTCTCTCTCTCTCACTCTTTCAGTCTATTTACATGTGTGTGTGTATGTGTGTGTGTGTTGTGTGTGTTGTGTGTTTGTGTGTGTGTGTGTATGTGTGTGTGTGTGAGTGTGTGTGTGTGTGTGTGAACAGAAGAGAGAGAGAGAGGAGAGAGAGAGAGAGAGAGAGAGAGAGAGAGAGAGAGAGAGAGAGTGTAAAGACAGAGTTCAAAGAAAAAAGTCGAAGAAGGAGAAGTCTGCTGTAAGAGAAAGGGATATACTATTTGCAATACAATACAATACAACACAACACAAAACAACACAACGCAACAAAACACAACAAAACACATTTCAACACAACAAAACGCAATACAATCCAATCCCCCCCCAAACCTCCAAGAAAAGTTAACCACATCCACATTATATCCTTGCTTAACCACAAAAAAGCAACACTGACTTTTGAAGGGGGTGATTTTAACTAGTATATGTTATCAAAGGTGTTTAAAAAAAACATTCACTTTCACAGTGTGAACAAACTGATGTCTACCAGCTGCCAAATGTTAAGACTGATCCTTCCATTGCTGTTGAGCACACTGTAAGCTTTTAGATCGTTGTTGCTCTATTTATTTGATTCTTTTATTTTGAGGATATGGAATAAGAACTCATGTACAGAGGATAATGGAGTAAGCCCTCATTTACTTTTATTTTTACATCCAGTCCCCGTGTGGGTGTGCAATTTCGTAAATTTTATCATCCGTTCCCACAAGCACACAATGGCCTACACTTCCGAAAAGCGGAACGGGATTTAACGCGTGCGCAAGATGTTCTGGGTGCGTTCATACACAGGACCTCGGTTTATAGTCTCATCTGAAACATTTTGGGGGGGGGGGGAGGGAGGGGGGGGTAGGGTAGGAGAGCGGCGTTAGTGAACATGAATTTTACACTCCAGAAGAAAAATGCTCTTCAATGGGAATCGGAACCCGGAGTCAGAAGTCACGAGCGCAAACGCGCTATCACTCTAACCACTTCATAAACATAAATCTAACCCCGACCGACCCCTCTATGTCAAAGGCGCATACGCATGCTTTTTTCTTTGAATACAATTTCGTTTAAACCCCCCCAAAAAACAACAACAACAAAACAACAACAACAAAACAAGCGACGCCGGGCCAGCTGTTTGACTGACCTCAATGGACAGGTTGGTGGAGTCCTCGGCCACAATCTGCAGGGTGAAGACGAGGACGACGAAGAGGCCGTTGATGAGGAAGAAGAAGAGGCAGACGGTGTTGCGGAGCTCGATGAGGTCCTCCTGGATCTTCTTCTCGTGCTTAGGATCTTTGTCCAGAGGCTGCAGGTACTTGTCGACCAGCTCTTCCCAGAAGCGAGTCTCCGAGGCCTCCAGAGGCTCCACCTGACTCACCTTCAGGTCGTCTGTCCAGTTGTAGGTCGGCGGCGGTGGTGATGCTGATGATGGGAGTGCTGAGAGAGAGAGGGGGGGTGAGAGAGGAGAGGGAAGAGAGAGAGGAGAGGGAGAGAGAGGGAGAGGGAGAGAGGAGAGGGAGAAAGAGAGAAGGAGAGAGGAGAGAGGGGAGAGAGAGAGAGAGAGAGTGAGAGAGTGAGGGAGGGAGAGAGAGAGGGGGGAGAGAGAGAGGGAGAGAGAGAGGGAGAGAGAGGGGGGGAGAGAGAGAGGGGGGAGAGAGAGAGGGGGGAGAGGGAGGGAGAGAGAGAGGGAGAGAGAGGAGGGAGGAGAGGAGAGAGGGAGAGGAGAGAGGGGAGAGAGAGGGGGGAGAGAGAGAGGAGAGAGGGAGAGAGGGAGAGAGAGAGAGGAGAGAGAGAGAGAGGGGAGAGAGAGAGGGGAGAGGAGAGAGAGGGAGAGAGAAGAGGAGAGGAGGACAAGGGTTAGGTTGTGTTGTGTTGTATTGTGTTGTGCTTTGTTGTATTGTATTGTATTATATTGGGTTGTTCTAGGGACGGGATAGCTCAGTGGTGGTGCACAATCAACCTCCCCCTCTTACCTTTAAAAAGACAAAACCAAACCCTACCACTAACCAATCCATACCTATGTGGTCTACCCATACTCTCAGGGACTG
>CM054135.1:30328923-30333923 GCA_028751875.1 Rapana venosa | reverse complement strand
CTCCTTATCCCCCCTCCATTCTCTGTGCACCCAATCAGTTGAATGATGAGGAAAGTATGTCAGATTACCTGGTTGACATTTCTAATGTGTCTCCTGCATCTAGTCCTAATAAAATAACACCAGTAACATCAAGTGAGAATGAACATGTACACAATGAAGGTGTTCAAGTGTGTGCTCCAAATTGGAATGAAAGCCTACTCCCACAGCCAGTGTCAATACAGTTCCAAGAAAAACCTTGAAAGCAACCCCCAAAGCAGTGAAGCTGGCAAAACGCTACCGTAGACGAACACTGTGCCCTTCAGAGCACATGCACAAGACTTTGTCTGATAAGCTACAAAGTATTGAAACCATGCTTGATCTAATGCATAGAGTTACTCTGAACACGAAATTGACCTGTGGTCTAGATTAGAGGACTTTAAGGTTTCTATCAAAAATGAACTCAAACTTCATGTTGACCATAAGACTGAAGCCTTTCATTCTCTTGTCAGTGATGTTAAGAACATTATTTCTGATACAGACACAAAACTGAAAAATCTACTGAAAGAAATCAGTCACTGAAATCTTGTTTGGGCACAGTTTCTTCTGAACTAAAGCAAATAAAGCAGAAAATCATGCCCCAAGAAAACTGTGGCAATACAGTGTGACATAACCACTGACAAATGGCTGAAAAAAACCTCTAACTGAAACAGACCAAGGGGTGCATAACACTACTGACTGTCCTTTGACACCTACACTTCCATACAACAAAGTAGGGAAGAGGTATCAAACCGTTTGTATTCCTCACAGGCCGTAGGTGGTAAAGACTGTACAAAAGTGACTTATGAGACCGATGACCAGACCACTGAACAACCTGACTTACCAACTGACAATCGTTTCCACATTCTTTCCAGTCTTAATGAGGAACAAATATCCTCGACAAGTAATACAAATACTGTATCTCCCAGAAAAGAAAAGACTGCACTGTCTAAAGCATCTGCTCCTCTGCAAGAATGTACACAGCAGATGAATGACCCAAAACAAGCACATGGACAAACACTAAGTAAATTGACTATTCCCTCTGACTGTTCATCTGTACTAATTGGTGACTCTATCATTAGATACATAGACCCTAAAAGACTCGAAACCCCAAGAGACTTGTTATTCAAAATATGTATACCTGGCTTGACTTTATCAAATACTGCAAACTGGCTACGCACCCTATCAAAACATGAACAGGCAAAGACTGTCATTGTGCATGTAGGGCTTAATGACTGTCCAGGTGGACCTATCTCAACTGATGACTGGAAAAAGCTCATTACATTGTGCAAACAGTGCTTTCCATCAGCCTCTATTGCTGTCAGCTCCATCCTTCCTGCTCGTGGAAGGCACCAGCTGAATAACTCCATAGCCCCTTCCAATAGAAATCTGAAGACTGCCTGCACTCAAATGCAGGTAGACTTAATTGACAATCACAACGTGTTTGTAACAGACAATGGTGCTCCACGACAGGCCTTGTACAAGGACGCGGTGCACCCTAGCTTTAGGGGAACAGCCCGCTTGGCTGTTAATTTCAAAAGATTCCTTCCACAGACTGTACCGTTTTACTCTGTTGACCAATCTGATTCTGCTAACCCATCCATAAATCAGCCATACATCCACCACAGTCGTCCTGACTTAAAGATTAACATAAAAGATCGAGAAAGAACCCATCCTCCCGTCTTTAGAGCAGAACCAAGAGTTTTCGGTGGTTCCAGGAAACTGCATGCACCTCATGTGGTGTCATCATTTGACTTTCCCCCATTACCCACACGCACCAATAGGGTCCAGGGCGAAAGAAATCGTCCACATCAAAACTGCGTGTATGAATCAAGACCCACAGAGGCTCTTGAAGATGTCTCAAGGGATGCGCCATCCCTTGAAGAAATCAGACAATCCCAGTCTAGTGGACACTCTAGACTCCCATTTCCCATTCCCACACAGCAACCCCCTCCTCAGTTTCCTTTCTCTGGTAGTATGGTCCCAGAGGGGTTTCATTCCAGAGTCCCAGCTTCCTACCCCTATCCCCCTTATGCTTTTCAAGGTTTAACCTTCACCAGAGGCAAACCAGCTTCCCTTCAAGCTATGCTGGTTCAGGGTTTCCTCTACCTCAGGGCTGTGGCTCTGACTCACGGAACTGGCTTCCGTCCAGTACTACTGGTCATTGGATGCCACCGATGATGAACATGGCTCCACAAATGGGGTCTCAACCTCACCAGCGAGTAGCCATGTACTGGTGAAGTGCAAAATTCAAGGGTTATAGTAATATTGTGGTGAATTATGTTTGTTGCCTATCTTATGTCAGTGAATTGTTTGCATACTAAGATTTTATTTTCCTAAACTTGTAACCATTTTTTAAAAAATAAACTATGTCAGCAATATGACCTTCCCAGATTGGGGACAGCTGTTATATGTTCCAGGAAGTGACAGTTATTTGTGATTGCAGTGAAGGTTGTGGTTTGTGAAAACCTTCCTTCCTAAATCTGTGCTCAAATTTGATGAGTACTTGATTGGTACTATTTTCATAATTTTTCTCTCAATTTAAATTTGCATATTGCATCTATTTGTGTTTTGCAGTTGCATTTGTCAATTTCAGCTTTGTCCTTAATGTAAGTGTCTGAGTGAGCTGATTGCTGTTTGGTGTGCATGTCTGTGTAAAGAATATAGTATTTCCTAAATTGCTTTTGGTGAAATACCAAAAGTCGAACATCTATTTTCTTTGTGTTATTGTTCACACTGAGGTGGACTGTGTTTGTCAGTTATCAATTGTTTTGAATTGCTTGATTTATTCCCTGTTTATCATTCAACAGTTGTTTTCAATTATTTGATTTAATCTAAGAGAACCTGGCAACATGGCAAATAATTTCATAAATCAAAAATGGTTAACAAAAATGGGATTCAAAGTGGGTTATTTGAACATCTGTCACTTACTAAACAAAGTATCCGACATAGGTCCTATTCTGTCAAATTCAAATGACTGTTTTCATGCTTTTTGTTTTGCTGAATCGCGCTTATCAGATGTAGTTTCAGATAATATCGTATCAAACCCTATTTATACTACCATCAGAAGAGATGCCAAAAGCAAATTAGAAACTGGATTAATAGCATATGTACATAAATCAGTTAATTTCAAGGAAATTGATAAATTTGAGAAACATGGCATTGAAAGTATCTGGCTTGAAATTTACTTGAAAGGAAATAAAACCATTTTTAATAGGCTTTATATATAGAAATCCGGATGACGTACCAGTTGGTTTGATCGCTTTGAAGCCATGATGGACGATGTATCAAACCATTCAACAGAGATAATTTTGTTAGGAGATTTCAACATTGATTTATTTAAACTCATGATAAGTGGAGGAGTGTGTTTGAATTATATCATTTGTCACAGCTGATTCAAACCCCAACACAGAAAAACTTCACTCTGAAACATTAATTGACCATGTCTATGTCTCCAATATGGATCATATAATAGAAACATCTGTTCCAACATTTGGCCTAAGCGATCATTATCCAATATGTCTAACGTGGTCTAAAAAAGGTACAAGGTACCTAGATGCAATCACAAGAATGTTTCTCTGCGAAAACTATAAGTTGTTTGATGCTGAAGGATTTCTTTCTGATCTATGTAATGCTAACTTTTTAAATGTTTATCAGTATACTGATCCAGATGAAGCACTTACTGCCTGGTATCAAACTTTTCTTCCTATATTTGACAAACACGCACCACTTAGAATTAAACGAGTTAAATTTAAAGATAAACCACCATGGCTTACTGCCGAAATTAATGCTGCCATTGCAGTACGTGACAAATTGCTAAGAACAACAGGAAAAGATGCAGACTTTAAAAAGCAAAGAAATATAAAATAACAGCTATGAAAAGAACTGCTCGTAAGAAATATTTTAGTGATCTGATCTCATCAAAAAAAGACACAAAATCTGTATGGAAAGCTATCAATCAGCTAGCTCATAAAACATCTACATCTACTCCTCTTTCTGTTAACTGTCTGTCTGCTGAAGATATAAACAAGCATTTTGCTACAGTAGGCGAAAAGGTAATTCTAGCTAACAATACAAAAATTTAATGATCTGTCTGCACTTAAACACTTTTGTGGATCCAGAAATGTACAATCTAAATTCAAGTTTAATTTTATCACTGTTCATGAAGTATACAAAGAATTGTGTTCCCTAAAACACTCAAATGCAAGGGGCTTTGGACAATCTAGACAGTAAAATATTGAAGGTTTCAGCACCCATAATATCTGAGCATATCACATACATTTATAATCTTTCAATTGAAAAATGTTCATTTTCCTCAAGCTTTTAGAGATGCCAAAGTTTTGCCCCTTTTCAAAATCTGGTGACCCAAAAGATCCCTCAAACATATAGACCAATATCAATCCTGTCTTCATTGTCTAAGCCTCTTGAAAAGCATCTTAAGAATAACCTTCAGCTGTATTTTACAAATCACAATCTGTTTCATCCTAGGCAAAGCGGATTTATGAAAAACCATTCTTGTCACACTCTGCTTACTAACCTAATAGAACAATGGCATGAAAATATTAACAATGATCTTTTGTCTGGGGTAGTATTTGTTGATTTTGCTAAGGCTTTTGACACCATTGATCATGATCTTCTAATAAAGAAACTTGTTTTGTATGGCTTATGTTCAGATTCAGTTAGACTTATATCCTCATTTCTTAAAAATAGACGGCAGGCAGTTCTTCAAGACTGTGCAATATCCTCCTTCATGCCAATAACATATGGTGTCCCCCAGGGATCAGTTCTTGGGCTCAATTTTGTTTTCTATCTATATTAATGATCTTCCATTGAATATTTCATCTTCTTGTGAACTATTTGCAGATGATACGACTATTCATACTAAGGATAAAAAAGCAAATGTTATATGTAATATTCTACAGAAAGATATAGATAAACTAACTTCTTGGGCTGATCTGAACCACATGGCTCTTCATCCTAAAAAA
>CM054135.1:30311423-30316423 GCA_028751875.1 Rapana venosa | reverse complement strand
CGTATGATTAACATACCCTGACCCCTCAAACCTAACCCTAACCCTGGTAGTTAACTCTGTCCCTAACTCACGCTACTTTCTTTTTTAATCTTTTTTTGCCAATCCTGACATAAGCTTCTAGACTAGCGCTGAAAAACAAACGGGCAACGCTGCTACCCCCCCCTTAAACCCCGATCGTACTGCACGTAATGCCTGGCCTCGGTGGTCGGGTGGGGTACTTCTGCATCACATTGTCATCCATCAGCCCCGGCGCCCCGAAACAGGCTGAAACATCCGGCTGCAGAGCACCGCAGCCAATCACTGCTCCGTTGCTTTTCTGCAGCCCAAAGGCTGATGGGGTATTCGAATTTCTGGTACCACACCATTGGTCCTTTAAAACGGAGAGATGAAAAGAGAAACTTGAAAGTATGGCGCTTTCACACATGAGTTTCTTTCCGGGGTAGCTCAGTGGTCGGGGCACTCGCTTTTCCCCCAGCCCCAAATTAAGCAGCGTCGAGAGTGGTTCCAGTTGGATGGGTGACCGTTTTCGCGCCTTGGCATCAATACAGTTCCCCCAGTTCACCCAGCTGTAAATGGGAAACCTGCCCTTTTTAAAGGGTCGGGGAAGGTAAAGCAGCGAGGGAGAGGAGATGGCGCCGCCCTCAATACGCTGGCCCCTAGAGAATGAGGTCTCTGACCCTCGCTCCCCTACGACCTTAATGTAGGTTATGGGGCAACTTTACCTTTAACCTTTTTTCTTTCCGACATCCCCACCCCCATACCATCCTACTTTTAAACATCCCCAGAACCTTTTCCTTATAGAAACTGTGATTCCTACTCACAGTCCCTAAATCGTAAAAGCCCCTGGGGCGTTAGTCTAATCACAACAACGACAACACATGATGTTTTCCCCATTCCTCTTGAATCAATTTAGAGAAAAATATTACTGTTACGTTTTAGTCTGCAATCGTAAAACTTTAGAAATTTGTATGAAGTTTTGGTTTTCATTTTTCATTTTACTAAGGAATGACACAGTAGCAGTATTTTAAAGCTACAATGCACCAACCCAAAGTCCACCAGCAATTTTTAAACCCAAACGCACACCCCAAACATCTTAAAACCCCTGGACTCCAACCACCCCACGCCACTTCAACCACCTCCCCCCACCCACCCCACCCCCAAACCCACCCCACCCCAACCCCACTCCAACCCACCCTCTTTACTTCACCTACCCTCCCCACCCAACCCGCTCCATCGACTACACCCCACCCCACCAAACGCACTCACCCCACCTAACCCCATTTCCTTTCCCCCATGCCCCCCCACCCAAAAGCACCCCAAAATCCCCCACCTACCCAAAGCCATTTATCCCACCCTATCCCCCCCCCCACCCCCCACCCCCCCCCAACCCCCCCCCACCCCCCCCACCCTACCTCACCCCCCCCCCCCCCCCCCCCATCCCATCCCCACTTTTCCTCACCCCACCCCAAACCCCCCAACCCCCCCATCCCCAAAAACCCCAAAACCCACCCCACCCCACACCCACCCAACCCCCACCCCAACCCACCCCAAACCCCCAAACCCCCAACCCCCAAAAACCCTCACCCCATCCCCCACCCCCCCACCCCCCAACCCTCACCCCCCCCTCACCCCCCCCCCCCACCCCAACCCCCCTCCCCCCCCCCCACCCCCCTACCCCCCCAACCTAAACCCCCCCCCCAACCCCCCCCCCCCCTCCCAACCCCCCCCTCACACCCCCCCTCACACCCCCCCCCTCCACCCCCCCCCCCCACCCCCCCCCCCCACACCCCCACCCCCCCCCCAACCCCCCCCCACACCCCCCCACACTCCCCCCCCCCTCCCCCCAACCTCCCCCTCCACCCCCCCAAACCTCACCCCCTCCCCCAACCCCCCCCCCCCCTCCCCCCCCCCCAAACCCCCCCCCCACCCCCCAAAACCCTGAACCAATGGGATGGATCCTCCGCGGGGGCACCACTTGGGTGGAGTTTTAGGGGGTCGATGACAGCGGGAGGGCCGGGGCTGAAAGTCCCGTCCCGTCCACGCCAGGAGAAAGGTGTTGTGGCCCTGACCATCTTCCGGCCTCGCTCAGGGGCTGCCTAAAGCAGCTGGGGGGGCCGGAAGTAGTACATGTACAACCTGGGGGGAAAAAAAGGTGAAGAAGTGGGGGTAAGAGACGGTGGGGGGGGGGTTGGTGATTTGGGGGGGGGGGTGGTGGGGTGGTGGGGGGGGGGGGGGCGGTACTTGTCATCATCCAGGAAAAAGGTAAGCCAGGTTAAAAGGGTGGGTGAGTTGGGGGGTGATGGTGGTGGGTGGGGGGTGGTGGTGGTGGGTGGGGGGGGGGGGGGTACTTTTACATCATCACCTGGGAAAAGGGGGGGCATTTTAAAGGAGGGGGTTGGTGGTGGGGGTGGATGGGGGGGGGTGACGGTTTGGTATTTTGGGTGGGGGTGGGGGGGGGTGGGGTGTGGGGGGTACGTGTGTACATCATCCCCGGAAAAAGTGAACCAGGTTAAGAGGCGGGGGAGTTGGTGGGGGGGGGTGGGGGGGGTGATGGTTAGGTAGTTTGGTGGGGGTGGGTGGGGGGGGGTGGGGTGGTGGGGGGGGGGGGGTGGGGACGGTACATCATCACCAAAAAAAGGTAAGCCAGGTTTAAGAGGCGGTGTGGGGGGGTGGGGTGGGGGGGTGGGTGATGGTTTGGGAGTTTGGGGGTGGGGGGTGTGGGGGGGGGGGTGGTGGGGGTGGGGGGGGGCGTGGTACGTTCCATCATCGGGAAAAGGGAAGCCAGGTTAAGAGGCAGTGGGGGGGGGGGGGGGGCCAGGAAGTAGTAAAAGTACATCACCGGGGGGAAAAAAGGTGAAGCCGGGGAAAAAAGGGGTGGGGGGGTGGGGGGGGTGGTTTGGTGGTGGGTGGGTGGGGGGGGTGGGGGGGGTTGGGGGGGGTACGTGTGTACATCATCCCCGGGAAAAAGGGAACCAGGTAAAGCAGGTGGGGGGGGGGGGGGTTGGTGGTGGTGGGTTGGGGGGGTGGGGTGGTACGGTCATCATCACGGGAAAAAAAGGGAACCCCGGTTAAAGGCGGGGGGGGTGGGGGTTGGGGGTGGTGGGTGGGTGAGGTTTTGGTGAGTTTGGGGGTGGGTGGGGTGGTGGGGGTGGTGGGGGGGGTTGGGTTGTAAATCACCACCGGGAAAAAGGGAAGCCGGGTTAAGGGGGCAGGTGGGTGGTGGTGGGGGGTGGGGGGGGTGGGGTGGGGGTGGTTTGGTGATTTGGTGGGGTGGTGGGGGGGGGGGGTGGGGGACATCATCACTGGAAAAGGAAAAGCCAGTTTAAAGGCGGGTGGGGGGGTGGGGGGGGGGGGGGTGACGGTTAGGGGAGTTTGGGGGTGGTGGGGTGGTGGGGGGGGGGTGGGGGGGGGGGGGGGTGGGGGGTGGGTGTACACATCACGGGGAAAAGGGGGAGTCATTAAAGCAGGGGGGGTGGGGGGGGGTGGGGGGGGGTGAGGGTTTGGGAGTTTTGTGGTGGGGTGTGTGGGGGGGTGGGGGGGGGGCGGGGGTGGTACTGTCACACACCGGGAAAAGGGGAGGAAGCCGGGTTAAGAGGCAGGGGGGGGTGGGTGGGCCGGTCGGGGATTTTTGGGGGGGGGGGGTGGGGGGGGGGGTGGTGTACGTGTACATAAACCCCGGGAAAGGAACAATAAGGCAGGGGGGGGGTGGTGAGGGTTAGGTGATTTGGGGGTTTGTGGGTGGGGGGGGTACTTCATCACCGGGAAAAAGGAACCAGGTAAGGGGGCAGTTGGGTGGTGAGGTTTAGGTGATTGGGTAGGGGGGGGGGGGGTGGTACGGGGGTACATCACCTGGAAAAAGGACCATTTAAAGGGGGCAGGGGGGGGGTGGGTGAGGGTTTAGGTGTTTTGGGGGGGGGGTTTGGGTACGGTCTCACAAAAAGGGAAACAGTAAGGGCAGTGGGGTTGGGGGACGGTCCAGGTATTGTGGCTTGGTACGTGTCATCACTTGAAAAAAAAAAAAAGGGGAAAAAGGGTCCCATAACCTTTTTGGGCCCCGAAAGGGGACGAGGCTCGAGCCCAACTTCTCTAGGGCCCAAAAATTGGGGGGGCGCCCATTCCCCTCCCTCGCTCTTTCCCCCTGCCCCAAAAAGAGGTGCAGGTACCCATTTACAGCGGGGTAACTGGTGGAACTGACTGAACCCAAAGGGCGGCGGCAAACGGGGACCCATCCAATGGTAACCCAGCTCGACATTGCCCAACATCTGGGGGAAACGAGTGCTCTGACCCCTGAGCTATCCCGCCCCAAAATATAAGTAGGGACGGATTAAGCTTTTAGTTAGGAAGTAGTAGATGTACACACCCGAAACACAGGCAAAGAAATAGTTACAGTAGCCCAGAAGACAGTGAAAACATGCAACACACAAAACCTTTTCTGTTTTTTTGATTTTTTTTGGGGGTTTTTAGTTGTTGTTTTGTTGTTGGGGGTTTCTCCTCCGGCTTAAAAAAACCCCGGGGCAGCCAAATTGCACTTATTCACTTACACAACTGCGACGTAATACACACTGGGGGGAAATGTGCTGAGGGCGGGTTTTTTAACATCACCAACCTACAGGGACCATACTTCTCTTCATAATTTTTTTTTTTTCTCTGTTTTATGAAAAAAAAGTTTCAGGCTGGGAGTTTGTCACGGGGAAAGATTCAACGTAACTTTTAAGCGTGACATCATTTTAATGTAGGCCTTGGGTCTCCCGTTTACTCAAAAACTGACAAATTTACATAAAAACGACAACTTTTCACAATAAAAAACAATTAACATCAATAACTGACAACTTTACATCAATAACGACAACTTTACATAATAGCTACAACTTTACTTAAAAACTGACAACTTACATCAAAAACTGACAACTTTAAAACGAAACTGACAACTTTCATCAAAACCAACTTTTTGGGCCCGCTAACCTGGGGTGTCATTCCCCAAATTTGATAGTATGGCGAGC
>CM054135.1:30294591-30302091 GCA_028751875.1 Rapana venosa | reverse complement strand
GTGTGTGTGGGGGTGGGGGGTGGGAGTGGGTGGGGGGGGGGGGGGTGGGGAGTGGTGGTGGTGGGGTGGGTGATGGGAGTGGTGGTGGTGGGATGGGGGTTGGGTGGTGGTTGTAGTGGTGGTGTGGTGGTGTGTGTGTGTGTGTGTGTGTGTGTGTGCGTGCGTGTAGTAGGGGTGTGTGGGGGGAGTAGGGTGGATGGGTGGTGGTGGTGGTGTGTGTGTGTGTGTGTGTGTGTGTGGGGTGGTGGGGGGTGGGGGGTGGTGGTGGTGGTTCGGTGGTGGGTTTGGGTTGTGGGTTGTGTGTGGGTGGGTGGGGGTGTGTGTGTATGTTTGTGTTTATTTATTTCTTTTAATCTTTTATTTCGAGGATAATGGAATAAACACTCATTAAAATGCTTTTTTTTTAATCCACGTGCACGCGCGCGCACACGCGCGCGCGTGTGTGTAAGTGTGTGGGTGTGTGTATGTGTGTGTGGGTGGTTGGGTGGGTATGGGAGGGTGGTGGTGTGTGGGAGGGTGGTGGTGTGTGGGGAGTGTGTGTGTGTGTGTGTGTGTGTATGTGTGTGTGTTTTGGGGGATGTGTTTGTTGTTTATATATTTATATTTATTTATTTTATTTTCTTCTTTTATATCTAGGATAATGGAATAAGTACTTATGTGCTTTTTTACATCCAGTCCCGGTGTGTATGCGGATTTGTATTCTGTCATCTGTTCCCACCGGTACACAATGGCCAACTCTTACGAAAAGCGGAACAGGATTTTAACGTGTGCGCAAGATGTCCAGCGTGCGTTCGCACACGGGACCTCGGTTTACAGTTTCATCCGAAGGACTTTTGGGGAGAGTAGAGTCGGCACTGATGTTAACTCCAGAGGAAAATATCCCCTTGAACGGGAATCGAACCCGGGTCGTCAGATTGCGAGCGCAATGTTCTAACCATATATACGTATGTATGTGTGTCTGTGCGTGTGTGAGTACGTGCGTGTGTGCATGTGTGCGAGCATACGTGCGCGCGTGCGCGTGTTTAAACGTATGATTAACATACCCTGACCCTCAAACCTAACCCTAACCCTGGTAGTTAACTCTGTCCCTAACTCACGCTACTTTCTTTTTTTTAATCTTTTTTTGCCAATCCTGACATGAAGCTTCTAGACTAGCGCTGAAGAACAAACGGGCAACGCTGCTACCTCCCCTTACCCTGATCGTACTGCACGTAATGCCTGGCCTCGGTGGGTCGGGTGGTGTACTTCTGCATCACATTGTCATCCATCAGCGCGGCGCCCCGGAACAGGCTGAAACATCCGGGGCTGCAGAGCACGCAGCCAATCACGTGCTCCGTTGCTTTCTGCAGCCAATGGCTGATGGCGTATTCGAATTTCTGGTACCACACCATTGGTCCTGAAAACGGAGAGATGAAAGAGAGAAACTTGAAAGTATGGCGCTTTCACACATGAGTTTCTTTCCGGGGTAGCTCAGTGGTCGGAGCACTCGCTTTCCCCCAGCCAAGTTAAGCAGCGTCGAGAGTGGTTACCAGTTGGATGGGTGACCGTTTTCGCGCCTTGGCATCAATACAGTTCCCCCAGTTCACCCAGCTGTAAATGGGTACCTGCCCTCTTTAGGGTCAGGGAAGGTAAAGCAGCGAGGGAGAGGAGATGGGCGCCGCCCTCAATACGCTGGCCCCTAGAGAAGTGAGGTCTCTGACGCCTCGCTCCCCTACGACCTTAATGTAGGTTATGGGGCAACTTTACCTTTACCTTTTTTCTTTCCGACATCCCCATCCCCCATACCATCCTACTGTTACATCCCCAGAACCTTCTCCTTATAGAAACTGTGATTCCTACTCACAGTCCCTAAATCGTAAAGCTCCGCTGGGGCGTTAGTCTAATCACAACAACGACAACACATGATGTTTTCCCCATCCTCTTGATATCAACTTAGAGAAAAATATTACTGTTACTGTTTTAGTCTGCAATCGTAAAACTTGTAGTAAATTTGTATGAAGTTTTGGTTTCAGTTTTCATTGTTACTAAGGAGATGACACAGTATGCAGAGTATAATATGAATGCTACAATGCACCAACCCAAAGTCCAGCCAGCAGATCTTTAACCAACGACACAGCCCAAACAATCTGTGAAACCTGAGTACTCCACACCACTCCACGCCACTTCAACCACCTCGCCCCACTCCACCCCACCCCAACCCATCCCACCCCAACCCCACTCCAACCCACCCTACTTTACTTCACCTACCCTCCTCCAACCCAACTCCGCTCCACTCGACTACACCCCACCCCACCAAACAGCACTCAGCCCCACCTAACCCCACTCCATTCCACTCCATGCCACCCCATCCAAAGCACCCCAATCCACTCCACGCTACCCTAAAGCCATTTCATCCCACCCTATCCACTCACTCACCCCACCCCCCCAACCCCCCCTACCCCCCCCACCCTACCTCACCCCCCCCAACCCCCCCCCCATCCCATCCCCACACTACCTCACCCCACCCCAACCCCACCCACCCATCCCACTCCAACCCACCCCACCCCACACCACACCACCCACCCCAACCCACCCCAACCCCAACCCAACCCCACACCCTCATCCCCATCCCCCACCCCCCCACCCCCAACCCTCACCCCCCTCACCCCCCCCCCCCACCCCAACAACCCCCCCTCCCCCCCACCTCCTACCCCCCCAACCTCACCCCCTCAACCCCCACCCCTCCCACACCCCCCCTCACACCCCCCCCTCACACCCCCCTCCCACCCCCCCACCCCCACCCCCTCCCCCCACACCCTCCACCCCCCTCAACCCCCCCACCCCCTCCACACACTCCCCCCCCTCCCCCCAACCTCCCCCTCACCCCACCTCACCCCCTCCCCAACCCCCCCTCCCTCCCCCCTCCCCAACCCCCCCCACCCTCCCAAACCTGAACCAATAGGATGGATCCTGCCGCAGGCGGCACCGACGTTGGGGTGGAGCTTGAGGCGGTCGATGAGCAGCAGGAGGGCCTGGGGCTGAAAGTCCACGTCCCCGTCCAGCGCCAGGAGAAAGGTGTTGTGGGCCCTGACCATCTTCCTGGCCTCGCTCAGGGGCTGCCTCAGCAGCTGGTGGGCCAGGAAGTAGTACATGTACATCACCTGGGGGGAAAAAAAGGGTGAAGAAGTCAGGGTAAGAGACAGGTGGGTGTGGGGTTGGTGAGTTGTGTGGGTGGTGGTGGTGGTGGTGGTGGGTGGGGGGGGGGGGCGGTACGTGTGTACATCATCACATGGAGAAAGGTGAAGCCAGGTTAAGAGGTGGGTGAGTTGGTGGGTGGATGGTGGTGGGTGGGGGGTGGTGGGTGGTGGGGTGGGGGGGGGGGGGGTACTGTGTACATCATCACCTGGAAGAAGGTGAAGGCAGGTTAAGAGGAAGGTGGGTTGGTGTGGTGGTGGTGGATGGTGGGTGGGTGACGGTTTGGTGAGTATGGTGGTGGGTGGGGTGGGGGTGGGTGGTGGTGGTGGTACGTGTGTACATCATCACCTGGAAAAAGGTGAAGCCAGGTTAAGAGGCAGGTGAGTTGGTGGGGGTGGGTGGGTGGGTGATGGTTAGGTGAGTTTGTGGTGGTGGTGGTGGGGTGGGGTGGGGTGGTGGGTGGGGTGTGGTGGTGGTACGTGTACATCATCACCTGGAAAAAGGTGAAGCCAGGTTAAGAGGCAGGTGTGGGGGGTGGTGGGTGGGTGGTGGGTGGGTGATGGTTTGGTGAGTTTGGGTGGTGGTGGGGTGTGGGTGTGGGGTGGTGGTGGGGGGGGGGGGGGCGGTGGTACGTGTCATCATCACGTGGAAAAGGGAAGCCAGGTTAAGAGGGTGGGGGGGGGGGGGGTGGGCCAGGAAGTAGTACATGTACATCACCTGGGGAAAAAAGGTGAAGCCAGGGTAAGAGGTGGGTGGGGTGGTGGGGTGAGTTTGGTGGGTGGGTGGGTGGGGGTGGTGGGGGTGGGTGGTGGTGGTGGTACGTGTGTACATCATCACCTGGGAAAAAGGTGAAGCCAGGGTAAGAGGCAGGTGGGGGGGGGGGTGGTGGTGGTGGTGGTGGGTGGGGGTGGGGTGGTACGTGTCATCATCACGTGGAAAAAGGGAAGCCAGGTTAAGAGGCAGGTGGGGGTGGGGGGTGGGGTGGGTGGGTGGGTGATGGTTTGGTGAGTTTGGTGGTGGGTGGGGTGGTGGTGGGGGTGGTGGTGGGGTGGTGGGTGTACATCACCACCTGGGAAAAAGGGGAAGCCAGGTTAAGAGGCAGGTGGGTGGTGGTGGGGGGTGGGGGGGGGTGGGGTGGGGGTGGTTTGGTGAGTTTGGTGGTGGTGGTGGTGGGTGGGGGCGGTGGTAGGTGTACATCATCACGTGGAAAAGGTAAAGCCAGGTTAAGAGGCAGGTGGGGTGTGGGTGGGGTGGGGGTGGGTGACGGTTAGGTGAGTTGTGGGGGTGTGTGTGGGTGGTGGGGTGGTGGGTGGGTGGTGGTGGGGGTGGGTGGTAGGTGTACATCATCACGTGGAAAAGGGAGTCAGGTTAAGAGGCAGGTGGGGTGGGGGGGTGGGTGGGTGGTGACGGTTTGGTGAGTTTGGTGGTGGTGGGGTGTGTGGTGGGTGGGGGTGGGGCGGTGGTGGTACGTGTCATCATCACCTGGAAAGGAGGAAGCCAGGTTAAGAGGCAGGTGGGTGGGTGGGTGGGTGACGGTCAGGTGAGTTTGGGTGGGGGGGTGGGGTGGGGGTGGTGGTACGTGTACATCATCACCTGGAAAGGAACAAGTAAGAGGCAGGTGGGGGGTGGGTGACGGTTAGGTGAGTTGGTGGTGGTGGTGTGTGTGGGGGTGGTACGTGTCATCACCTGGAAAAGGAAGCCAGGTTAAGAGGCAGGTTGGGGTGTGGGTGACGGTTAGGTGAGTTGGGTAGGGGGGGGGGGGGCGGTGGTACGTGTACATCACCTGGAAAAGGAGCCAGGTTAAGAGGCAGGTGGGGGTGGGTGACGGTTAGGTGAGTTGGGGGGGGGTTGGTACGTGTCATCACATGAAAAGGAACAGGTAAGAGGCAGGTGGGGTGGGTGACGGTCAGGTGAGTTGGTGGGCAGTGGTACGTGTACATCACTTGAAAAACAGATAAAGGTAAAGGTGTCCCATAACCTGTTAGGTCGTAGGGGAGCGAGGCGTCAGAGACCTCAACTTCTCTAGGGGCCAGCATATTGAGAGCGGCGCCCATCTCCTCTCCCTCGCTGCTTTATCTTCCCTGACCCTAAAGAGGTGCAGGTACCCATTTACAGCTGGGTGAACTGGTGGAACTGTACTGAAGCCAAGGCGCGGCGCAAACGGTCACCCATCCAACTGGTAACCACGCTCGACATTGCCTAACATGGCTGGGGGGAAAGCGAGTGCTCTGACCACTGAGCTATCCCGTCCCCAAAATATATGTAGGGACTGGTATTACAGCTTGTGAGTTAGGAAGTAGTAGATGTACATCACCCGAAACACAGGCAAAGAGAGATAGTTACAGTAGCCACTGAGATAGACATGTGTACACATGCACACACACAAACACTTTTCTGTTTTCTTGATTTTTGGGTGTTGTAGTTGTTGTTGTTGTTGTTGGGTGTTCTCCGGCTTAAAATCCTCGGGGGATCAGCCAGAATATGCACTGTATCTCACTTATCACAACTGCGACTGTAAGTACACACTGGGTGAGAAGTTGTGCGTGTAGGGCTGTTTTCAAGCACTCACCTATCCATTACAGGCAGCCATACTTCGTCTTCATAGGATTGTTTTTTCTCTCTGTTCATGAAAAATAAAGGTTGCTAGGCTGGGAGTTTGTCACGGATGAAGATGATTTCAACGTAACGTTTTAAGCGTGACATCATTTTAATGTAGGCCTTGGCTCTCTGTTTACATCAATAACTGACAACTTTACATCAATAACTGACAACTTTACATCAATAAATGACAACTTAACATCAATAACTGACAACTTTACATCAATAACTGACAACTTTACATCAATAGCTGACAACTTTACATTAATAACTGACAACTTTACATCAATAACTGACAACTTAACATCGATAACTGACAACTTTACATCAATAACTGACAACTTTTGGCCTGGGTCTAACCTGGGGTGTCATTCCCCAAATTTGATAGTATGGCGAAGCTTTTAATCTACATCCTCCGGAACTCTCTGGTAGTGGGTTCAAATCTTTTTAGCCAACGATGAGACCAAAACTGTGGATTTTCAGGAACGTAAGTCGACTTAGGTGCAGACCTGCTATTACTACTTAACTCTTCATCGTAAAGACAAAAATTATGCATGTACAGAATGTATTTTTTGGGGGTATTTATTTTGTATCGAGGATAATGGAATAAGCACTCATGTGCTTTTTTTTTTACATTCAGTCCCCGTGTGTATGCGGTTTTTTAAATTTTGTCACACAATGGCCTACTCTTCCGAGAAGCGGAACAGGATTTAACGTGTGCGCAAGATGTTCTGCATGCGTTCGCACACGGGGCCTCGGTTTATAGTCTCATCCGAAGGACTTTGACATTCAGTTCGATTTTTTTTGGGGTCAAACTGGGAAGAAAGGGCGAGGCTGGGAATCGAACCCACAACCTCACGGAGATCTCGTGGGCACGCTAACCATTCCGTGTTTCATGTCAGGCATGGGGGTGGGGGGTAAGTTGCAAGGCCACGAATAAAAACAGAGTGGACTCGAAGCTTGACCGGCTCACGAAGCGGTGCTATTGGTCAACACTACCCTAGAAGTAAGTGGATCGGTGGTCTAGAGGTAACGCGCCTGTCTAGAAAGCGAAAAGTCCGGGTCGGAAGTGTGCGGTGGTTCGTATCCCGTTTGGGCCCGAAACTTTCCCCCCTATCCAATCCATTAGACCATGAGTGGTAGTCTGGGCGCTTAGCCTTTCGTATGAGACGATAAACCGAGGTCCCGTGTGTTACACAACATTTTCAGCGCACGTAAAAGAACCCACGGCAATAAGAGAGTTGTCCCTGGCAAAATTCTGAGAAAAAAGCCACTCTGATAGGGAAACACACAGTTGCAGAACAAGCCCCCCCCCTCCCAAAAAAAGGGTGGCGCTGCTTTTGTGGCGACGCGCTCTCTCCGGGGAGAGCAGCCCGAATTTCACGTAGAGAAATCTCGTGACTTAAAGTGGTATAAAAAAAAAAGTGGACCTCTAGACACAAGTGGTGTAGCGTATATGGAATATAACGCTGACAAGTGGCATCTCCTTCAGAAAACTGAAACTGAAAACCGTGCCTCTGCACAACAGCAACAACAAGAACAACAACAATAACAACAAGAACAAGAACAACAACAACAGCAACACCATCACCACCACCACCACCAAAAATCAACATTTTCAAACCGCGCACCAACAACACGCTTTGGTATCTACAACATACCATCGAAAAGTCCGGATCCAGACCCAGCTTCGTGTCCTAACCCGGCTGCGTGTCCTTACCTGACTCC
>CM054135.1:30279591-30289591 GCA_028751875.1 Rapana venosa | reverse complement strand
GAATTTTGCCAGGGACAACTCCCTTGTTGCCGTGGGTTCTTTTACGTGCGTTAAATAAGTATGTGTAACACACGGGACCTCGGTTTATCGTCTCATCCGAAAGACTTTCGCCCAGACCACCATTCAGGATCTAATAGATTGGGGGGAAATTTTCGGGTCCAAACGGGATTCAAACCACCGCACACTTCCGACCCGAACTTCTCGCTTTCTAGGCAGGCGCGTTACTTCTAGACCACCGATCCACCGTGGGAATTTCATTCCCTTCCCACAGGAATCCCAAAGGTACTGACCTGACAATAGAGCGGATCATCTGGATCATTTCGTTTCGCGTCTCGTGCCACATGGTGGCGCACACGTACACCATGGGGGTTAAGTCGGTACGGATTCCTGAGGTGTCCTGAAGGTCGAACGTCTCCGCATCCTCCCTCAGCACTTCCACGTTGGCCCAGGGCGCGAACAGAGGCTGAGTGTGTCAAACATGGATAATAATAATAATAATAATAATGTATGGAATTTATATAGCGCTTAATCTTGTAAAGCAACAAATCAAAGCGCTCAGATGACTTAAAAAAAAAGAAGAATCAGATCACATCGCATCACATCACATCGGATCGAATTGGATCGTTTCAGGGTCGGATCAAATGACACTGGAAACAGATGAATTAAAAAAAGTGAATACAGGAATGTATGAATGTGTGAGAATACCCCCTTCCCACACAAAACCTTAAAAAGGGATAGCGAGTCAGCCGTACAGTTTTTATTATATATGAACAATCGTCCAATACTCCTGGCCCGCTGACAAGAAACCCAAGCAACCGACTGAAACAAAGAAACTTGAAAATAAACCACCCGCTTACTTACTTAGCCATCCACTCACCCACCCATCTATCCAAATACCAATCCAATCCAATCTCACGTTAAAAGCTCTGTTGAGCACAGAGGCCATATCAGGGGTTTCACTATGTTAAAATTTAAATAGATTAAAGCTGTGCAACTCTATACAGTTTAAAACGATGTTAAAAATCAACTCTTCCGTCTTTCCTCATAATTATCATCGTCCTCACCAACCTTAAGAGTCAACCCAGGATAGTCACTGCGTTGTGAAAGCACCATATTAACAACACATAAAAATGCTATAAAACCGATACATGAATCCACAGGAACAACCATGTTCGTAGTAATTAACTATGATA
Source organism: Rapana venosa (assembly GCA_028751875.1). Classification (NCBI taxonomy): domain Eukaryota; kingdom Metazoa; phylum Mollusca; class Gastropoda; order Neogastropoda; family Muricidae; genus Rapana; species Rapana venosa. Next base: position 30,288,398 of record CM054135.1, on the reverse strand, counting down.
TGTAAACTCATATCAGCCAGAAATGCCAGATTCTCTGAGGAAGTCAAAAATGATGTGCGGTGGAAAATATCGAAGTAGCATTTTAAAGAAAATGCTTTTGTGTATTATCGTGGGCATCAAGACAATCCAAATAACAAACCAGCCCACCAGCCCACCAACCAACTTACCTACCATCCAATCAGTCAATCAGACAACCAAACTACCAACCAGCCAACATCACATATCCTCACATCCACAAGCTAATCAACCAACCAGCCAACTAACCAGCCAACCAACCATCCAACCAACCAGCCAACCAACCAGCCAGCCAAGCAAGCAAGCAAGCAAGCAAGCAAGCAAGCAACCAACTAACCAACCAACCAACCAACCAACCAACCAACCAACCAACCAACGGACCGACCAAATGGTCAAACAGTGAAGCAAGCTAACAATACATCAAACACTGAAAGTCAGATCCTAATAAGATGAACGATCACGATTTATGAGGCAGTGATGACAAAAAGTATTGTAATAAAGAAAATCTTAAGTGTAATCTTCAGACAATCGAGCGATCAGAACTAAACAAAGAAGAAGACGAAGAAGACGACGACGACGAAGAAGAAAACAAAGAAGAAGAAGAATGCAAAGAAGAAGAATGCAAACAATGTAAAGAAGAAGAATGCAAAGAATGCAAAGAAGAAGAAGAAGACGAAGAAGAAGAAGAACAACTAGAACACGATGTTCTGCGTGCATTCGCACACGGGCCCTCGGTTTATAGCCTCATCTGAAGAACTTTTAGGGAGAGTGGAGTCTGCATTGATGTTAACTCCAGAGGAAAACCCTATCGAACGGGATTTAAACCCGGGTCAGCAGATCGCGAGCGCAATGCGCAACGCTCTAAGCAACCAGGCTATCCCGTTCCCCTTTAACTAGGCGGATCAAGCTGATCAGCTGAATTAACAGTAATTTATTTTCCGTAACACAACTCACTTCTGTTATGTAGGTGTCCCATAACGGAGGACGGGATAGCCTGATGGTCAGAGTGATGCATTCGTGATCTGCTGACCCGGGTTCGATTCTCGTTCAAGAGAATATTTCCTCTGGAGTTAACATCAGTGCAGACTCCACTCTCCCCAAAAGTCTTTCATATGAGACTATAAACCGAGGGCCCGTGTGCGAACGCACGCAGAACATCTTGCGCACACATTAAAACCCGTTCCGCTTTTCGGAAGAGTAGGCCATTGTGTGCCGGTGGAAACGGATGACAAAACTGGCAAAACTGCATGCACACAGGGACTAGATTAAAAAAAAAAGCACATGAGTGCTTATTCCATTATCCTCGAAATAAAAGAATAAAAACAAAACAAAAAACCTATGTGGTCGTAGGGGAGTGAGGCATCAGAGACCTCAACCCCTAGAATAAAAACAAAACAAAAAACCTATGTGGTCGTAGGGGAGTGAGGCATCAGAGACCTCAACTTCTCTAGGGGTCAGCATATTAAGGGCGGCGTCCATCTCCTCTCCCTCGCTGCTTTTCCTTCCCTGACCCTTAAGAGGGCAGGTACCCATTTACAGCTGGGTGAACTGGGGGAACTGAACTGAAGCCAAGACGCGCAAACGGTCACCCATCCAAGTGGTAACCACGCTCGATGCTGCTTAACCTTAGCTGGGGGAAAGCGAGTGCTCTTGACTACTGAGCTATCCCGTCCACTTACGTTATATACAGCATTTTAAATGGAGATGGTAAGTGTTTTCTCTTACCTGGTCGGAGTCTGGGATTTCGTCACGTGAGCGATGGAAGACGAGAGAGCTGTCTTGAAATACTCCACAATAGAGAGACTTGTTGAACAGACTGCAACAAAGAGAAGAGAGAGAGAGAGAAGAGAGAGAGAGAGAGAGAGTGAGAGAGAGGAGAGAGAGAGAGAGAGAGAGAGAGAGAGAGAGAGAGAGAGAGGAGAGATACCATGCCATGCACGAACAGACAGACAGACAGACACATACACACGCACACACACACACTTACACACACACACACTTACACACACACACACACACACACGCACGCACGCATACACAACACACACACATGCACACACACGCGACACACGCGCGCGCGCGCGTGTGTGTGTGCACAATAAAGAAGGCATTCACAGGCATGCGTCTGCACGCGCGTACGCGAATGCTTGCGCACATGCCCCCCTTTCCCCTTCTCATAGCACGCACACACACAAACACACAAACACAGACACACATACACACGCGCGCGCGCGCGTACGCAAACTATGTTTTCAGGAAAATATAGTGTTACGGGAAGAGAGGAAAAAAGACAGAATGGCAGTAACTGAAGCTGATATAACGTTCTAACATTTGATATGCTGTGTTTTCGTTTTTGTTGGGGGGGGGGGGGGGGGGGGGGGGGGGGGAGAGTATGTAATTTTGCATTTTGTTGTTAATAGTTCAACCAAACCACCATCCTCCCCAACCCCCCCCCCCCTACCCCCAATCCAACCACCACCATCACCCAAATAAACCCAGCTAAACAAGAAAAGCTTAACCGTTTGAGGTATAAATAGGTGTTCCTATAACCTATGAGGTCCGGAAGCGAGAGACGTCAACTTCTCTAAGGAGCCAGCATGTTGAGGGCGGCGCCCATCTCCTCTCCCTCGCTGCTCTACCTTCCCTGACCCTAAAGAGGGCAGGTATCCATTTACAGCTGGGTGAACTGGGGGGGGGGGGGGGGGTGTATGAAGCCAAGGGTGCAGGTACGGTCACCCATATATCTACCTGGTCACCACGCTCGATGCTGCTTCACCTTAGCTTGTGGGGAAAGCGAGCGCCCTGACTACTCAGCTGACTCCGTCCCTTGTATTGGTCTTGAAATCTTAGGGCGCAGGGTTTTTCTGTTTGGTTTCTTGGATAGAACACCGAGGTTTAATAATAATTATAATAATAATAATGATGATGATGATAATAATAATAATAATAATAATGTATGGAATTTATATAGCGCTGAATCTGGTAAAGCAACAAATTAAAGCGCTTTTTAAAAAAAAAATATCGAGGATAATCCAGTCCCCGTGTGTATGCGGTTTTGTAAATTTTGTCATCTGTTCCCACCGGCACACAATGGCCTACTCTTTCTAATGGTGTGACGACATATCCACACTAGGTCAAGCATGTTTCTAAAGTAACGCACAGTTTTGGTTGTAAAACCTCTGGATAGTCGAGCGGTTAGAACATTGAGCTAGCGGTCTGAGGGCGCGGGTTCGAGCCGCTACCGAGACGCTCGTTCGAGAGGAATTTTTTTCCCCGCTGGAGTTAACAACATCAGTACTGACTCCACAGTCTCCCGAAAGTTCTCCGGATGAGACTAGAAACGGAGGTCTTTTATACGAACGCGCCATTGTGTGCCAGCAGGAACGGATGACAAAACTAAAAAAAAAAAGATAAAATTGCATTGTGCACTGGTAACGTGTTTAGACATCATCCCCGAAGTCGGAATGCGGATACCTTACAGAACCACCACCACCACCACCACCACCACCACCTCTTCCTTCTTTCCCACCTGTGGCTGGTAACCACCACCACCACCTCCAACCTAACTGCCCCCCTACCACCACCACCACCACCCCACCCCCCACCCCCCAACCACCCCCACCACCCACCCACCACCACCAACCACCACCACCACCACCACCACCACCCTCACTGCCCCCCACCCCCCACCCCCCACCAACCCCCCCACCACCCACCCACCAACCCCCACCAACACCCACCCCACCAACCCCCCCCCCCCCCACCACCACCACCCACCACCACCCACCAACCACCACCACCACCACCACCACCACCCATCTCCTCCTCCTCCTCCCTTCATCCTCCCTCCCTCCCTCCCTCACCGGTGGCTAGTGGCCAGCTTGGCCACCTGATGGGTCCAGACGTGACGGCCCACCAGCAGGTAAGACAGGAAGCTGGCCACGCCCACAGCCAGCCACATCTCCTGGTTGTACGCCCCCAGGAACTCAGACACATCCCCCACCTCGGGCACCCACGCCACCTGGCAACCGAACACGCTGTCGTTCACGTTCTCCGGCCAGTAGGTCAGAACCAGCAGCGCGAAGGAAACCGGAGTGGCGAGGATCAACGGCACAGCGAAGCAGGGGATTTGCGCGCGAACTTTGCACGCGGCTGTTCCCACGACGTAGCAGAAGCCGCTGGAGAGAATGTTGACGAGGGCCAGAAGGAAGGGAAGGTGCTTGTTGCACGAGGTCGGGGAGGAGGGTAAGGCGGTGCCGTCATAAAGGGTCAGGTTGCCGAAGAGAGTGCAGTCTCGCGCGGAAGAACCCTGCACGTAGAACACCTCAGCACAGTCTCCCCCGCCCACGGCAAACATCACAGAAGCGGCGGCGAAGGACAAGAGGATCTTCCACACCGAGGTCACCAGATCGATCTTCACCTTGTTGTGGCGGATCTTCATCTTCAGCGCGTACAGCTTGGGTATGCCCTTGACGAAATTAGGCCACCAGGTCAAGGACGTCACCACCAAGGTCACGGCCAGCAAAACGGTCAGGGCGGCGTTGTCGTAAAACTGGTTGGTCCGCAGAACGAAGAGGACCAAGGCAGCCAGCTGACCGGCCAGGCCCAGAAGGTCCAGGAACCATCGGAAGATCTTCTTGAGGACGGACTCTTCGCGGGAGCCTTCTCCAGGGGCGGAGCGGAGGAAGCAGAGGTCCTCCACTAGGCGAAAGAGAGCCGGGAAGACGGCGATGTTCAGGAGAAGCAGGCAGCCCACCAGAGGGTCGAAGCTGGGCAGCACCACGAAGACCAGGACGACCAGGGAGACGGTGTGGATGCTTTCCAAGAACAGGTTCTGCAAATGAGTGCGTGCAATCCGGTCAGGAAAGCAGTCCGTAAGTTGTGAAGTACCAAGACTACTGCTACTGCTACTGCTGCTGCTGCCGCTGCTGCTGCTGCTGCTGCTGCTGCTGCTGCTACTACTACTACTACTACTACTACTACTACTACTACTACTACTACTACTACTACTACTGCTACTACTGCTACTACTACTACTACTACTACTACTACTACTACTACCACCTAGTTTTTGTCAATGTACTTGTTATGATTATTTTGTTCAGAATGATGATTTTTTTTCTTCTGTCAGTTTACCTGTGAAGATTATTTTGTCAAGAATGTTAGTAGCCACCGTCCAACCAACCAACCAACCAACCAACCAACCAACCAACCAACCAACTAACCAACCAACCAACCAACCAACCAACCAACCAACCAACCAACCAACCAACCAACCAACCAACCAACCAGGCAGCCAACCAATCAACCAACCAGCTATCCATCCATCCATCCAACAAACGAACAAACAAACCAAACAAAAATCCAGCCAGCCAACCAGTTAACCAACCAGCCAACCAACCAACCAACTATCCAACCAACCAGCCAGCCTACCAACTAACCAACCAACCAACTAGCCAACCATGCACGCACGCACGCACGCACACACAACACACAACACACACACACACACACACACACACACACACACACAGTCTTTCATTTGTACAACCACCACCCTACAAGAAAGGTTGTTTGTTAGTAGGTTGTTTGTGTGTTTTTGTTGTTGTTTTTATTTGTTTGTTTGTTAAAAAAATTTTTTCCTCCATTTATTTGTATGACTTGAGCTTATGTTATACTGTCTTCATTTGCTTTATCATGTTTTGCTAGTCCGGTATTATATTTAAATAATATCTCCAGAGATTTTTGTCTTCAACATGTGTGAACATTGTATTTTGATTGCTTTCATATGTCAAGTTTCTTAATCTTCTTTTTTTGTGTGAGGGCAGGATGAAAAAAAAGTTGTATAAACTTAATCTTTTACCCTCAATAAAGATAATTTTGGCTTGACTTGAAAAAGGAACCCTTCAAGCCAGAAGACTTTTAACTCACCAAGAGCAGGGGACCCCAGGGGAGGGCAGGGGTGTGTTTGAAGCAGAGCTGCAGGAGGGAGGAGAGGGAGGTGAAGACGTGAGGGGCCCAGATGACCAGCAGCACAGCCCACACCACTGTCACGTCCAGAGTCTTGTTGGCACCCTGCACGTCACAATGAGGTTAATGTTGCCCACGCCACTATCACGTCCAGAGTCTTGTTGGCGCCCTGCACGTCACCATAAGGTTAATGTTGCCCACAGCACTGTCACGTCCAGAGTCTTGTTGGCACCCTGCACGTCACAATAGAGTTAATGTTGCCCACACCACTGTCACGACCAGAGTCTTGTTGGCACCCTGCACGTCACAATAGAGTTAATGTTGCCCACACCACTGTCACGTCCATGCACGTCACAATAGAGTTAATGTTGCCCACGACACTGTCACGTCCAGAGTCTTGTTGGCACCCTGCACGTCACAATAGAGTTAATGTTGCCCACACCACTGTCACGTCCCTGCACGTCACAATAGAGTTAATGTTGCCCACGACACTGTCGCGTCCAGAGTCTTGTTGGCACCCTGCACGTCACAATAGAGTTAATGTTGCCCACACCACTGTCACGTCCAGAGTCTTGTGGGCACCCTGCACATCACAATAGAGTTAATGTTGCCCACACCACTGTCATATCCAGAGTTCTGTTAGCACCCTGCATAATTATCTCAACAAAGTTGATATTGAACATGCATGATTATAAAGAAGGGGGAAAAGTTCACTTATACAGCAGAGTAGAGAGTAGAGATGATGAGAGACGAGATGACAGACGAGAGAGAGATAGAAGAGAGAGAGAGAGAGAGAGAGAGAGAGAGAGAGTAGGACGGGATAGCCTAGTTGCTAGAGCCTTAAAGCTTGCAGTCTGACAGCCTGGGTTTTCTTCCCCCGGAGTTAACATCAGTACCGAATCCACTCCGCGGAAAAATCAACGAAATGATAAAACCGAGTTCCTCCTGTACACGAAAACACCCAAAACATGCTGCACACACTTAAAAAAACCCCTAGGAGTAAGGGGAGGCCATTGTGTGCCGCTTGGAATGGGTGACAATTCCTTGTTAAATGCATACACAAGTATTGGGTTTATTTTTTAATTAATTAATTAATTTTATTTTTTATATCGAGGGTAATGGAATAAGCACTCATGTGCTTTTTTACATCCAGTCAACGTGTGTATGCGGGTTTTTGTCAATTCTGTCATCTGTTCCCACCGGCAAACAATGGCCTACTCTTTCGAAAAGCGGAACAGGATTTAACGTGTGCGCAAGATGTTCCTGCGTGCGTTTGCACACGGGACCTCGGTTTATAGTCTCATCCGAAGGACTTTTTGGGGAGAGTGGAGTCTGCACTGAGGTTAACTCCAGAGGAAAAATCCTCTTGAACGGGAATCGAACCCGGGTCAACAGATCACGAAGACATCACTGTAACCACCAGGCCATCCCCTCCAAGTACCGTAGTTCCTTTACCGTAGACACGCAGTTGCCAACGCAAAAATCTCACCATCATTGACACTGGGAGCTCTAGCCTGACTTTTTACTGTACTTTTTCCTTCCGCTTGTACTCTGCGGCGTCGCAGGGGAGATAATTATAACTGTCTGTCTGCTGCAAGGCAGGTAGCTAACGACGGGCCTAGCTAGCCCGTAGTGGATAAAAAAAAATTGCTCAAGAGAAACAAAGGAGCTCTAGCCCGGGAGCGCCAAAAACTTTTTTTTTGCAGCCCTGCCGACCACAGAGGCCATATTAGGCGCGTCACCCCGTTACAGTTTTTCGGATGAGACTATAAACCGAGGCCCCGTGTGTGCGAACGCATGCAGAACATCTTGCGCACACGTTAAATCCTGTTCCGCTTTTCGGAAGAGTAGGCCATTATGTGCCGGTGGGAACAGATGACAGAACTGACAAAACCGTATACACACGGGGACTAGATGTAAAAAAAGCACATGAGTGCTTATTCCATTATCCTCGATATAAAAGAATAAATAAATATTTAAAAAATAAAGAAAAAAACTGGTTAAGAGCGAGATACAAACAATAATGTGACTTTTTCTCTTTTTTTTCTTTTCTTTTATTTCCAAGATAATGGAATAATCACTCATGTTCTTTTTTTTTTTTTACACCCGGTCCCCATGTGTATGCAGTTTTGTAAATTTTGTCATCCGTTCAACTTAGAGAGAGAGAGAGAGAGAGAGAGAGAGAGAGAGAGAGAGAGAGAGAGAGAGAGAGAGAGAGAGAGAGAGTTTTCTGAACTAGGGGTCTTAATTTCTGTCAAGTGATCGACATGACAAATCATGTTTATCTCCCTTCCAACATGTTTGTTGCTTCTCTCTCCTGCATCTCTGCTTCGCAAAACAGACTGTGGATGGCAAGAGTGGGACATGCACAGCCAAGAACGTGAAAGGTTTTCATTCTTTTGACTTCTTAAAGTAAATCATTTAACAGAACCATATTTAAGGATATATATATATATATATATATATATATATATATATATATTATATATATATATATATATATATATATATGTTAGAAATGCAATAGCGAAGTTTCGATTGAGGGTGTCTAATATTGCTGTGCACGGTTACAGATTTAAACCTCTTGCTGTAAGAATTGATGAATTTCTTTTACGTAGATCAGCTAACTTAGAAGAAAAAAATCCACTTTGTATTACATTGCCCTGAATTAGATGACTTGAGAGAGAATAAAAAAATATAGCGCTATGAAGTATTACAGAAAACCCATGTTTCGTCGATTAGTTTTGACGTCAGGCTGTTATGCATAATCTTGCTATGTTTCTTTATAAATCTTTCAAAACATGAAGTTGTTTGGTTGGGTA
>CM054135.1:30257091-30277091 GCA_028751875.1 Rapana venosa | reverse complement strand
TACTACTACTACTCCTCTCTGCTCTCTGCTGCTGCTGCTGCTGCTGCTGCTGCTGCTACTACTACTACTACTATCCTGCTGCTGCTGTGCTTACCCTTTACTCTACTACTACACATACTACTTACTACTACTACTACTACTATACTACTAAATCACTATACTTCCTTCTCCCCCTTTCCTACTGCTACTATACTACTACTGCTCCTCCCACAACTACCACTCCTACTACTATCCTCCTCCCCCTCTCTCTATACTAATTCATCCTCCGTCCCCCTTCTCCCTCCTCCTCTCTACTACTACTACTTTCTACTACATAAGTAGGAATTTATTACGCTGAATCTTGTACATACAGCTACACACCGTATTAATTTTTTCACGTAGTATCTTCTATAGAGTGTGAGTGGAAAAAATGTTGTTGATTTAACAGATTTTTTTAAGCATGAAAAAATGGACTGTGCACTTGTTTTTTGGATTGAGGACATAGAGCAATACCAGGTAGTCACGAGAAAGTTGGAAATAACCATAAAATGAGGTTTGCCTGTATTCCTACAGTGTTGACCCCTCGCATGCATATTGTGGTAAGGAAGCTAGCAGACGACAAAGGACTGAGGGGTTACAGTGTTTGCTGACAAAATAAAAAAATTCAAACCTACCAAATTTGTTCAAAATCACATGAGTTTTGAGTCAGAGGCTATTCTTTCACAAAAAGTGGTTTTTATTTCTGTGGATGCCTTAGTACGTGCGGTATGAATATAAGATTTACATAGAAAAACAGAAGGAAAAAGTGATTTTTTAATACCGGTGTGCAGCCAAAGCAACAAATCAAAGCGCTCAGATCGAGGATAATGGAATAAGCACTCATGTGCTTTTTTTTTTTACATTTAGTCCCCGTGTGTACGCGGTTTTGTAAATTTTTTCATCTGTTCCCACCGGCACACAATGACCTACTCTTTCCAAAAGCGGAACAGGATTTAACGTGTGCGCAAGATGTTCTGCGTGCGTTCGCACACGGGGCCTCGGTTTATAGTCTCATCCGAAGGACTACTACTACTACCACTCCTCCTCCTCCTACTACTCGTCCACCTCCTCCTCCTATTACTATCACTCCTCCTCCTCCTCCTACTACTACTACTACTCCTCCTACTGCTACTACTCCTACTACCACTACTATCACTCCTCCTCCTACTCGTCCCTCCTCCTCCTACTACTACTATCACTCCTTTCCTCCTCCTCCTTTCCCTTTACTACTATACTATCACTCCTCCTCCTCTCCTCTTACACTATCACTCCTCCTCCTCCTTTACTCCTCCCCCTACTCCTACAACTATTACTACTTCTACCCTCCTTCTCCCCCTTTCCCCCTACTATTACTACTATCACTCCTCTTCCTCCTCCTATTTCTCCTATACTACTATTATACAACCTATCCTACTACTATTACAACTCCTACTCCCCCTTCTCATCCTCCTACTACTACTATCACTCCTCCTCTCCTACTATTTCAACTCCTCCTCCTCCTCCTATTACTACTGTCCTCTTCCCCCTCCTCTCCTACTACCACTCCTACCCCTACAAACTATTACTCCTCCTACTACTACTACAATCCTCCACCTCCTCCCTCCAACCTACCACTAATGCTCCTCCTCCTCCTCCTACTGCTACTGCTACTACTACTACTGCTACTGCCTACTACTACTGCTGCTACTGCTATACTACTACTACTTACTACTTCTGCTGCTACTACTACTACTACTACTTCTGCTGCTACTACTACTACTACTACTACTACTACTACTACTACTACTACTACTGCTGCTGCTGCTGCTGCTGCTGCTGCTACTACTATAAATTCCCCCCCCCTACATTACTACTACTACTACTAGTACTACTACTACTACTACTACTACTACTACTACTACTACTACGACTACTACGACTACTACTGCTGCTGCTGCTACTGCTGCTGCTGCTACTGCTGCTGCTGCTGCTGCTGCTGCTCCTCCTCCTCCTCCTCCTCCTCCTAACTACTCCTCCTCCTCCTCCTCCTCCTACTACTACTACTCCTCCTCCTCCTCCTACTACTACTACTCACTCGGACATGCCGGTGACCTGCCCGTTGCTCTGGGAGTTGCGGGCCTTCTCACTGGGGCGAGAATCTTCGTCAGGGGCAGGCGACTCATCCTGGACGTAAGCCTCGTTCAGTACCCCTTGAATCCCGCTCATGGCGCTAGTTTGCAGTTGTTACCACTCTGACAAAGAAAAGAAAACAACAATAAACGTACATATGCAGTAAAAGAGAGAAAAAGAACAACGCATGAATATAGAGTAGATACAGAAAATACCACGTGAATAATGCGGTAGGATACGTAAACACAACAACACTTAGATATACAGCAGAAAGCATAAAAACAACAACATAGTAGTAGTATTCAGTTGAATGTAGAAAAACAATTACAAAGACACATAAATATGCATCATAACACAGAAAAACAACACTTTAACATGCAGTAGAATACAGAAAACAAGAACAACACATAGATATACAGTAGAATACAGAAAAAATATCGAAACAAAATATACAGAAAAAAAACAGAATTAGAACACAAAGATATACAGTAGAATACAGAAGAACAACAACACATAGATAACCAGTAAATACAGAACAAAAACACATAGATATACAGTAGAATACATAAACAACAACACATAGTATACAGTAGAATACAGAAAACAACACCAACAACACGTTAATATACAGTAGAATACAGAAATAACAACACATAGGTATACAGTAGAATGCAGAAAACAACACCAACAACACGTTAATATGCAGTAGAATACAAGAATAACAACACATAGGTGTACAGTAAAATACAGAAAACAACACCAACAACACGTTGATATGCAGTAAAATTTACAGAAAAACAACACATAGATATACAGTAGAATACAGAACAACAACAACACATAGATATACAGTATAATACAGAAATAAAACAACACATAGATATACATTAGAATACAGAAAACAAAACAACAACATCGCATAGATACACAGTAGAATACAAAACCCCCAATAACAACACATAAACATGTAGTGAAATACAGAAATAAATCGACACTTTCCTCACTTTAAAAAAAATACTTCGTAGAAATAAAAAAAAACATTAAAGAACACATAAACCAGTCAATCAAACAACCAACCACCATCTTACTCACCCACCTACTAAACCACCCCCCCACCCACCTACCCAACAACTAGCCAGCCTGCCAACAAACCCCCACCCACCCAAACACCCATCCATCCATCCACCAGCCACCGCCAGCCGCAAACCAGCCAACTAACCAGCCAAAAACATCCCACCAACAATAGCAAGAACAAAGTTGCACACTTTGCCTTAACTCCCCCTCCCTCCCCCCCAAAACAACAAAAACAACAAAACCCCACCCCAACAACAACAACAAAAAAAAAACCCAAACCAAAACAAAAAAACTAGCGGAACACCCCAACTGCGCGCACTTTAACCTAGCCTAATAAAAAAAAAAAAGAAGGTTATACCCACTACCTCATACCCAATTACCCTCCTCCACACCCTCTCCATATTCCACTCTTTCCTCTCCCTCCTCCCTCCTGTCCCCTGCCGCCCCCTCCCTTTCTCTCCCCCCCCCCCCCCCCCCCCTGTCAAGATCTATGCTAGATATGTCTTTTGAAGAATGGACAAAGGAAAATACATGACTAGATCTAATCAATCGGAGATTTGAATCAAACACAAGGCTAAACTTTCCATTTGGGCATGCTTGCGTATTTTGCGTCTGAAAGGACTTTCGAATTATTGACTCTGTCTCTGTCGAAACGAGAAAAAAGACAGAGAGAGAGAGAAGGGGAGGAGGAGGAGAGAAGAAGAGAAGAGAGAGAGAGAGAGAGAAGAGAGGAGAGAAGAGAGAGACAGACAGACACACACACACACAGATACAGAGAGAGAGAGAAAAAGGGCGGGGGGGAGGAGGGGGGGAGAGAGAGAGAGAGAGAAAAGAGAGAGAGAGAGAGAACGCACATGTATGCGTGAGTGCTTTTTTGCGGGGCCCCGTACATTTATTATGTGTTTTGAGTGTCTCTATGTGTGAATGCACGCGTACACGTATGTGTGCATTTATGCATGCGTAGGTGCGTGGGTGTTATACACACACACACACACAAACGCACACACACACGTACACACACACACACACACACACAGTACACACACACATACACACACACACACACACACACACACACACACCACGCACGCACGCACGCACGCATCGAGGTCAGCGCACGTATAAATTTTATATGAAAGTAATAAGAATGAACAGGTTTAGATTTTTCATACACACACACACAACACACACACACACCACACACACACACACACACACACACACACACATCACACACACACACCAAAAACAGAGACTACAAACAGAGTTAAAAAACCCGTCTCGCAATTTGGAAAAAAAAAAGCCATTTGTGCCGGAGTGAACGGATGGCAAAATTTACAAAATTGCATGCACACGGGGGCAGGGTGCAGGAAAAAGAAACGCACCGAGTGAATATTCGATTATCCTAGAAATGAACTGAAAGAGAGAATTTTTTTTTGAAACGCGAAAACCCCCCCATGTGCATGTGAAAACTATTGCCCATATAGCTCCATGCCTTCAACCATACATGTGAACCCCCCCCCCCCCCCCCCCACACACACACACACACAGAACAAACGTTCTGTGATTTGTTCAAACTTTTTAAAATAGCTTTTTAAAATCATTTTGTTGTTTACAAATACATGTACACATGACAAGCATTATCAATAACGATAAACGTTAACCATTTGCAGTCGTATGTTGTTCATGAATGCACATAAATATTGTACATAACAGAAATAGATAACGTGCATATACATGCATTCATGTATGCATATTATATTATGTATACATACATACATACATACATACATACATACATACATACATACATACATACATACATACATACATACATACGTACATACATATCTACATACATACATACATACATACATACATACATACATACATACATACATACATACATACATACACACACATACACACACACATCCATCCATCCATCCATCCATCCATCCATCCATCCATCCATCCATCCATCTATCCATACATACATACATACATACATAGTAATTCTATACAGTGCACCATTTACATACCATGCCATATAAAGGATACCGCAAGAAATGGGTCAGTTGCCTTTCCCCACTTAAAAAAGGCTTGTTTATTGAAATGTTCCCAAGAATTGGGTCCTTTTTTCCGAAGCTGCGTGTTTCCTGATGGTTTATCCATCCTTTCTGTGACTAAGAATAACGATTTGTAGTGGGTCCGTCCATTCTATTTCAAATTTCATAAGCTTAAGGACGGGATACCTTAGTGGTCAAAGCGCTCGTTTTCTCCCAGCCAAAGTTAAGCAGCATTGAGCGGGGTTACCAAATGAATGGGTGACCGTTTGCGCGCCTCGGCTTCAGTACAGTCCCCCAGTTCACCCAGCTGCAAATGGGTACCTGCCCTCTTTAGGGTCAGGGAAGGTAAAGCAGCGAGGGAGAGGAGATGGGCGCCGCCCTCAATATGCTGGCTCCCTGGAGAAGCTGAGGTCTCTGACGCCTCGCTCCCCTACGACCAACTTAGGTTATGGGACACCTTTACTTATTTGCAATTCTTGCATTATACTGCTCGGTTTTAAATCTATTATGTAGCTGTGCTTGAAAAACAGAAATGTTTGGTTTTGTGTCTATCAATTTTGGATATGTAGACGAGTAACTTTGCAAGCTACATCCTCAAATCAAAGGTCGACATGTTCAGACTTAACTCCAGAATATATTTAAAAAGAACGAGCTACCACTGCTCTGAAATGCTAATGTTACTTGTGGGGTTGGGGAGTGGGGTGAAAGAAAAATTTAAAAGTTTGGGCGTAACTCGACAGGATGTTTATGTATGAATCGACAACAAAGAACAAGCCGAACATATGCAAAAGGAGTGAAATGTGTTTGTGTTTGTGAACTCAGGCTGAAAGGTTCACGCTACTTCGGGAGATTTCCTTCAGAGCATTTCATAGAATTCGAATAACTTAACCCACTCCTCACTTCCTGGTCTTTGATAAAAAAAAAAAAGTGCATTGGCGCAGTGGTTAGCTAGCGCCTCGGGTCATGCGATGGAAGGTCGGAGGTTCGAATCTTATAGGAGTCATAGGGATTTTTTTTCGAACTGTGGCTAGTCTATATGTTCTTTATGTAGAAATGAAACAAATGAACTATTTCCACATCTCCCGAAAAACACTAAACTACAATACAAGCGTTAGCTGCAGCAGCAGCAGCCCCACCACCACCACCACCACCACCACCACCACCACCACCACCACTTTCCACCCCTTCCACCACCCCACCACCACCACCACCACCAATAACAGAAACCATAAAAGGGCGACAATAAAAGCAAAACCCAACGCAACAGCAGCAGCATTATCATCATCATCAGCAGCGGTAAAACAACAAGGGTACAATGACAAGTAACATTAGCAGCAGCAGCAGCAGCAGCAGCAGCAGCGGTAAAACAACAAGGGTACAATGACAAGTAACATTAGCAGCAGCAGCAGCAACAGTGGTAAAACAACAAGGGTACAATGACAAGTAACATTAGCAGCAGCAGCAGCGATAAAACAACAAGGGTACAATGACAAGTAACATTAGCAGCAGCAGCAGCAGCGATAAAACAACAAGGGTAAAATGACAAGTAACATTAGCAGCAGCAGCAGCGCAGCAGCGGTTAAAACAACAAGGGTTACAGACAAATAACATTTAGCAGCAGCAGCAGCAGCGATAAAACAACAAGGGTAAAATGACAAGTAACATTAGCAGCAGCAGCAGCAGCAGCGATAAAACAACAAGGGTACAATGACAAGTAACATTAGCAGCAGCAGCAGCAGCAGCGGTAAAACAACAAGGGTACAATGACAAGTAACATTAGCAGCAGCAGCAGCAGCGATAAAACAACAAGGTAAAATGACAAGTAACATTAGCAGCAGCAGCAGCAGCAATAGCGGCATAACTCCCTTCAACGTATACAAAACTCGGCAGCTCGACTAGTTCTCAGAAAGAAAAAATCTGAGTACATTACCCCTCTCTTGCGATCTCTCCCCTGGCTGCCTGTGCCACAGAGAGTAGATTATAAAATCAGTACCCTCTGTTACAAATGTCTCCACAAAACTGCACCCTCCTACCTATGTGAATGTCTTAACCTGTACACTCCTTCACGTTCCCTCCGATCTACTGCAGATACCTTTTGCCTACGTATACCTAGATTCAACCAATCCACTGTTGGCCTCCGCTCATTCTCTATTTCCCGGTCCATCATCTGGAACAACCTTCCTCTCTCTCTTCGCCAGAAACCTAGTTATGACACTTTTAAATCCAGCCTCAAAACATATTTATTCAAACCTAAGACTTCCCCCTTCTGTTTCATATCTAACCCATGTTCTTACACCCTGCTAAAGTATACGGCCTTGCGAGTGTATGTTGTCTTTTGAAAAACATTTGACTATCGAAATTTTATTCATAGATTTTGTCTGCATCGCACCATGTTTGTAAATATCTGTTTGTTTAAACTTTTGATTATTTATCATTGATTGCATGACTGTGTAAGATTGGGTTGAATGCATGCGCTTTGGTTTGTCTTTGCAAGATATAGCGCTATATAAGTTCCATTTATTATTATTATTATTATTATAACGACAAGAACAACATTAATCATTAAAGAAAGGAAAGCAAAGCAAAACAAAATACCACACACGCACACACACACACAGTGCGCGCAGACACACACAGACACACACAGCGCGTGCAGACACACACAGACACACAAACACAGACACAGAAACACGCACACTTGCGCACACGTTAAATCCTGCCCCGCTTTTCGTAAGAGTAGGCCATTGTGTGCCGGTGGGAACAGATGACAGAAATTACAAAACCGGGGAGTAATAGCCTGATGGTTACAGTGATGCGCATTGCGCTCGTGAACTGCTGACCCGGGTTCGAATCTCGTTCAAGAGGATTTTTTCTCTGGAGTTAACATCAGTGCCGACTCCACTCCTCCCAAAGTCCTTTGGATGTGACTATAAACCGAGGTCCCGTGTACGGGTGCACGCAGAACATATTGCGCACCTGTTAAAACTTGTTCCGCTTTTTGGAAGGGTAGACCATTATGTGCCGGTGGGAATAGATGACAAAATTGACAAAACCCACATACACACGGGGACTGGATGTAAGAAAAAGCACACGAGTGCTTATTCCATTATAATAATAATAATCATCATAAATGGAACTTATATAGCGCTATATCTTGCAAAGACAAATCAAAGCGCATGCATTCAACCTAATCTTACAGTCATGCAATCAATGATGAATAATCAATAGTTTAAACAAACAGATATTACAAACATGTGACTGCAGACAAAAAACTATGAAATAAATGTCAATAGTCCCAAATTTTTTTTTCAAAAGCAAAACACACCACTCACACAGGTCGTAACTTTAGCAGGGTGATAGGACATGGGTTAGTGAAAGTGGGATATTCTGATATGAACAGGAGGGGAAATCTTAGGTTTGAAATGAATATGTCTTGAGGCTGGGTTAAAGTGTCATACTAGGGTTTCTGGCGAGAGAGGAGGGAGCTCATTCCAGTCGATGACCCGAAATAGAGAAAGAGCAGCGCCAACAGTGGATTGGTTGAATCTAGGTATTCGTAGCACAAGGTATCTGCAGCAGAGCGGAGAAAAGTGAAGGAGTGTACAGGTTAGACATTCAACAGAGGGAGGGGGGTGCATTTTGTGGAGACATTTGTAACAGAGGGTACGATCTTATCATTTACTCTCTGTCACAGGCAGCCAGGGGAGAGATCGCAAGAGAGGGGTAATGCGCTCAGATTTTTTTCTTTCTGAGAACTAGTCGAGCTGCGGAGTTTTGTATACGTTGAAGGGAGTGGATAGATGATGCTGGCAGACCAGACAAAAGAGAATTGCAATTGTCCAGACGTGAAAGAATGAGAGAAGTGACAAGTTTGATGTTGCATCGGTGGACAGGTACTTTCGAATTGCACTAACACGCGTAATTGATAGTAGCACGACTGACAAGTCTGGGTGATGAATTTTTGCATAGAGAGTGTGTTGTCGATAACGACACCTAGATACTTCACAGCAGTGGATAGAGGGATTGATGTATTGCCGAGTTCTATTGAAGCTGTTGTAATGGAAGAGAGTTTGTGTTTGGTCCCTACGAGCATGGCTTCGGTTTTATCTGCATTTAGCTGTAATTTGTTCTGTGTCATCCAGTTTTGATATCTTCAAAGCAGCGGGCCATATTTGTCAGGAGAGAAGGCAGATTTTCAGGAGTAACACTGCTTTGAATCTGAGAGTCATCTGCGTAAAAATGATGGTTGATTTGATGACGGTTTATTATATGTGACAGTGGGGCAGTGTAAAGAGTGAAAAGAACAGAGCCTAGAACTGATCCCTGTGGGACTCCACATTCCAGTTTGGCAGGTATTGATTGAATCTTGTTTACTGCAACTGTCTGGAATCGGTTAGTAAGGTATGAATTAAACCAGGTAAGGGCTGTGCCAGTAACACCGAACGTTTTTTGAAGACGGGAGAGAAGAATTGAGTGGTCTATAGTGTCGAAGGCTGCTGATAAGTCGAGTAGAGTGAGAAGGGAGATTTTCCCTGAGTCAGAAGCGAGTAGAAGCGTGTTTAAAGTGTGTACTAGGGTGGTTTCAGTGCTGTTGTTGACGCGATAGGCAGACTGTGGTTGTTGAGTTGTTTGAGAACTACTTTTTCAAGGACTTTAGAAATAAAAGATAGATTGGAAACAGGTCTATAACTCTTTAGAATGTTAGGGTCAAGCAAGGTCATGCTTTTTGAGTAGAGGTGTGACAAAATAAGTCGAGTAGAGTGAGAAGGGAGATTTTCCCTGAGTCAGAAGCGAGTAGAAGCGTGTTTAAAGTGTGTACTAGGGTGGTTTCAGTGCTGTGGTTGACGCGATAGGCAGACTGAAACTCAGAAAGAAGATTGTTGGAGAGAAAAAAAAGAAAAAAAAAGATAACACACACACGCGCGCGCACGCACGCAACACACACACACACAAAACACACACAACACACACACACACACACACACACACACACACACACACACACACACACACACACACACACACACACACTGGCAACCTTTCCAAAAAACCCCCAACCCAACAACAAAACCCATCCCAACCCAAACTTACCTTACCATAAGCTTCTTGAAAAACCAAAATCTTTCAGATTCCAACAACAACAACAGAAAAAAACCCAACAAAAACTTCGTCCACTACAAATCTTAAGCATGAGAACTCAGAAGAGGAACTGAGAAAAATGACCGTCTCCTCACTGCTTTACATAGCAAAACTCCACAAACCCCCCCCACCACCACTACCACCACTACCACCACGCACCACCACCAATACCTCACAACACCACCAAGATCGCCACTACCCCCACCCGCACAAAAATACACTTCTTTTGTCTTCAAAGTTCCGTTTTCCTCCCCCCCAAAGAAAAAGAAGTCACGCACGCCAATCCGTGTGTGCTAGTTTAGTCTTAGTCACTGGAAACTACTATTAGACACTACTTGGTTTACTCATAGGAATGGGTGGGTGGGTGGCTGGGTGGAAGGGTGTCTGTCGAATCGTTAACATGGCGGGTGTAGAAGAGAGGGGTGGATTTTCTGTGTCCTTGTCCACCCCCTTAATCCTCCCTTCCCCCTCGCCCCCCCTCCCCATCCCCGTATCCCTGATTATTTCTTTAAAAAAAAACATTAATTTTTTTAGCCTATGTTTTTGTGTGTGGAAGGAATGACGTTTAAGTTTCTTGCTCTCAGTTGAGGAAACGCGCACACAGACACACAGATACACACACAGACACACACACACACAGACACAGACACACAGAGACAAACACACACACACACACACACACAACACACACACACACACACACACACACACACACCACGTAAAGGGGTATGTGTGGGCGTGCACGCACGCACGCACGCCCAGACACATACACATACACACACACACGTAAAGGGGTACGTGTGGGCGTGCACGCACGCACACACTGACACACACGTACACCACACACACGTAAAGGGGTATGTGTAGGCGTGCACGGACGCACACATGCACGCACGGCACGCACGCGCGCGCACACACACACACACACAGGTATGTACGACTTACTGACGCCTCCGTCCCCCCCCCCCCCCCCCCTTCTGCCCCCCCCTATTCCACCATGTCCACCCCTCCCCTGTCTCCTCTTATTCCTGGTTCTCTTGCTCTCCGTTTCACCTGTATAAAATAAGAGAACTGATACTCTACCCCCCCCTCCCCCCCCCCCCCCTTTTAATGATGCCCCCACCCCCCAGCCCCCAAAAAACGAAAAACAGAAAGCTGTTAACCCCTAACTATAAATCCCAGTGAATCTGTCTGTCTGTGTCTGCCTGTCTGCCTATCTGTCTGTCTATCTGTCTCTCTGTCTATTTGTCTGTATATTTGTCTGTCTGTCTGCTTGTCTATCTGTCTGTCTTTTTATCTATTTATTTGTCTGTCTGTCTTTCTGTCTCTGTCTCAGACAGTCTGTCTGTCTGTCTGTCTGTCTGTCTGTCTCTGTCTCTCTCTCTCTCTCTCCGGTGATTTTTGTGGGGATTTTTGTGTAGATATTTTTTCCATATACTGTGTAAGTGTATTGCTATGGGCTTTATTTTATTTTATTATCATATATATGCTTATGGGCGGGGACTGGATGTAAAAAAGCACATGGGTGCTTATTCATTATCCTCGAAATAAAAGAATTTGTCATTGTCATTGTCATTGTCATTGTCATCTCTCTCTCTCTCTCTCTCTCTCATCTCTCTCTCTCTCTCTCTCTCTCTCTCTCTCTCTCTCTCTCTCTCTCTCTCTCTCTCTCTCTCTCTCGCTCGACTGGCGGGTGATCTCCCTTGAAGGTAGGCAGGAAAATTATCTAGCTGTGAAGTAATTAGTCAAAAATACTTATTCATCCAACACCATGCCCGTTGTCGGTCTTCCCACAACGTTGGAAGTCACTTTGGATGCCCTACTCCAAGAACAGCACCTCACTTCCTGGAAAGTAAGTGGAAGTGGCGACAGCACAGTCGTTGTATTACGACTAAAAGCCAGCCCAGCCAACAACAGCAACATGGCGAAACAGCAAACCCCTGTCATCTCCCACAGCTACCGCAGGAAGCCTCCCAGTCAGACTGACAGAGACAGGAGAAGGACAGAGGAGAGGAGAAGGACAGCACAGAGGCAGGAGGAACTGGAGGCAAGTGAAAGTGTGATACCACAAGAACATTCACCAGTTTTATTTGTACCCACACCTCCATCAAGCTGTGCTGTGTTACACACTGACACACCCCCTTCTGCCAGCAACACACTGCCACACAAATGTGCACGTGAAATCCGTCATTCACCAAGTGCTGTCAAAGAGTCCGAGAACAAAAAACATGCTGACGGGCAACGTGACATTGACCTTGCCCCTGTGTTTACAGCGGAAACTTCGGACTGTGACAATCCTTTGGCGAAAGTTCAGGCAGTTGGAACCAGTGCCGACGTCATCAGGGACTATGTAGCTGAACTGACTGATAGATTCTTGCAGAGGAGGCTTAGGGACACGCATAGGAACCAAGACTTTCGTAAGGTGTTCAGTAGTAAACGGCATCCAGACACGCTGGTTTGTGAAACTGATGATCTTGTTTTTCGGTTTTAATGGACTGCTGATCACACACCCCCAGATTTGTTTTGGTTCGTGAAGAAGGACACCAGGCTGATGACCAATGAGGAATCCTTTGTCTATCACAAGCTGACGCTGTGGTGCCCTGTTGACCGGGAGAAACTGAAAGATTGAATCAGTGCCGGACTTGATGTGATGCATGTAATAGTGGACGCAGTTCGATTCTTGCTTGGGTAACCAGTGTGTGTGTGTGTGTGTGTGTGTGTGTGTGTGTGTGTGTGTGTGTGCGCGCGCGCGCGAGCGCGTATGTGTACGTACGTGCGCGTGCGTGCGAGCGTATATGGGTGTGTATGTATGAGTACGTGTGTATCTGTATGTGTGTGTGGGCGTGTACGTGTGTATGTTTGAATATGTGGATATGCATGTGTGTATAGATGTGTGTGTAACGTGTGTGTGAGTGTGGCGTGTTTGTGTGTGCGTGTGTATGTATGCGTGTGTGTGCGTGCGTGTCTGTGTGTTTGTGAGAGAGAGAGAGAGAACTCTGAACTCTGAACTCTGAACAGTTTTAATATGTACATTGGCCTTAGGCCACAATACACGGAGTTTGGGGGAAAGAGGAAAACCAATATATTGGTATGCAAATTTTGATCACACATGGAAAACAACCGATCCTTTGAGGCTCATATCTCGAACAAGGTTAGCATTTGATACACATTCATGACATACTGCATCAATACTTTAGACAGTAGACATCAAAATCAGTATCAGTCAAAATGCAACATTAAAATTCAGGATCTGGATCATACATGTGCATACAAAGCTTTAACACACCCATCATTAACTGATATTTTGACACAGCAATTTCTTCCTTCTATTAATAGAATGAAAAATATATCTGGATAGATAATGACTACGTTCTCTATTTGATGTTATAAGTAAAACTGACAATGGTATATCCATACAGTTAGTCAAAAACTTATCCCTTAGATCTGAGTACATTGGACAATCGAACAAAAAATGGGCTTCGTTTTCGACTTTTGTTTTACAAAATGGACAGAACTT
This sequence comes from Rapana venosa, assembly GCA_028751875.1. Taxonomy (NCBI): domain Eukaryota; kingdom Metazoa; phylum Mollusca; class Gastropoda; order Neogastropoda; family Muricidae; genus Rapana; species Rapana venosa. The sequence continues at coordinate 30,263,165 of CM054135.1, read as the reverse complement.
TTCTTGATCATTAATACTGTATCTATGGACATTATTCATAAGAGGCAAAACATTTAATCTAGCCTGTGTAATAGCAACTCGAAAACAGTAAGTATCTGTAACGTAAATGTATTCCTCTTTTCCAAAGATAGTTTGAATGATCTATAATTTTCATACCTCTCTTTATCTCTTATAGTTCCATGCCATTCTTGAATGAACATGTCTACTAATCTTTGCTTAAATACACGTAAAAAAGCCTTTACATCACCAACACCTTGTTGTAACCATACAATATTAAATCCTGTTTTCGCACAAAATTTCTCTTATTTTTGATACCCAGCATTCTTTTCCATTTTATCTAGTTCCAATAGCATTTGGTAGGCACTGGTATGGCAAGCTGTTTGAACTCATTTGTAGTAACTTAAACCAGTATTTAATAACATTAGTACAAGAATTAATATAAAGAGGATACCTACCCAATTCACCATACACCATTTTATTGGGTGTTCTTATTGGAACTCCTAAAAAACCTCTTACTTGCTGACATGTGAACTTTTTCAATATGGTCCATTCTACTTAAACCCCATATTTCTGAAGCATATAACAAACTAGGCTGAACTTTAACATCAAAAACCTTAAAAAACGTGCTTGCATTCATTTCCTTATACCTATTAAATGCTTTGTTTAACTGGATGACTGCTTTTTTACCTTTAATTACTAGTTTCTCAGTGCCAACTTTGTACTAATCTTTGTTGTAAAAGTGAAACCTAAATAGCAATATTGATTAACTACGTCCAGCTTAACACCCTTATAAAACCATTTTTCATGTTTTGCTAAAAATCCCCCTTTTCTAAATACCATGACCTTCGTTTTATCAATATTAACATTTAACTGCATGTTATCACAATAAGTTTGCAGAATATTCAGTTGCTGCTGTAATCCAAATGGGGTCACTGAAAGTAAAGCTACGTCGTCAGCAAAAAGTAATATAAATAGTTCAAAAATATCAGGTAGTATTTGGATTCCATGCCTGCCCTTTTCATTAATATGATTAGCCAACTGATTGATGAACATTGTAAACAATGTAGGGCTTAGTACACAGCCTTGTCTTACACCTATTGGGCACTCAAAAAACTCTGACAATTCATCATTAACTCTGATACATGACACCAACGACATTATCATAGATGATAATGTAGCAAAGAATTTACCCCTTATACCTTGGTTTGCTACACATTCAAGAAGTTTTTCATGCCTAACTGAATCGAAGGCTTTCTTGAAGTCTACAAAAGCAACATAAAGCTTTCTGCCTTTCTTTGACATTCATTTTTCGACTACTGCATAGAGGTTAAAAATCTGATCGACAGTAGAGTATTTTTTTCGAAAACCTGCCTGATTTTCACAAATGAGATCATTATTTTCTAGCCATTCATACAGTCTTGAGTTAAGTATGGATGTATAACACTTTGATAAGATGCTTAGCAGGGAAACGCCCCTGTAATTGTCTGCACTATCTAAATCTCCTTTCTTATAAATTGGTATTATCACAGCCTTTGACCAAACATAAGGATAAATACCCTTGCTGAATATAGTATTGAAAAGCTTGATAAGAAAGTTATTAACCTCACTGTCACAATTTTTTAACATTTCAGCCATAATTCCATCAATTCCACTGGCTTTTCCACCCTTCAATTTATTTACAGCTTTACGTACTTCTTCTTCAGATATCTCTTTGTTGAGTTCATGTTCACTCTCTTCAGACAAATTAACATCTATATTTGCATGCTGATTAAGGGAAGTTTCACTACTTTGAAACACACTTTTAAAATGATTTACCCAGTCTGAAGTTTTTATATTATTTTTAGGTTTCTCTTTATCATTACAGCCCATACTTCTAAGTTCTTTCCAGAAAAGTGCTGAGTTAGAAATATTTGTAGTGAGAGACTCTACTTTTAGCTTTCTGAAAGCTTATCTTTTGAATTTTAATAACTTTTTATACTTTTTTCGTGCTGTTACATACATAAGTCTGTTATCATCATTTTTTTATTTTTCTAAAAATATTTAAAGCTTTTCTAGTTTCCTTTTTTACTTGATAGCACTCAGAATCAAACCATTCTGACTGCTTTCTCTGTCTCTTGACAGTTTTCACTAACATGCATTGGCTGGATTCCTTTAAACACTGGACAAAAAGATCTAAACCCTTATCTACATCACTGTCGAGTAAATCTATAGCCATTTTAATATTTTCGTGAATTATGTTACTACTTAGTGATCTAATGAAGTCCTCTTTCTTATCCTCTTTCCAGACAAGTTTTTCTGTATCAATATTTGACTCTTTACTCTCTTTATTATTATCTTCAATTATGTCATCATTCCAGTTAATCGTCATAATAATTGGTAAATGATCAGACTCAGTCACGTTTTCTATATCAATGGCAACAATATTTACACTTAAAAATAACTTGCAAGAAAGAACAAAATAATCAACAGTACTGGCTCCTGAAGATAAGATATATGTAAAACCATCATCAAATTTTGATTGACACAGACCATTCAGTATCATACAATCAAACATGTTACATATTTCAAGAAGTTGTCTACCAAATACGTTTGTATGGTTGTCTTGAGAATTCCTAAAAAAATCATCAGTGGTAGAGTCTGTTACATCAAAATCAAAATTATCATCACAAAATGAATAGTTACCATTCGAAGTTCTAGCATTGAAATCTCCCATTAACATAAGGTAAAAATCGTCATTTGAGTCTTGCAGGTCTAGTATACATTGTTCCAACATTTCCATCCCATATCCATTTTGCTGAAGTGTCCAGAACATGGAATCATGAGGTGGAATATAGGTACATACTACAAGTATATGCTTGTCAGTTGAAAACATATCTTTGTAAATCTTAGTAACAATTGTATTATCATATTCAATGTTAATCTTTTCAACAAAAACTGCTATTTTCTTTCTAATCATGACAATCAACCCTCCAGAATATCTTCCTTGGTGGGACAATTTTTTAGCTTTGGAAGTAAATATAACAAAATCAGAGAAAAGTGATGAATCAAAAGTGTCTGCAACAAAAGTTTCTGTTAGGCAATAAAATCATGCATCAAGAGAAATCTATGAAATCCCTGTTCTCTAGTTTCTGGAGCAAACCATTAACATTGTAATTAAGAAAACGAAGCTGTGTGATATTTACATTATGTACAACATAACTAGAGTCTTGACAGCTATGGCTTTCTTTGGGTATACAAACATTGCCATGAGAGGGACTTTGAATACCTTTAGCTTTAGTTACACTTATTGTGGCCCGGCCAGTCTCCTATTTGCTGGAGCCAGGTGCTCCTTTAGAATGAGACTTCCCTTTCTCACCCATCCTTTCACTCCCTTTGGAGTGGTCATCCACTGACACTCGTTGGAGAGAGTCTAGGATGCTGGACTGGCTGACAGATCTACGTGAGACCCCCTGCGAGCTTTTTTGTGTGCCTGTTTGTTTCTGAGAGGCAGCACGCCTAGGTGGCCTGGCTTTCCTTCCTGATGCTGACAAACCGGCATCGCAAGTTTTACCCTGCTTTGCCTCGCTTTTCTTTTCTACAATTATATTTTGTGTTTTGGGTACATGGCTGCTGTCAATTGTGTCTGACTGTTCAGCTACTGCTTCCTTCTCTGGTGTATTCCTATCCTTTGTCGCTGTTTCATTGGACTTATTATGAGTGGATGCACACACTTCGTTCATACTGAGATTTGCAGACTCAGCTTGTATGTCAAAATCAGTGTCAGTCACTTCTGGTATTTCTTCATGGTCAAAGTCGGTATCATCCACATTTTCTATCAAGTCCTCGTCAGTTCTGGCATTGCTAATTTCGTCATCGTCGGTATGTTCATCTTTATTTTTATTATCATTGTCAATGGTACTGTCATTGTCTTGATCATCATTGTTCTGCTTTACTCTTTCCTTCATAGCTGACCTGTCGTTGTTGATCTGGTCCTCTCTATTAGTGTCCTGCACAAGAGAAGTGTTAGTGTTGTGAGCCACAGTGGATTGGCTCTGTTCTATAAGCACAGACTGTTCTCTTTGTCTTCTCTTGTCTTCTCTTTGTCTTCTGTAGTTGTTTTCAGTCACTCTGTTCCTTTGGTCTTTGTAAAACACCAGTCTTCTGCTGTCTGACATTGATGGTTTTCTCACCACCTCACTGTAAGTGAAGTTCCCCGGGACAATGGGCTTCCAGTTGGTATCTCTCCTTGGAGTGATTTGCCTATCCAGATTAGAGTCTCTGGATCTGTCTCTGATCTGGCTTCTTGAGTCCCCATAATTCAGTTGACTGGACTCATTGATGTAGGTCGTTCTGTTTGTCCCTTGGATGCTGTGGTGCCATGGCTTGGTTGACCAGAAGACCTTGAATAATACCTGCTTGCCTGGCCGTTGTTTTTACTCGGTAGTCTGTTGAAGTGCCCTGCTTCCTGTCTGCCATTTCTGCCGTGATGGTGATGGGGCCAGTCCTCAGTGTCCAGCACAGATTCTGTATCCCCATGCCTTCTGCTTCGTTGATCAGAAAGCCATGACTTTGTGTGTGCTGCTTGTCTTTCCTTCACCTGTAATTTCCCATTGAAAATGTAGGCTATCTTTCCCTGGCTACGGTAAAAGTCAACCAATTCTTTTTGGCGTGACGTAAGGTCAGCGGCAACACTGACCCCATTCCATCTGAGGTAGTCTCTGAGAGGAGAATCCCCCAGAACAGCCATTTTGTAGGCCCAGCGACTGAACTGGACCAAAACTGGCCGAGGACTGCTTCCGTGGGCTCGAGGTTTCCCAAGACGAAAGGCCCTGACGATGTCTTCCTGGTGACAGCTGGTCGAAGAATCAAAAGAATTCAGGAGGTCTGTGATGACCTCCGTACTTGAGACCTTGTCTTCCTGAAAGTCTTCTTCAATATTAAAGAATATTACGTTGCAGGATTTTGCATCTTGTTCAGTCTGTTCAAGATTCTTTTCAAGTCGGTCAAGTCTGTCTGAAATCGTTTTGCTGTCTTCCTTCAGATCATCAATGTCTTGTCTGTTTTCTTCCACCACCTGTTTCATCTCACTCATCTCATTTAAAACTTGTGCCATGTTGTTGTCTAGCTTTCCGAATCTTTCATCTATGACAGTTTTGATATGGGTAGACTGACGCTGCAGTTCTTGCTGAATTTGAGCAAAACGCCAATCAAAAAATTGCATGACATTGAAGTGGGGATGTGACATGTCCTGTTGTGACATTTTCCAAAGTTTGTTTGTGTGTTCTTGCTCAAGGGAAAACAATCTCACTACCTTCCAGTGTCATTAAATTGTCAGTGTTTATTTGAGTTCAGTCCCTTGGCCACAGGGTTCAAGGTACACATGCACCAAACTACTGTTTACACCTCTGCCCTGCCTGTCACAACTTCACAGCACGTGCAGCACACAACACGAGAAAGAAGAGGCAAGGAGAACGGTGAATTATATTTAGAAATCACAGCAACAGTCAGTTTCTATATTTTGCCAGTAATATTTTATGTACTAATTACTAACCGTATACTGGTTAATTTGCAGAAATGTTGACATACAACGATGGAGACGTTAATGATCAGTTCATATGCCAAAAATCACCAACTAATATGCACTGTAGACATGACAGTTCCATGAAAAGGGCAGAGCGTAACAACACACGTCTAGCTGGAGAAAGTTCACCCAGAGAGGACCCAGAGAGAGAGAGAGAGAGAGAGAGAGAGAGAGAGAGAGAGAGAGAGAGAGAGAGAGAGAGAACAGCTGTAGGCTACATGCCACCTAGATTGTTACGGATCTGTCACGTGTTAGCCGTGTAAAATTGCACATGCCATGAAAAAAAGGAAGAAGAGACATTGTGACCTTGTCCTCTTGTCGCAGACCAGTTTGTTGTAAAAAGTTGATTTTGAATTTGTTCAGTTTTGTGGAAACTCCTCCACCTTGACAATTCCTTATGAAAAAAGCATATGAATCTCTACCTTAACCATGTTCTGGAATCCATGACATGATGACTGTTTGGGCTGAAATTTGTTATGTTCTCGGTATTTGATATTGTGTGTTTTGTGCCCAG
>CM054135.1:30227091-30247091 GCA_028751875.1 Rapana venosa | reverse complement strand
CACACACAGACACACACATACACACACGCGCGCAGAGAGAGAGAGAGAGAGAGAGAGAGAGAGAGAGAGAGAGAGAGAGAGAGAGAGAGAGAGAGAGAGAGAGAGAGAGAGAGAGAGAGAGATGATGACAATGACAAATTCTTTTATTTCGAGGATAATGAATAAGCACCCATGTGCTTTTTTACATCCAGTTCCCGCCCTTAAGGATATATATGATAATAAAATAAAATAAACAGAGAGAGAGAGAGACAGAAACAGAGACAGACAGATAGACAGACAGACAGACAGACAGACAGACAGATGGACAGACCGATTAAAAAACCCTCACCTAAAAATAGACCCCAAAAATGGGGAAGGGGGAGGGGGGAGGAAACACAACAAAACATCATGGTATCAGCACACTCCCCCTTCCCCTACCCCCCACCCTCCCCTCCCCTCCCCCCACCCCCCACCCTCCCCTCCCCTCAACTCTCCTGTTTCCTCAATTAGTGACCGATCCCCTCCCAACCCCCCACCCACCCCTACCCATCCCGCCTTCACACATCCCTTACTCCAACCCCCCCCCCCCCCCCAACTCCCTCAACACCCCACTCCCTTCCTCCTCCTCCTCCTATTCCCTGTCGAATCCCCGTGTCACGACGTATGGTATGGGAAAGTCACCTACTCACACCGATCACATATCAGATACCTCACCTGTCGGCATCACCCAGTTTGGCGTCAGAAGTACCTAGGTAGGTAGGTAGGTAGGTAGGTAGGTAGGTAGGTGGGTAGGTGGGTAGGTAGGTGGGTGGGTGGGCCGGGTATATATATCCTGTATCCGGCTTGGCTTTTTGGGGGAGAACGACCTACCCCTATATACTATACTAATACTATACTATACTATACTATACTATACTATACTAACTATACTATACTATACTATACTATACTATACTATACTATACTATACTATACTAATACACACTATACTATACTACTATACTACTATAGGTGGATCGGTGGTCTAGAGGTAACGCCCCTGTCTAGAATGCGAAAAGTCCGGGTCGGGTGTGTGCGTTGTTCGTACCCCGTTTGGGCCCGAAATTTTTCCCCATCCATTAGACCATGAGTGGTGGTCTGGGCGCTAGTCTTTCGGATGAGACGATAAACCGAGGTCCCGTGTGTTACACAAAATTTTCAGCGCACGTAAAAGAACCCACGGCAACAAGGGAGTTGTCCCTGGCAAAATTCTTAGAAAAAAGCCACTCTGATAAGGAAACAAATACAGTTGCAGACCAAAAGAAAAAAAAAGAAAAAAAGGGTGGCGCTGCTCTTGTGGCGACGCGCTCTCCCCGGGGAGAGCAGCCTGAATTTCACGCAGAGAAATCTCGTGACTTACAGTGGTATAAAAAAAAATATATATATACTATACTAATACTATACTATACTAATACTATACTATACTATATATACTATACTATACTATACTATACTATACTATATGTTACTATACTATACTATACTATACTAATACTATACTATACTAATACTATACTAATACTATACTAATACTATACTAATACTTATACTATACTAATACTAATACTATACTATACTTATACTAATACTATACTATACTATACTAATACTATACTATACTAATAATATACTATACTAATACTATACTATACTAATACTATACTATACTAATACTATACTAATACTATACTAATACTATACTATACTATACTATACTATACTATACTATACTATACTATACTATACTATACTATACTGGGGAGAGCGTGGGCAGACGTGCACATAACTCATGCGGCTCGGTGGACTAGTTGAGGGTAATGACCGTGCCTTGAAAACGAGAAAGTACGGGTTCGATCCTAACCACCCCCACCCCCAACACCACCACCACTCCTCCTACTACTACTACTACTCCTCCTCCTACTCCTCCTCTCCTCCTCCTCCTCCTCTACCTCCTCCTCCTCCTCCTCCTCCTCCTACTACTACTACTACTACTACTACTACACTACTACTACCCTCTCCCCTCCTCCTCACTACTACTACTCTACTCCTCCTACACCTTCTCCTCCCCCTCCTCTCTCTCCCTCCACTATTACTCCTCCTCCTCCTCCTCCTACACTCCTTCTCCTCCTCCTCCCTCCTACCTCCTCCTCCTCACACCTACTATCACTCTCCTCCTCCTACTACTCCTCCTCCCTCCTCCTACTCCTCCTCCTCCTCCTTTCTACTCCTCCTCTTCCTATCCTCTCCTCCTCCTCTTCCTACTCCTCCTCTCCTCCTCCTCCTACTACTCCTCCTCCTCCTCTCTCCTCTCCTCCTCACTCCTCCTACTCCTCCTCCTCTCTACTCCTCTCCTCCCTCCTCTTACACCTTCTCCTACTCCTTACCCTACTGTACTCCTACTCATGACAACTGCCTTTTAGCATAAAGTCCAATTTTTAGTGGCTGTTATAGTTGTGCTACAGTCATCATACTAGCGAGCTTTGTGTCCTATTTTTAGTATTATGTCCGAGACCCCCCCCCCTCCCACTCCCACTCCCCCAACCCCCCCCCCCCTCCCCTTTAAAATTTTAAAACGTTTTTCTTTGTTTTGGGTACGAAATAAACACCAATTGCTTGAATGAAGGACTTGAAAGACCAATTCTTTGTGGCTGTGTGTAGTGTGTGTGTGTGTTAGTGTAGTGTGTTTGTGTGTGTGTGTTGTGTGTTGTGTTAGTTCCTTGGTTAACGACCTCCACTAACAGAGATGTAGCTTTTATTTATTGATACCCTTTAGTCACGGCAGATTTCTCTGCTGAATTCGGGCTGTCTCCCCGGGGAGAGCGCTCACCCAAGACAGCGCCACCCTTTCCCCCCCCTTTTTCCTGTCTGCAACTGTTTTGTTCTCTACGAGTGACATTTTCTACAGGATTTGCAGGGACAACTCTCTTTTTTGCGGTGGGTTCTTTTACGTGTGCTATAACAATTATGTGTAACTCACGGGACCTGTGTTATGTCTCACCGAAGACTAGCGTCCAGACCCCACTCATGATCTAATGATGTAGAAAAGTTTTGGTCCATACGGGATACAACCACCGCACATTCGACGCGACTTTCTCGCTTTCTAACAGACGCGTTACCTCTGCCACCGATCACCATTTTCAACCACGAGGCGCGCACGCGTGCACGCTGTGTGTACGTGCTGTATGTATGTATTTATGTGTGTCTCGAGAGAGAATGTGTGAGTGTGTGTGTGTATGTCTCTCGTTTTGTGAATGTGTGCGTGTTTCCCTTGTATACTTTAATAAAATTATGTTAAATCTAAACTGTGGACGGTTGATGTGTCTGAAAGATTAATGCAACCGCGCTCAGACTTGTTGCTGACAAGATTCGCGCTATAAAAATACAACCACATCATCATCACTCATCATCATCCATCTATTCATCCATCATATCATCATCACCCTTCGTCACCATCTATCCGCCACCAATCATCGCCACCATATATCCACCACCATTCATCATCATCACCACCCACCACCACCACCACCACGTCGTGTCGTCGTCGTGTCATCACTACCGACCACCACCCACCACCACCACCACCAACCACCTACCACCACCACCACCACCACCACCATCAGTCATCATATTCAATCGTACCCACCACCATCACCATCATCATCATCATATCATCAACGTCACTACCCCACACACATAATAATAATAAATATAATAATAATTAATGTATAGGATTTATATAGGCTGAATCTTGTAAAACAAATCAACGCTCATTGACTTTTTTTAAAGAATCGATGATGCTTTTTTAAAATCGAGATCTTTTTCCCCATCCAGTCCCGTGTGTTTTGTAATTTTTCATCTTTCCCACGCACACAATGCCTACTCTTCGAAAAGCGGACAGGATTAACGAGTGCGCAAGTGTTCTGCATGCGTTCGTACACGGCTCGTTATGTTTCAGTCCCCTAACCTGTCATTAATCCCCTCCATCTCCTCCCCTCCTCTCCTCTCCCCTCACTCATCACATTTTCCCAACACAGTTGCTGTGTGTAGTGACAGTCTTTTTATTCTTCCCGCCTTTCTCTACCATTCTTGGCTAGAGCTCCGAGTTCACCAATGGTGAGATTTCTGCGTATGCGCACCGTTGCCTACCGTAATAGCCATTCCGACTTCGGCGGATCTAACACGACACAGTTTGCACGCGGTTTTTACATTTAAAAAAAAAAAAGTTTTCGTTCTACTGGCATACTCTTCCAAAAAGCAGAACGGTTAACTGGGTAAAGATGTCCGCCCCTACACAACACACCACACATAACATCACACAACACCAACCCTCCCCCCTCCAACCACATGACAGAACCACACACACCAACCACAACAACCACACCACATACACACCACCACATCACACACACACACACCAATCACACCACACCACATCACCAACCACACCAACCACACCACACCACTACACCATATCACACCACACCAACTTCCACCATACCACACCACACACACCACACCAACCTCACATAACGCACCCCCCCCCCATTAACACCACCATCGACACAAGCAACATAACACCACACCACGCACCCAAAACCGCCCCATACACAGATACACCATCCTTTTCACTTCCCCCCGCAAACCACACCCCAAATATCACGATTTCTCCACCAATTCCCGGCCTTTGTACAAACCCCGAATTTCACACTCAGTCCAACCAAAAACCTCAACCACACCACACCACCCAACCACACCCTAAACCACCACAACCATCTGTTTCATTCACCTCGGATTCGAGGTTGGGAAAGGTGGGGGGGGGGTGGTGGGTGTGAAAACAGACACAACGAGGGGTGGGGAATGAGGTATGTGTTGTGGTGTGTGTGTGTGTGTGGTGTGTGTTGTGTGTTTGTGTGTGTGTGTGTGTGTGTGTGTGTTGTGTTGTGTGTGTGTTATGTGTGTTTCGCGTGTTGTTTGTGTTTGTGTGTGTGTGTGTGTGGTTTGTGTGGTGTGTGTTGTGGTGTGGTGTTGTGTGTGTTGTTGTGTGTGTTTTGTGTGGTGTGTTTGTGTGTGTGTTTGTGTGTGTGTGTGTTTTGTGTGTGTAAGTGTTTGTGTGTGTGTGTGTGTGTGTTTGTGTCCGTGTGTGTGTGTGTTGTGTGTTGGTGTGTGTGTGTTGTGGTGTTGTGTGTTTGTTTGTTTGTGTGTGGTGTGTGTGTGTGTGTGTGTGTGTGTGGTGTGTGTGTGTGAGTGTTGTGTGTGTGTGTGTGTGTGTGGTGTGTGGTGTGTGTGTGTGTGTGGTGTTTTGTGTGTGTGTGAATGAGTGTGTGTGAGTGTGTGTGCGTGTGTGCGTGTATTGGTGGTGTATGTGTGTATGTGTGTGTGTTTATGTGTTCTTCGCTTTAAGTCTTTCCACTTAAGCGATATTAGACGAATGTGTGTGTTTGTGTGTATGTGTGTGTGTGTGCGTGCGTGTGTATATGTGCGTGCGTGCGTGCGTGCGCATGTGTGTGTGTGTTATGTGAAAGATTATGAGGGAGGTTACAAATATTTTTCCTCAGGAGAAAATAACGAGGAGGCGATTAGTCTTGAACAAGTAGCACGCATTAGTACTACTACTACTAACTACTACTACTACTACTGTAACTGCCGAAGTATAATCATTGTTATGCTGCTTCTTTTTTCCCTCTTCCTTATCAGTTCTAAGGAAAGTTCTGTTGATCGGTCCACATATACACACACGCACGCGCGCGCGCACGCACACACACGCACACAAACACGCACACACACACGCACACACACGCGCGCGTTCGCGCACTCACGTACTTACGTGCGCATGCGCGTGGATAAAAACACACACGCGCACGCGCGCGCGCAGCACACGCAGCACCGATCACACACACACACAACCCGCATATACACGCGTGCGCGCGTCACCACACACACGCGCCAGCGCCGCACGCCACAGAGACAGAACAGACGAGCAGAGGAGTAGAGAGGGAGAGAGGAGAGAGTAGAGAGAGAGAGAGGAGAGAGAGAGAGAGAAGAGAGAGAGAAAGAAGAGAGAGAGAGAGAGAAAAAACAGAACGAGAGAAGAGAGAGACAGAGAGAGAGAGCAAAATTTTATTCAGAAACGAATAAGAAAATGAAGCAGAAACCTTTCGAAATATCCGGGGAGAGAGAGAGAGGAGAGAGGAAGAGAGAAGAAGAGGAGAGAGAGAAAAAGAGAGAAGAGAAGAAGACAGAGACAGAGAAAAGACAGAGAGACAAAAAGAAGACAGACAGACAAGACAAAGCCAAAAAATGTAGAACAGATAGACATATAAAAACCAGACAACAAATGAACAACACACACACACACACACACACACACACACACGATCTGAGAGATGAACAGAGACCGACAAAGACACACTGAGGCAGAGACATAATCAAATTACTTATCAGCCAGAAAAGTGAGTATCCACACATCTTTTCATTTCAGAGACAAACAGAGACATGTCGGTGACAGTTATTCGACAGATACATTTTCACATGGGGACGGGATAGCTCAGTGGTCGGAGCACTCGCTTTCCCCCAGCCAAGTTAAGCAGCGTCGAGCGTGGTTACCAGTTGGATGGGTGACCGTTTGCGCGCCTTGGCTTCAGTACAGTTCCCCCAGTTCACCCAGCTGTAAATGGGTACCTGCCCTCTTTAGGGTCAGGGAAGGTAAAGCAGCGAGGGAGAGGAGATGGGCGCCGCCCTCAATATACTGGCCCTAGAGAAGTGAGGTCTCTGACGCCTCGCTCCCCTACGACCTTATAGGTTATGGGACTCTACCTTTCCTTTTACATTTTCACAACTACTGTTGTCTTTTTCATGGCGGAAACGTTAGGCTAGGAAAAACAATTTTGCAGACAGGCCTGCAGCTTTGCCCTTTCTAGTGAGTTTTTCTCGCTGTTTGGTTGATTTCTTTGCTATCGACGTACGTATATAATATTGTACATACTAGTAGACGGTTTCATTCGTGTTCTCTTTCGACATTTCTTTGAGGGGCTAGCTTTTAGTTCGTATTTAGTATAAAAGGTGGTCTTAAAGTACCATTTTGAAACAGTAAATAAGTAGAACAAGGAAAAGACATTCATTGCAGAAGCAGTACTGCCAGTAGCCGCCCTGACAGCTTTCGAACAAAGCAGCAGCAGCAGCAGCAGCAGCAGCAACAGCAGCAGCAGCAGCAACAGCAGTAGAAACAACACCACTAACCAGAGCAATAAAAAAACCACAAGAAGAACGAAAAACCAACACGAATCAAGAATCAAGAATTTGAATCTTTTAACTTTTTTTCTTGCGGGAATAGAGGATATAGGTAAACAATCTATGAAATATCAATACTTTGAAATTCATCTTGAAAAGTCATTAAGAAATACAACATTGATGGTGAGAACACCAACAAAATTATTTGGTAACCTTCATTAGGTTGACCAGTCTTCTCAAAATTTAGACACATTGCCCTCCCCGCTTTAAACAAAATAATGACAACAATTGAACACTGATCTTCGTTTCAAATATATGGCTTTTTGGGGGAACAATTCTCGCGAACACACAACTCACACAGACACACAAACACACACAAACGACACTCGCACGCACGCACGCACGCACGCACGTGTGTGCGCGTGCCCACACACTATATAAATGTATATATTATTATAATATATATAATCTCTCTCTCTCAATACCTCCCTTTTTATAATAGTCAACTTACCACACACGTCCACAGCAGATACACAGATCTCTTCCAATTCAGCAAGCTACCATGAACACTTCTCGCAAACTTCTGTTACAGCATACAATGTGATCACACAATTTCATCAACAGCAGACCTGCCTTACACCGCTTAACACGGGTAAGCACAAAAAAACAACAACCACCCCAACCGACTTAGAAGGGCATATATGCACAGAAGAACGTCACTCATTAAAACAGATTTGTGTCCCCTTCCTCTGTGGACGTCATCTGACTGACCAGGGGAGCTCAATCACGTCAAAGAATTCTGTTATCATTTCTGAAGAAAAGCGGGGGAGAGTGCATTACGGCCCTTGAAACCCTTCTCTTAACCGAGAAGACCCGAGTGGTCAATTCTTTACCTCCGATAGGTCACGCAGACGACACTGTCAGGAAAAGTGGAGAGTTAGAAGAGCACCACCGATTCTGTCTCTTTTCGTGGAGAGCAGATTTATGAGTGCCTCTTAAGCTTTTGTTGGCTGAAGTCTTTACAAGGATAGTGTTCAAATCTGGCCACACCTGTGGTGCTGTGCTGTGCTGTGCTGTGCTGTGCTGTGCTGTGCTGTGCTGTGCTGTGCTGTGCTGTGCTGGCAGTTCAACAACAAAAAGAAAAAGAGGTTAAGTACCTTACAGTGCTGTTTTGACTGAAGCCCTGATAGGAATTTTTGGAGAAAAAAAAATTTGGACGAGATTTCAACAGGAATGTTTCATAGAGCATGTTTTGATGATTCTGGAGCAAAAATTAAGGGGACAGTTCCGGAAAAAAACGGGAAAATCTTAGAAATTAAGGGTTTGTCTTAGTGTTATGGGGACGGGATAGCTCAGTGGTCGAAGCACTCGCTTTCCCCAAGCCAAGGTTAAGCAGCGTTGAGCGTTGTTACCGTTTGGAATGATGACCGTTTGTGCGCCTTGGCTTCAGTACAGTCCCCCAGTTCACCCAGCTGTAAATGAGTACCTGCCTCTTTAGGGTCAGGGAAGATAAAGCAGCGAGGGAGAGGAGAAGGGCTCCGCCCTCCATATGCTGGCCCCTAGAGAAGTGAGGTCTCTGACGCCTCGCTTCCCGACGACATTATAGGTTATGGGACACCTTTACCTTGGAGTAAAAGGACCACCTGCCTTGTGTTGAATCACTCTCCTTTGTGTGATCTGACAGTTTTCTTGGTCATTATGTCCTCCTTACATGGAAAATCAAACTTATGGATTAAAAACCTATGTAGCAGTTGGACAGCTAGCAAGGCGTCAGAGACCTCACTTCTCTAGGGGCCAGCATATTGAGGGCGGCGCCCATCTCCTCTCCCTCCCTGCTTTACCTTCACTGACCCTGAAGAGGGCAGGTGTCCATTTAACAGCTGGGTGAACTAGGGAACTGTACTGAAGCCAAGGCGCACGAAAGGTCACCCATCCCAGAGGTAACCACACTCAACGCTGCTTAACCTTCGCTTGGAAAGAACGAGTGCTCTGACCACTGAGCTATCCTATCCAACCCGTCCCCTATGAATAAAAAAACAGCCTTTTAAAAACCATGTTTGCCACCTCTCTTCCTAAACCATTACCATTACTGCAAAAGGGACCTGAAATGGTGTAACGAAAATTTGGATAGTATTAGGTTTTTCGGATTCATTGCGAAAATCTTTGGAAATCAGTTTTGCGATGATAAAAGGGGCTGTGATTTGTTACCTGCACTTGTTTTTCTGTGTGTGTTCTTATCAAGGAATGTAACAGAATGACCTTATAGGAACCCCTGTACCTAATGTTTGCTAACTTAAGGAGGAACGAGATTTACAACAGGCCAGTATGTCTTCAAAGCTGTCTGATGTAAGAGGAGGAGAAGAGGTACTTCTGCAGACATTTCTTCTTCTTTTTTTGTTTTCATAACATTACTGTTGACGTGGAGCTAGTCATATAAACACGGGCACAGAAGTGTAAACTGTACACACACACACACGTGCGCGGGCGCGTACGCGCGCACGAGCGCACATATTGTAATTGCCCTTCATGGGATGATAAAATTTTTTGACTAACTGATTTTTACACACACAACCACACACACAAAACCCCAACACACCACACAAAAAACCGCGCGCGCGCGCGCCCAGCACCACACACAAAATGTGCGATCACCACAATCAACAGAGGGGAGGGAAAGAAAATAGGGTTTGAAAGATCAGATGACTTTTTCAGGCAAATTTTTGCGAAAAAAAATCCGTGACCAAAACTTTAGCTGAGTTTAATCACAACATCTTGGTTGGTGTGGATGTGCATTTGTGTCGTGTTCTTTGCTGCACTGCACTCACGCCTGCATTTCCATTCATTTGCCGTGTGGTACCCCTCCTTTATCTGAAATGCAGATTTTTGGGGACTGATCGTGGGTGCATGAACGAACGTTTCAAAGGCAAAAAGCACTATTGTGAATCTAGTGAAAATCATTGTTTCATACAGAAACCATGGATTAACTCCTGTATACAGTAATAAAGAAACTAAATGGCTAAATTTTCTCGTGAGGATCCCCGGAAAAAGGGGGGGGGGGGGGGGGGGGGGGGGGGGGGGGGTTTTGTCAATAAAAATCCATCCCCACCTTCTGGACAGTTGTGCGGGGAATTCCCTTTTTTCTATCCCTCTCTTTGTTTTTTGCGTTTTTCCCTTTTTTTTTTTTTGCCTCATTCTTGTCTGTTTTCTGCCTTCTTGGTCCCTTCCTCCTTTTCCCCCCCGAAAACTTGAAATTGCTGGTCATTGAGGGCCTATATGCATTAAAAAAAAAAGGAAAAAAACCCCCCAAAAAACTATGAAATACAAATTTTGAAACCTGATTTTTTTTAAAAATTCGTTTTAAAACAGCAACAAAAAAAACCCAAGACAAACACACCTTTATATATCTATTTTTTCCCCACTTTGTCCTATTTAAAGGTAAAAAAAGGTAAAGGTTCCCATAATCTTTGTGGGCGAGCGGGACGAGGCCCCAAACACCTTGCTTTCCAGGGGCCAATATTGAGGGCAGCACCCCTCTCCCCACCCTCGCTGCTTTACCTTCCCCGACCCAAAAAAGGGCATACCCTTCCCCAAACTGGCGAACTGGGGACGTACGAAGCGAAGCCACAAACGGTTACCCATCTATTGGAACCACGTTCGAGCTGCTTAAAAATGGCTGGAGGGGAATGCGAGTGCTCCGACCACTGAGCTATCTCGTCCCCCCATTTTTCCTATTCCCAAACAATAATAAACAAATTTTTTCATAGTTTGAAAACAAGTGTCAAATCATAAATACGGCACTTTAATTCATTTTTTTTCTTTATTGTTTTTTTTTTTTCCTAGGTTAAAGCACCAAGGTTCCCACAGGAAAAAATTTAACATATACGTCACCAAAAAGGTCCGCATTCATGCTTCGGGGAAATAACAGATTCTGTCAAAACAAGGGGCTAGCCTGTGTTAGGGGGGAAAAAATGTTATGTGTGTGTTGTTTTTTTGACTTCAATTTTCGTTTTTCACTTCTAGGATATTAGACGAGGGGGGGAAAAAGGAGGGGTGGATGTCTTTTTCAACAAAAAATAATTAAAAAAAATTATGTGTGTGTGTGTGTGGAGAGAGAGAGAGAGAAGAGAGAGAGAGAGAGAGGAGAGAGAGAGAGAGAGAGAGAGATCTTAAATCGTTTTGGGAACCAAACACTTGACTGCTCTCATAAAAATCTTAACTTGACCAATGCCGCCAGTGTGAGAGCTCCTGGGGGTCAGATGTCAGAGGAGGTCAGATTAAGGTCACAGGTCACCCGGTCAAGGTCAATGCTGACACCTGATATCTGGGTGTCAACATGACAGCTCCTTGTCATGTGTGTGTACAGGTCTCATTAATGACCGCGCTGCCTGTCTGTCTGTCTGTCTGTATGTCTGCTGTCTCTCTCGGGATAGCCTAGTGGTTAGAACATTGCGTTCGCAATTTGACGACCCGGGTTCGATTCCCGTTCAAGGTGATATTTTCTCCTGGAGTTAACATCAGTGCAGACTCCACTCTCCCCAAAAGTCCTTCGGATGAGACTATAAACCAAGGTCCCGTGTGCGAACACAGGAAGAACATCTTGCGCACACGTTAAATCCTGTTCCGCGTTTCGTAAGAGTAGACCATTGTGTGCCGGTGGGAACAGATGACAAAAATTGACAAAGCCGCATACACACGGGGACTGGATGTAAAAAAAAGCACATAGGTGCTTATTCCATTATCCTCGATATAAAACAATAAAATTCCAAAAAAATTTTAAAGAGTTTTAAAAATTCAAAATTTCTCTCTCTCCCTCTCTCTCTGTCTATGTCTTTGTTTGTCTCACTGTCTCACACGAGTGCTTATTCCAAGATCCTCGAAATAAAAGAATAATAATAATAAAAAAAAAAAAATAATAATAATTATAATAATAAATCGATTTTATATAGCACTATATCTTGCAGAGACAAATCAAAGCGCTTGCACTCAACTCATTCTTGCACAGTCATACAACCAGTAACAACTAATAAATAATAAAAACAAAACTGTCTCTGTCTGTCTGTCTGTCTGTCTCTGTGTATGTGTGTTTTGGCAGTTGCCACATCTGTCGTGTTTTGTTTTGGTTTTGTTTTGCTATGCTTTGTTTGACCCCATTCTAGGGGCTGAAGCCCTGAAGAATAAATGTTGTTTAATGTTCATTGTTCTCTCTGTCTCTGCCTGTCTGTCTGTCTCTTTTCGTAAGAGTAGGCCATTGTGTGCCGGTGAGAACAGATGACAGAATTTACAAAACCGCATACACACGGGGACTGATGTAAAAAAGCACACAAGTGCTTATTCCATTATCCTGGATATAAAAGAATAAAAAAAAAATAAAAATCTCTCTAGGAAATAAAAGAACATGATTTGATTTGAACGACTCTCTTCTCTCTCTCTCTCTCGTCTCTCTCTCTCTCTCTCTCTCTCTCTTCTCTCTCTCTCTCTCTCTCTCTCTCTCTCAGATATCAGATGTTGTTTCAGACAATGTTGTGTCTACTCCAGGTTATACCATCATTAGAAAAGATGCCAAAAGCAAGTTAGAAACAGGTTTGATAGCATATTTACACAATTCAGTCAATTTCAAACAAATGGATCAATTTGAAAAATATGGTATTGAAAGTATCTGGTTAGAAATTAATTTAAAAGGAATTAAATCACTTTTGATTGGTTTTGTGTATAGAAATCCAGAAGAACGTGTTAGTTGGTTTGAACGTTTTGAGGCTATGATGGATGATTTTTCTAACCATTCAACAGAAATCCTTTGTGTTAGGTGACTTTAACATTGATTTTATTTAAACCTCAAGATAACTGGAAGAGTGTGTTTGAGTCATATAATTTAACACAATTAATTAAAACCCCGACACGAAAAACACTTAGCTCTAAAACATTGATTGATCATATTTACGTATCAAATCCTACCAATATAATAGAAACATCTGTTCCAGAGTTTGGACTTAGTGATCATTTTCCAATATGTCTGACATGGTCTCGAAAAGGTGCTAAGATACCTAGATGTAGCCACTATAATATTTCCTACCGAAGTTATAAGAATTTAATGCTGATGAATTTCTGTCCGATTTATGTAAAGCCAATTTCTCAAATGTTTATCAGTATTCCGACCCGATGAAGCTCTTTCTGCTTGGTATCATACCTTTCTTTCTGTTTTTGACAAACATGCACCTTAGAAGTAACGTGTAAAACTAAAAGACAAACCTCCATGGTTTAATGCAGAAATCAAGTCAGCCATTGCAGTACGCGACAAGTTTCTAGAAACAACAGGCAAAGATGCAAAATTTAAGAAACAAAGAAATAAGATAACAGCCATGAAAGAGCAGCTCAGAAACAATATTTTAGTGATCTCATCTCATCAAGAAAAGATACAAAATCTGTTTGGAAAGCAATCAATCAATTAGCTGGCAAACCATTAACATCTATTCCCTTTTTCTGCAAACTGTCTGTCTCCTGAAGATATCAAATAAGCATTTTGCTTCTGTGGGAGAAAAAGTGATTCATGTAAATAACACAAATTTTAAAACGATTTATCTGAATTAGAAACATTTTGTTGCTCTAAAAATGTACAATCTAGGTTTAAGTTTAATTTCATTACTGTTCATGAGGTGTAACAAAGAATTGTGTTCTTTAAAACAATCAAATGCACGAGGCTTAGATGATCTTGACAGTAAATTTTGAAGGTCTCGGCACCCATAATATCTGAGCACATTACCTATATCTATAATCTTTCCATTGCAAAATGTTGTTTTCCTTGTGCTTTTAAAGATGCTAAAGTTTTGCCCCTCTTCAAATCTGGTGATCCCAAAAATCCATCAAACTATAGACCGATATCAATCCTGTCTTCATTGTCTAAGCCTCTTGAAAAACTTCTGAAGAGTAACCTTCAGTTGTTTTTTATTAACCATGATCTCTTTCATCCAAATCAAAGTGGATTTCGGAAAAACAACTCTTGTCATACTCTTTTTAAGCAATCTTATAGAACGGGGCATGAAAATATTAACAACGATCTGTTATCTGGTGTTTGTATTTGTTGATTTCACAAAGGCTTTTGACACAATTGACCATGATCTTTTGCTAAGAAAATTAGTGATATTTTGGTTTATCCCCAACTTCACTTCGACTTATATCATCATTTCTTGAAATAGAAGGCAGGCAGTTTTACAAGACTGTGCAATGTCTTCTTTCATGCCTATAACATATGGTGTCCCCAGGGATCAGTTCTGGGACCACTTTATTTTCCATTTATATAAATGACTCTTCCACTAAATGTTTCATCTTCTTGTGAACTGTTTGCTGATGACACGACAATTCATACTAAGGGTACTAATGCAAGTATAATATGCAATGTGTTACAGAAAGATATAGATAACTTATCTCTTGGGCTGATCTTAATCATATGGCTCTTCATCCTGATAAATCTAAGTTTTATGATAGTAACAACAAGGCAGAAAAGACAAAATATCAAATCAATGTCAAGAAGTCTAAAAGTTTATGATAAGGTATTGGAAGAGGTAGATTCTCACAAGTTACTTGGCTTAACTGTAGACAACAATCTTTCCTGGTCAAATCACATTTCAAAACTATCAAAGAAGCTATCTCAAAAGATATTCCAGCTAAACAGAATAAAGCATTTACTTGATGAACATAGTCGGAAGTTATTTTTCTACGCTTACATACAGCCAGATATTGATTATGCATCAACTTGTTGGGACTCAGCAAGTAAAAACTGCTTAAAAAGACTTGAGAGCTTATACAGACGTTCTCTGAAAGTGATACTCCTCAAACCTTCCTTGCAAACTGAAGATTACAAGAAATTAAATATTTTTCCGTTTAACCTCAAATGCCATTTTAATAAAGGTATTTTCATGTACAAAATTATGAATAATCTAGCACCACCCTACCTGAATGAAAAAATTTTTGGTCAAGACTTCTCGAGGTAAACGTGTTCTATTTTTTTCCCCGCCCAAGAATTGACCTTTTTCATGTCATCTTTGGTATACTCAGGGGTAAAATATGGAATGAAATCCCTGATAATCTCAAGCAAAAAAGTAGTCTGTCATCATTTAAGAAAAGTTACCACAGACATTTATTTCAAAACGTTTTGATTGAAATTGTTATTATTATTTTTTTGTCTTTGTCTATGGAATTTGATTGGTTGTATTCCATATTATGCAAGTCATGTTGAATGTCTTTCAATTTCCACTCCTCCTTGTCTGTTGTCTGTCTGTCTGTCTGTCTGTCTGTCTGTCTGTCTGTCTCTCTCCTCTCTCTCTCTCTCTCTCTCATCTCTCTCTTTCTTCTGTTTGACTGCTCTCTCTCCGATTAATTTTTTTTTTTATGCATATTTGTTGTGTCTGCATACGTAGGTGTATGTGTATATGTAAACATATGTGTGTAAATTGTATGAAAAATGCATGATTAGAGATGGTATGGGGAGATGAAGGGATTTGCTGAAAGTAGTTTGAAATGGATGTCAGTGTGCTAAATCATAATTTCAGATTTGTTTATTAGCTCATTTGTTTGTTTGTTTGTTTGGTTTTTGTCTGTTTGAGTCTTTTTATTTACTTGAACTTTTTTATGCAATTATTTAAATTTGAGATGTTTTGGGCTTTTTCCTTTGCGTTTTTCTTTGGGGGAAAGATAATGGGTGGGTGGGCCTGAGGGCATGGTGTAAAGAAGCTGTAAGCTTATCCATTTACCCTCAATAAAAAATTTCGTATTCGTATTCGTATTCTTTCCTTCCCCCCTCTCTCTCCCCCTCTCTCCCCCCCCTCCTCTCCCTCCCCCCTATCTCTCTTTCTCTTGTTATTGTTGTTGCTTTTCATTATTATTTTTTCTTACTTGATGTTCTTTCGAGAAGGATGGGGACTAGATGTAGAAAAGCACCTTTTAAATGAAAGAATTGGATTTCTCTCTCTGTCTGTCTGTTTGTCTCTGTCTGTCTGTCTCTGTTCCTACCTTGGTTTACTACCTTTTGATTGCTGGGTGGCTTAAATAGGCCAACCCCTCCAATCCATTCCTGTTGTTTATAGCCCCGCCGACCACAGAGGCCATATCAGGGCTGTCAGGTAGGCCAAGTCTCATAATAAGACAAAGAAATCGAAGCAGAAGATGAGTATTGGGGTACCCTACTAGGAGGAAAGTTTAAAGTCAAGGAACCATCATAAAGTACATGCTTAACTGCAAAATATTGAGAATGTGTGTGTTTGTGTGTTATTATTATTATTATTATTATTATAATATATCAAGAATAATGGAACAAGCCCTCATGTGCTGTTTTTCATCCAGTCCCCGTGTGTATGCAGTTTTGTAAATTTTGTCATCTGTCCCCACCGGCACACAATGGCCTACTCTTACGAAAAGCGGAACAGGATTTAACATATGCGCAAGATATTCTGCATGCGTTCGCACATGGGGCCTCGGTTTATAGTTTCATCCGAAGGACTTTAGTGGAGAGTGAGTCTGCACTGATGTTGACTCCAGAGGAAAATATCCCCTTGAACGGGAATCCAACCCGG
Source organism: Rapana venosa (assembly GCA_028751875.1). Classification (NCBI taxonomy): domain Eukaryota; kingdom Metazoa; phylum Mollusca; class Gastropoda; order Neogastropoda; family Muricidae; genus Rapana; species Rapana venosa. Next base: position 30,230,283 of record CM054135.1, on the reverse strand, counting down.
GTCGTCAGATTGCCAGCGCAATGTTCTAACCACTAGGCTATCCCGTCCCGTGTGTGTATGTGTGTGTGGTTTTGTGCAAATTTTCGTCTGTTTACTTAAAGGAATATATTAGGCGAAAATGTGGGTGGCGTGGGTGCGTGCGTGCGTGAGAGGAGAGAGAGAGAGAGAGAGATGGAGAGAGAGAGAGAGAGAGTGCGCACGCGCGCGCAACATGTGTACTTTTATGTGTCCGTGGGCGGGTGCACGTACGCTCAGTGTATGTGTATGTGTGTGAGAGACACTCTGTGTTTGCGACTGCGCGCGCGTGCGCGCGCGTGCGCGCGTGTGTGTCCCGGATGTTCAGTGAAGCGTTAGTGATGAAATAAATCTGGGTAACATCAACTAGCCTAGTAGAGTTTACAGTGACTTGACATTTGATGACATCTGCACTCTTTGCAAGAGGACAGGGGAGACAATCACAACACACAGAGACGGGGGGTGGGGGGTGGTGGGGGGGGTGGGGGTTAACACAAACAAGAAGGGATATTATCAAGGAGCAGTTAGGGGACGGGCTAGCTCAGTGGTCACAGCACTCGCTTTCCCCCAAGCTAGGGTTAATTTAAAAGCAGTATTGAGCGTGCGAAACCTCTGGAATGGGTGACCCCGTTCGTGCTCCTTGGCTCCAGTACAGTCCCCCAGCTCACCCAGCTGTGAATGGGTATTTTGCCCTCTTTAGGGTCAGGGAAGGTAAAGCAGCGAGAGAGAGAGAGAGAGACAGCGAGAGACAGAGAGAGAGACAGAGAGGGTGGGGGAGGGGGATGGGCGTCACCCTCAAAATGCTGGTCTCTTGAGAAGCTATGGTATATGACATCAAAATTTAAAAAAAAAGACACGTAAACAAACTATTAAAAAAATAAAAAACAAACCTACCATCATCTCCCGTTAACCACGTCCCCCCATCCTCCACCCACCCGCCCCCCACCCCTACCAAGTCCCTCTCAAAGAAGCAAAACAAAACGGGGTGTAATGTGTGTGGTGTGGCGTGCGTGCGTGTGTGTGGTGTGTGTGTGTGTGTGTGTGTGTGTGTGGTGGTGGGAAAGAGAGATCGAGAGAGAGAGAGAAGAAGAGAGAGAGAGAGAGAGATCAAAAGTTGACATAATATACACAACCTCCCTTCCCCACCCCTTCCCCCGGGAAAACCCCCCAGAGACCATGGTTTTTCATTTTATTCATATATTTATTTTTCCAAAGACAGAAGAAGACAACGCACAAAATACACAGACAGTCTGAATAGCTACGCAACGAGGAAAGAATCCCCCAACAATGAACTCATCAGGAGAACTGACAACAGAGAGGAATGGAAGGCCATGGTCGCCGATGTCTGCAACAGACCTGGCACATGAAGAAGAAGAAGAATTTATTTTTCAGTCTAAAGAACATTTCTGCACATCACATCTTTCTTCACCTTCACTTTCACCTGTCCCGTAGTCCCATGGACCGTGGGGGCACCAGTGAAGATCAGGGGACGGGATAGCCTGGTGGTTAGAGTGATGTATTCGTGATCTGCTGACCCGGGTTCGATTCTCGTTCAAGAGGATTTTTTTCGTCTGGAGTTAACATAAGTGCCCGATTCACTTCTCCCTAAAAGTCCTTCGCAATGAGACTATAAACCGAGGTTCCGTGCGCAAACGCACGCAGAACATCTTGCGCACACGTTAAAACCCGTTGCGCTTTTCGGAAGAGTAGGCCATTGTGTGCTGGTGAGAACGGATGACAAAACTGACAAAACTGCATACACACGGTCACTGATGTAAAAAAAAAAAAAGCACATGGATGCTTATTCCATTATCCTCGAAATAAAAGAATAAAAAAATATATAAAAAGACACCAACTCAAATCTATGAGGGGAAAAAGCCTGTGTGTGTGGGTGTATGCCTCTCGAAAAAAATGTATCTGTCTTAACAACATAAGCGGATTTCTTTGTCAGAAGTCTGACGTTGCAATGACGAACCTGAAACACACGTGAGAACTTAACTGGTGTCGGACAGAGCCAGGAGTGGCCTAGAAATGCTAATGCTGATGTCACTTCACAAGCTTGCGTTCAATCCTGAAGTCAGTGGGGTCAAGTATGACGTCACTGGCAATATGACGCAATTTCCACCCTGACCACGGAAACAAGCTGATTATAACTGTATTTGTAGACAATTTTAAGTCATAGCAGACTTCTCTGCGTGAAATTTTGGGCTGCTCCTTTCAGGGGAGAGTGCGTGCGTCGCCACAAGAGCAGCGCCACCTATTATTTTGTTCTTTTCCTGTGTCCTGATATATTTTGTTTCTCTATCAGAGTGGCTTTTTTCGATATAATTTTTTTTTGTTGCCAGGGATAACTCCTTTGTTGCCATGGGTTATTTTACGTGCGTTGAATGTGTGTTGTACACAGGACCTCGGTTTATCGTCTCATCTGAAGGACTAGCACCCAGACCACCACTCACAGTCGTGAGGATGGGGGGAACAGTTTTCAGCACAATCGGGGGATCGAACCCGGATTGCTCACTTTCTAAGCAGGCGCGTTATCTCTAGACCACTAACCCACTGATTTTGCTGAGATTAAAAAACAAAATGGTGAGTTTATGTAAGTAAGCTTTTTCTTTTCAGTTGAAGGGAAAAAAGTATTCATGCTCGCCCCCCCCCCCTCCCCTACCGCCCCAAAAAAACAACAACAAAAACCAAACACAAACAAACAACCCCCCCTGAAGATTTGTATATAACCAGTGAGGCCACACCTTACTCCTCGCAATTTGACAACCCGGCTCGATTCCCGTTCAAGCAGACTTTTCCTCTGGTACATCGTGCAGACTCCACTCTCCCCAAAAGTCCTTTGATGACGATAACGCGGTCCCGTGTGCGAATGTACGCAGAACATCTGCGCACCGTTAAACATGTCCGCTTACGAAGAGTTAGGCCATGTGTGTCGGTGGAACAGATGACAACAATTACAAAACACATACACACGGCTATGTAAACATTGCGCTCGCATTGACAACCGGGCTCGATTCCCGTTCAAGGGGACTTTTCCCTATGGAGTTAACATCAGTGCAGACTCCACTCTTCCCCAAAAGTCCTTCGGATGAGACGATAAACCGAGGTCCCGTGTGCGAATGTACGCAGAACATCTTGCGCACACGTTAAAATCCTGCTCCGCTTTTCGAAAGA
>CM054135.1:30208207-30226591 GCA_028751875.1 Rapana venosa | reverse complement strand
GGGGGGGAAAAAATAATATAATAAAAATAAATATATATAATATATATAAATATATAAAGATTGCGTGCGTGTGCGACGTGCGAGTGTTAACGTACGTGTGTGCATGCGTATGCGCACGCGTTCATGCTGGTGTGTGTGTATGTGTGTGTGCGCGCGCGCACGCGCATAACACAGTCTTCTTAAAAGCCATCAGCATCGAAGTAGAATGGCACCCTCCTCCCCTCTCCCCCCTCCCTTCTCCCATTTTTGGGGACACTTACTTTGGCTTAGTCACAACATTCATCTGCAATAAGTGATATGCATAAACTGTGTACAAATAATGAATTTCTTTTTAAAAAGTAACTAATATGTTCGAGACTCAGAGAGAGAGAGAGAGAGAGAGAGAGAGGAGAGAGAGAGAGAGAGAGAGAGAGAGAGGGACAGACAGACAGACAGACAGAGAGAGAGAGAGAGAGAATAGAGAGAGACAGACAGACAGACACACAGACAGACAGACAGAGACACGGAGATAGAGACACGCAGCATCTTCGCAAGCAATCTTCACACACACACACACACACACACACGCACGCAAACGCACGCACGCACGCACCACGCGACACCACACACACACACACACACACACACTCTCTCTCCTCTCTCTCTCTCCTCATTCTTCTCTCTCTCTTTTCCTCGGTCCCCTCTCTGGGTGAACTTCTCCAGCTAGACGTGTGTTGTTACGCTCTGCCCTTTTCATGGAACTGTCATGTCACAGTGCATATTAGTTGGTGATTTTTGGCATATAACTGATCATTAACGTCTCCATCGTTGTATGTCAACATTTCTGCAAATTAACCAGTATACGGTTAGTAATTAGTACATAAAATATTACGGGCAAAATATAGAAAGAGACTGTTGCCGTGATTTCTAAATATAATTCACCGTTCTCCTTGCCTCTTTTCTCGTGTGTGTGCTGCACGTGCTGTGAAGTTGGGACAGGCAGGCAGAGGTGAAACAGTAGTTTGGTGCATGTGTACCTTGAACCCTGTGGCCAAGGGACTGAACTCAAATAAACACTGACAATTTAATGACACTGGAAGGTAGTGAGATTGTTTTCCCTTGAGCAAGAACACACAAACAAACTTTGGAAAATGTCACAACAGGACATGTCACATCCCCCACTTCAATGTCATGCAATTTTTTGATTGGCGTTTCCCTCAAATTCAGCAAGAACTGCAGCGTCAGTCTACCCATATCAAAACTGTCATAGATGAAAGATTCGGAAAGCTAGACAACAACATGGCACAAGTTTTAAATGAGATGAGTGAGATGAAACAGGTGGTGGAAGAAAATCAGACAAGACATTGATGATCTGAAGGAAGACAGCAAAACGATTTCAGACAGACTTGACCGACTTGAAAAGAATCTTGAACAGACTGAACAAATGCAAAATCCTGCAACGTAATATTCTTTAATATTGAAGAAGACTTTCAGGAAAGACAAAGTCTCAAGTACGGAGATCATCACAGACCTCCTGAATTCTTTGATTCTTCGACCAGCTGGCACCAGAAGACATCGTCAGGGCCTTTCGTCTGGAAACCTCGAGCCCACGGAAGCAGTCCCTCGCCAGTTTTGGTCCATTTCCCAGTCGCGGGCCTACAAAATGCTGTTCTGGGGGATTCTCCTCTCAGAGACTACCTCAGATGGAATGGGGTCAGTGCTGCCGCTGACCTTACGTCACGCCAAAAAGAATTGGTTGTTTTTTTACCGTAGCCAGGGAAAGATAGCCTACATTTTCAATGGGGAAATTACAGGTGAAGGAAAGACAAGCAGCACACACAAAGTCATGGCTTTCTGATCAACGAAGCAGAAGGCATGGGATACAGAATCTGGGCTGGACACTGAGGACTGGCCCCATCACCATCACGGCAGAAATGGCAGACAGGAAGCAGGGCACTTCAACAGACTACCGAGTAAAACAACGGCCAGGCAAGCAGTATTATTCAGGTCTTCTGGTCAACCAAGCCATGGCACCACAGCACCCCAAGGGGACAAACAGAACGACCTACATCAATGAGTCCAGTCAACTGAATTATGGGGACTCAAGAAGCCAGATCAGAGACAGATCCAGAGACTCTAATCTGGATAGGCAAATCACTCCAAGGCGAGATACCAACTGGAAGCCCATTGCCCCGGGGAACTTCACTTACAGTGAGGTGGTGAGAAAACCATCAATGTCAGACAGCAGAAGACTGGTGTTTTACAAAGACCAAAGGAACAGAGTGACTGAAAACAACTACAGAAGACAAAGAGAAGACAAGAGAAGACAAAGAGAACAGTCTGTGCTTATAGAACAGAGCCAATCCACTGTAGCTCACAACACTAACACTTCTCTTGTGCAGGACACTAATAGAGAGGACCAGATCAGCAACGACAGGTCAGCTATGAAGGAAAGAGTAAAGCAGAACAATGATGATCAAGACAATGACAGTACCATTGACAATGATAATAAAAATAAAGATGAACATACCGACGATGACGAAATTAGCAATGCCAGAACTGACGAGGACTTGATAGAAAATGTGGATGATACCGACTTTGACCATGAAGAAATACCAGAAGTGACTGACACTGATTTTGACATACAAGCTGAGTCTGCAAATCTCAGTATGAACGAAGTGTGTGCATCCACTCATAATAAGTCCAATGAAACAGCGACAAAGGATAGGAATACACCAGAGAAGGAAGCAGTAGCTGAACAGTCAGACACAATTGACAGCAGCCATGTACCCAAAACACAAAATATAATTGTAGAAAAGAAAAGCGAGGCAAAGCAGGGTAAAACTTGCGATGCCGGTTTGTCAGCATCAGGAAGGAAAGCCAGGCCACCTAGGCGTGCTGCCTCTCAGAAACAAACAGGCACACAAAAAAGCTCGCAGGGGGTCTCACGTAGATCTGTCAGCCAGTCCAGCATCCTAGACTCTCTCCAACGAGTGTCAGTGGATGACCACTCCAAAGGGAGTGAAAGGATGGGTGAGAAAGGGAAGTCTCATTCTAAAGGAGCACCTGGCTCCAGCAAATAGGAGACTGGCCGGGCCACAATAAGTGTAACTAAAGCTAAAGGTATTCAAAGTCCCTCTCATGGCAATGTTTGTATACCCAAAGAAAGCCATAGCTGTCAAGACTCTAGTTATGTTGTACATAATGTAAATATCACACAGCTTCGTTTTCTTAAATTACAATGTTAATGTTTTGCTCCAGAAACTAGAGAACAGGGATTTCATAGATTTTCTCTTGATGCATGATTTTATTTGCCTAACAGAAACTTTTGTTGCAGACACTTTTGATTCATCACTTTTCTCTGATTTTGTTATATTTACTTCCAAAGCTAAAAAATTGTCCCACCAAGGAAGATATTCTGGAGGGTTGATTGTCATGATTAGAAAGAAAATAGCAGTTTTTGTTGAAAAGATTAACATTGAATATGATAATACAATTGTTACTAAGATTTACAAAGATATGTTTTCAACTGACAAGCATATACTTGTAGTATGTACCTATATTCCACCTCATGATTCCATGTTCTGGACACTTCAGCAAAATGGATATGGGATGGAAATGTTGGAACAATGTATACTAGACCTGCAAGACTCAAATGACGATTTTTACCTTATTTTTAATGGGAGATTTCAATGCTAGAACTTCGAATGTAACTATTCATTTTGTGATGATAATTTTGATTTTGATGTAACAGACTCTACCACTGATGATTTTTTTTAGGAATTCTCAAGACAACCATACAAACGTATTTGGTAGACAACTTCTTGAAATATTTTAACATGTTTGATTGTATGATACTGAATGGTCTGTGTCAATCAAAATTTGATGATGGTTTTACATATATCTCATCTTCAGGAGCCAGTACTGGTGATTATTTTGTTCTTTCTTGCAAGTTATTTTTAAGTGTAAATATTGTTGCCATTGATATAGAAAACGTGACTGAGTCTGATCATTTACCAAATTTTATTATGACGATTAACTGGAATGATGACATAATTGAAGATAATAATAAAGAGAGTAAAGAGTCAAATATTGATACAGAAAAACTTGTCTGGAAAGAGGATAAGAAAGAGGACTTCATTAGATCACTAAGTAGTAACATAATTCACGAAAATATTAAAATGGCTATAGATTTACTCGACAGTGCTGTAGATAAGGGTTTTAGATCTTTTTGTCCAGTGTTTAAAGGAATCCAGCCAATGCATGTTAGTGAAAACTGTCAAGAGACAGAGAAAGCAGTCAGAATGGTTTGATTCTGAGTGCTATCAAGTAAAAAAGGAAACTAGAAAAGCTTTGAATATTTTTAGAAAAATAAAAAATGATGATAACAGACTTCTGTATGTCACAGCACGAAAAAAGTATAAAAAGTTATTAAAATCCAAAAGACAAGCATTCAGAAAGCTAAAAGTAGAGTCTCTCACTACAAATATTTCTAACTCAGCACTTTTTCTGGAAAGAACTAGAAGTAAGGGCTGTAAAGATAAAGAGAAACCTAAAAATAATATAAAAACTTCAGACTGGGTAAATCATTTTAAAAGTGTGTTTCAAAGTAGTGAAACTTCCCTTAATCAGCATGCAAATATAGATGTTAATTTGTCTGAAGAGAGTGAACATGAACTCAACAAAGAGATATCTGAAGAAGAAGTACGTAAAGCTGTAAATAAATTGAAGGGTGGAAAAGCCAGTGGAATTGATGGAATTATGGCTGAAATGTTAAAAAATTGTGACAGTGAGGTTAATAACTTTCTTATCAAGCTTTTCAATACTATATTCAGCAAGGGTATTTATCCTTATGTTTGGTCAAAGGCTGTGATAATACCAATTTATAAGAAAGGAGATTTAGATAGTGCAGACAATTACAGGGGCGTTTCCCTGCTAAGCATCTTATCAAAGTGTTATACATCCATACTTAACTCAAGACTGTATGAATGGCTAGAAAAATAATGATCTCATTTGTGAAAATCAGGCAGGTTTTCGAAAAAAATACTCTACTGTCGATCAGATTTTTAACCTCTATGCAGTAGTCGAAAAATGTATGTCCCAAAGAAAGGCAGAAAGCTTTATGTTGCTTTTGTAGACTTCAAGAAAGCCTTCGATTCAGTTAGGCATGAAAAACTTCTTGAATGTGTAGCAAACCAAGGTATAAGGGGTAAATTCTTTGCTACATTATCATCTATGTATATGTCGTTGGTGTCATGTATCAGAGTTAATGATGAATTGTCAAGTTTTTTGAGTGCCCAATAGGTGTAAGACAAGGCTGTGTACTAAGCCCCTACATTGTTTACAATGTTCATCAATCAGTTGGCTAATCATATTAATGAAAAGGGCAGGCATGGAATCCAAATACTACCTGATATTTTTGAACTATTTATATTACTTTTTTGCTGACGACTAGCTTTACTTTCATGACCCCATTTGGATTACAGCAGCAAAATGAAATATTCTGCAAACTTATTGTGATAACATGCAGTTAAATGTTAATATTGATAAAACGAAGGTCATGGTATTTAGAAAAGGGGGATTTTTAGCAAAACATGAAAAATGGTTTTATAAGGTGTTAAGCTGGACGTAGTTAATCAATATTGCTATTTAGGTTTCACTTTACAACAAAGATTAGTACAAATTTGGCACTGAGAAACTAGTAATTAAAGGTAAAAAAGCAGTCATCCAGTTAAACAAAGCATTTAATAGGTATAAGGAAATGAATGCAAGCACGTTTTTTTAAGGTTTTTGATGTTAAAGTTCAGCCTATTTTGTTATATGCTTCAGAAATATGGGTTTAAGTAGAATGGACCATATTGAAAAAGTTCACATGTCAGCAAGTAAGAGGTTTTTAGGAGTTCCAATAAGAAACCCAATAAAATGGTGTATGGTGAATTGGGTAGGTATCCTCTTTATAAATTAATTCTTGTACTAATGTTTTAAATACTGGTTTAAGTTACTACAAATGAGTTCAAACAGATTGCCATACAGTTGCCTACCAAATGCTATTGGAACTAGATAAAAATGGAAAAGAATGCTGGTATCAAAAATAAGAGAAATTTTGTGCGAAACAGGATTTAATATTGTATGTTACAACAAGGTGTTGGTGATGTAAAGGCTTTTTTACGTGTATTTAAGCAAAGATTAGTAGACATGTTCATTCAAGAATGGGATGGAACTATAAGAGATAAAGAGAGGTATGAAAATTATAGATCATTCAAAACTATCTTTGGAAAAAGGAATACATTTACGTTACAGATACTTACTGTTTCGAGTTGCTATTACACAGGCTAGATTAAATGTTTTGCCTCTTATGAATAATGTCCATAGATTTCAGTAATAATGATCAAGAAAAGTTCTGTCCATTTTGTAAAACAAAAGTCGAAAACGAAGCCCATTTTTTGTTCGATTGTCCAATGTACTCAGATCTAAGGGATAAGTATTTGACTAACTGTATAAATATACCTTTGTCAGTTTTACTTATAACATCAAATAGAGAATGTAGTCATTATCTATCCAGATATATTTTTCATTCTATTAATAGAAGGAAGAAATTGCTGTGTCAAAATATCAGTTAATGAAAGGGTGTGTTAAAGTTTTGTATGCACATGTATGATCCAGATCCTGAATTTTAATGTTGCATTTTGACTGATACTGATTTTGATGTCTACTGTCTAAAGTATTGATGCAGTAAAGTCATGAATGTGTATCAAATGCTAACCTAGTTCGAGATATGAGCCTCAAAGGATCGGTTTTTTTTCCATGTGTGATCAAAATTTGCATACCAAATATTGGTTTTCCCTCTTTCCCCCAAACTCCGTGTATTGTGGCCTAAGGCCAATGTACATATTAAAACTGTTCAGAGTTCAGAGTTCAGAGTTTCTCTCTCTCTCTCCTCACTCCCTTTTCCCCCATCTCTCTCTCTCTCTCTCTCTCTCTCTCTCTCTCTCTCCCCTCTCTCTCTCTCTCTCTCTAACACATTTTCATAGAAATGCACTAAGAAACTATTTTTGTTTTCACGCCGAAAAGAGCTCCTGCCCATCCTTTCACGTGGACTTTGGTGACCCCAAACCGTAGTTGATAATGTTTCGTTTGCTGTGTGTGGTGTGTGTGTGTGTGTGGTGTGTGTGGTGTGTGTTGGTGTGTGGTGTGTGTTTTTTTTTGTGTCAGTGTGTCGGTGTGTGTGTCGTGTACAATAACATAACAACAATAAACAATAATTTAATTCAGTTTTTTTGCAGGCCATATGCCCATAGGAACAACAGTAACATATACTTTCATGTAAGGTGACTCCTTACTTCTGATATCTAAACATTTATAAAAAATAATCCAACTTTAACATCAAACTAGGTTAGTGTTCTACAAAGAACTGCACTTTCAGATTTCGATGGAAATCTGTAATAATACGAGGAATACATTTTCTTCGCAATCAGCATATTTTGGGCAACAAGTAAAAATGACAAACATCTTCAATTTGTTGGCCATCACACTGAGGCAAATGGATCATAATCGGTTTTGCGTGTGTGTGTGTTGTGTGTGTGTGTGTGTGTGTGTGTGTTGTGTGTGTGGGGTGCGTGCTGCGTGCGTGCGTGCGTGCGTGAGCGTGCGTGCGTGCGTGCTTGCGTGCGTGCTTGCTGCTGCGTGCGTGCGTGCGTGCGTGCGTGCGTGCGTGCGTGCGTGCGTGCCTTGCGTGCGTTGCGTGCGTGCGTGCGTGCGTGCGTGCGTGCGTGCGTGCGTGCGTGCGTGCTGCGTGCGTGCGTGCGTGCGTGCGTGCGTGCGTGCGTGCGTGCGTGCGTGCGTGCGTGCGTGCGTGCGTGCGTGCGTGCGTGCGTGCGTGCGTGCGTGCGTGCGTGCGTGCGTGCGTGCGTGTGTGTGTGTGTGTGTGTGCAGGTGTACAAAATGTGCCCCAGCTTCATTCTGCATCCTTACTCAACAGACCCCTCAGACAACCTGCTGTCTACCCAAGAAACCAGTACTTCGCTCGTGTCGATGACATCGGTCAACTGAAACGAAGGATTCCGTGTGTATCCAAAGCTGCAGGGAGCTTTAAGCAAAAAACAAAAACAAACAACACCCCATAACACCCCCCCCCCCCAACAACAACAACAACAACAAAACCAAAAACCAATACCCCAACCCCAAACAAACAAACCAAAAACCCCAACAAAAATAGCACACACAACTCAAACAACAACAAACCAACAGCAACATAACAAAAACAACAAACCAACAGCAACATAACAACAACAACAAACCACCAGCATCATACAACAACAAACCAACAGCAATAACAACAACAAACAAACACCACCATACAACAACAACAACAAACCAACAGTAACATAACAACAAACCAACAGCAACAACAACAAACCAACAACAACATACAACAACAACAAACCAACAGCAACATGCAACAACAACAAAGCAACATACAACAACAACAACAATCCAACAGCAACATAACAACAACAACAATCCAACAGCAACATAGCAACAACAACAAACCAACAGCAACAACAACAAACCAACAGCAACATGACAACAACATTAAACCTACAGCAACAACAGCAACAACAACAAACCAACAGCAACATACAACAACAACAAACCAACAGCAACACACAACAACAACAAACCAACACAACATACAACAACAGCAAACCAACAGCAACATACAGCAACAACAACAAACCAACAGCAACATATAACAACAACAAACCAACAGCAACAACAAACCAACAACAACAAACCAACAACAACAACAATAAACAAACCAACAGCAACATACAGCGACAACAAACCAACAGCAACAACAACCAACAACAACAAACCAACAGCAACAACAACAACAACAACAAACCAACAGCAACAACAAACCAACAGCAACATACAGCCACAACAAACCAACAGCAACATACAGCAACAACAAACCAACAGCAACATAACAACAACAACAAACCAACAGCAACAACAACAAACCAACAACAATAACAAAAAACCAACAGCAACATACAGCAACAACAACAAACCAACAGCAACAACAACAACAAACCACCAACAACAATAACTACAAACCAACGACAACAACAGCAACAATACAACAACAAACCAACAGCAACAACAAACCAACAGCAACATACAGCAACAACAACAAACCAACAGCAACAACAACAAACCACCACCACCAACAACACAAACCAACAGCAACAACAACAAACCAACAGTAACAACAACAAACCAACAGCAACATACAACAACAACAAACCAACAGCAACATACAACAACAACAACAAGCCAACAGCAACATACATTAACAAACCAACAGCAACACACAACAACAACAACAAACCATCACATCATACAACAACAACAAACCAACAGCAACATACAACAACAACAACACAACAACAACAAACAAACAGGAACATACAACAACAACAACATACACAAGAACAACAAAAAAACCAACAGCACATACAGCAACAACAACAACAAACCAAAAGCAACATACAATAAATAAAAAAACAATCAAAACAAATTACTCCCCCCCCCCCCACACACACACACCTAACCCCTCCATCCCCTACCCCCCACCCGCGCCTACCCACCCACTTACCCACCCACGGGTGTAATTTATTAATGTAATTTATAATTTATTAATGGAAATAATTGTTGTTCTGCAAAAAGGTATATCAGGGAATTCCTGGATAAACTTTGTGGAACAAATTTTTTAATACTTATTTTGAAAACGATCTGCGTGTAACTTGTCTTTCTTTTAAATATAAATGGAAAATGATGTGCGTGCAATTTAAATTATTGTTATGTAATCAGCGTTGCGGGCTTTGTATAATAATAGTTCACTGCCACATACAGTACACACCGTGCACGAGTATAAAATTATTAATGCGTGTGACCTGCGTGCATGTTGGTCTGCTGGCACATATACACACGCAAGCAGGCGCGCGCGCACACACACACACACACTCATGCGCCTGCGCTTGCTTGCTTACTCACACACACACACACACACACACACCACACACACACACACACACACACACACACACACACACACACACACACACTTATGCATACGTGCAAACACACACATACACCAACATATATACATACACACACAGACATATGCACACGTGCAAACACAACACACACACACATGCGCACACACACACACACATGCACACACACACACACACACACTACACACACACACACACACACACACACACACACACAACACACACAACACACACACACACACACACACACACACACACACACGCACCACACACACACACACACATATACATATAGATATTGTATGTGTGGTGTGTGTGCACGTATGCATAAGTGTGTGTGTGTGTGTATAAGCAAGCGCGCGCAGGCGCACTGTGTGTGCATGTGCGCGCGCGCCTGCTTGCGTGTGTATGTGTGCCAGCAGGCCAACATGCATGCATGCATGTGTGTGTGTGTGCCTGTGTGTGTGAGAGAGAGGGAGAGAGAGAGAGAGAGAGAGAGAGAGAGAGAGAGAGAGAGAGAGAGAGAGAGAGAGATTAAAACAGATAATTTAAGAGATTTTATATGTAAACGGGATATAATTTTATGGAATAAGATTTTTCCATATCAGTTTAATCAGGGTAGATTCATCTAGTGTTTTGTAATTAAAAAGGTTTAAATTTATTTTTGCTTCAATCAATCCATGTATCCACATCAGAATCTTGCCCTGAACGCCTTATATGCATCCAAGGATGCCCCCCCCAGTGATTGACTACTGAATCATATATAATAGGGTAGAATGAACATAGCACATCAGTGTGTGTGTGTGTGAGTGAGTGTGTGAGTTGTGTGTGTGTGGTGTGTGTGTGTGTCTGGTGTGTGTGGTGTATGTGTGTGTGGTTGTGTGTGATGTGTGTGTCTGTTGTTCTAACCATGCACGCAAGCCGTGTGTGGTGAGTGTGTGTGTTGATGTGTGTGTGTGTTTTGTAACCATCAGTCTATCTGGCCGTTGCGCGCGCGCGCGTGTGTGTGTTTTCTAATATCAGGTTATCCGCGCTCGCGCGCGCCGTGCGTGTTGTATTATATATAAGTTAGGTGTGTGTATGTGATGGTTGTGTGTGTGTGTGTAGTGTGAGGCGCGCGCGCTCTCTAACAATCAGAGGCTATCCCGCGCGCGTGTGCGTGCGTGCGTGTGGTGTGTGTGGTGTGGTGGTTTGTGTGTGTAGTGTGTGGTGTGTGTGTGTTAGGTGCCTGTGCCTCACATACGTGCACGTGCTTGTATTAGGTGTTTTTTATACAAGTGTTTTATAGATGATTAATTTTTTTGAACATTTATTTGCTGGCTAGAGGTAACGCAGCTGAAATACAGTAATCGTTATGCTGTTATCGCGTATTTTTACTGTTGTTATCAATATAGCTGTTGATGGTCTGGTTTCCATACATTAATTTATTTTAACTTCAAAAAACGTCTTTTATCAATAATAATGCAGGTTATTTCCCTTTCAAAATTCTGTCACTTTATTTCTGTCTTTTTTTTTCTGAAATGTTTTCATATTTTTTCTTTGATTTTCCTAATATTAAATACAGGTGAGCTTATAGATTTTAGTAGTGCTAAACAAGGTTTCTTTTAGTCATTTTAATTTCAATATTATATATTTATTGTCGTCACTGTTTATTTTTTTGTGTGTCTCACTTATATTTACATTTCATTTCATTTTTAGTTTATTTTTAATCTTTCTTTTCTTTTCTTTTCTTTTGTTTTGTTTCATCAACGTAATTTCATTTTAATTCTATTTATTCCTATTGTATTTCACCTCCATTCTTTTCTTTTTTTCCTGTCACCTTATTTTTATAATTTGGGGGGGTTTCTTTTATTTCCTCTTCATTATCCTTACATTTCCTTTCAATTTTTTTTTTTGATTTATCGAATCCTGACTAGAGTTCCGAATGGTGAGATTTTGCGTATGCGACTTTTTTTTTGCCCTTTATCAAGGTAACATTCCAACTTAAAGAACTTTGATAATTTCCTTTTTAATCTTCATAGTCACTTTTATTTTTTGTCTTGCCATGCATTCTACTCCAGTGCATTTTCCTTCGTGAGTCAGTTTGTTGGTTTGATTTGGTTGATTTATTTTTTCAACATTTTTGTTCGAAATTGTTTGTACCATCACAATCATGATAAACAGAATAGCGTTTGTAGCAGGAAGTTTATGGTGGCCGTTGTTTCCGTTAGGAAGGAGGAAAAAAGTAATAAAAGAAAACACGGAACGTTGCCATTGTTATTCTCCTCTCACTTTCGTCCTCTCTCTCTCTCTCTCCTCCCGCGATCTCTCTCTCCGATTTCATCACTTCCTCCTCATCCCAATCATATCAAATCCCACTATCATCGAAGATCAGACACCCCTCCCTCAACTCAAAGAAGCGACACCCTCCCCTAATAACTCGCGACTCACTCTAAACCTCTTTCAACTCTCTTTTTCTCTCTCACTCCTCTCATCACACCTCGTTCACTCTATCCTCCGTTCTCCTCTCACTCACCTCATCTCTTCACATCTCTCCCATACTCACGCTCTCAGTCGTCTCTCATCTACAGCCAATCGTCTCTCTCTCACGATATCTCTCTTCTCCATTCTCCCCTCACCCTTCTCTCCATCCAACTCCTCCCAACCTCCTCATCCTCTCCAATCACGTCTCATGTCTCACTCTCTGTGGTTTTCTCTCTCCTCACCATTCTCTCACTCTCCTTCGTCATCTCCCACACCCTCTCTCATCTCATCTCTCTCGTCTCTTCTCAGAAACATCTCCTCTCTACAATCGATCACTCTCTCTCTCTCTCAAAATTCCTTTGTTAAATCATGGTTTTGGATCTGCTAGGATTCAACAAGGAATTGGATGTAGGAAACGAAATTTTATATCGTTATTTAAAAACAGCGAAGTGAAAGAATTGTTTCCTGTACAAAGTGGAAAGGGTCATGTCTTTGTCAAAGACATATATATCGATAAATATAAAATATAAATATAAATAATATTATAAGATAATATCTATATAAATATTTATAATATTATATTCCAAACCACACATGCAGAGTGTTTACGGATACCCTTGAATGGAAAGATACTTCGAATACATGATATGAAATGATTTCAGGGCCTGTTTGATAAAACATCGTCTAAGGCTTGCTACCAAAAATGGCTCATCTTCGACTAAAAACCTTTAAAAAAAAGACTCGCTTGACTACATATTGTCCTAGATGTAGATAATGTCATGGAAGACGCGAGCATTTACAAAAGAGTGTATTTATATCGTGGTATAAAGTACATCACAATTTGGACTCTATTATCATCCAACCATGAAACCAGGCGAAATTGTATTATAAGCCATGGTTCAGTGTACTAATAAACATTGGGCAAAACAGAGCCTCTTTCATTTTTCCCGCATTGGCAAGTACACAGGATTAAGTGGAAAATCTGGGATAAAGGATAACTGACAACCCTGTATGATGACACCGATGATCCAAGTAGAGTTAACTTGGTCTTAATTTTGATTGTCAACCGTGTTCCCATCTGTCATGTTTTGGCATTGCCATAAAATTTAAGTCAAAATTTTGTGTTTGTTGCTTTGTTTTGCTATGCCATGTTCGACCCCCATGCAATGGGTATGGAGGCTGAAGCATATTTGACACATGTTCTTGGTTACATTGTTTCCATTGTTCTCTCTCTCGTAAACGCTCTTCATTCCACCCTCTCTCCCTCAACATACCCCGTCCTCGCTCTCTCCCCCTATCTCTCGTCCTCTCACTCTCTCTCTCTTCATCTCTCTCTCTCTTCCCATCTCTCCAACACCTCTCAACAGGTCCTCCAACCTCCTCTCTCTCCTCACTCTCTCGCTCTCATCTTCCCTCTCTGTGTGTTACTCTGTAAAAGTGATAAAGATGATGAGGAACATATAGTATCTCAGTGCTGTCCATATTCTTAATGGAGCTCAGCAGAGATTAAAAGTTAATTTCACCTAAATATTTCGACAGCCTTAGCACGTTCAAATTAATTTTGCTGATGTCCTCTCTACAAGACATAACGAAATTTTGGAACCAGTCTCACCTTCCCTTCACAAACCCTTCAAGCTGAGTAAAATTGCACAACATCATAGTTCATTATTATGACTCGCATAAATTGTTGAAGTGTATAATTAGTTTTTTTAATAGTTATACTGAAATTTTTGGGTTTTTTTGTTTTTTTTTGTTCACTTTCCCCCTTCAATTATGGGCATGGCCTAATGACTACAACGTCCGAATCACTCACTCTCACCCTTCACTCTAAACTCTCAACGCTCGCATCGCGATTCGTCACCTTCCTCCTCTCACCTCTCTACTCTCTGTGTCTTCTCTGTCTCTGTCTCTGTTTGCGCTGTAATCCCTGTCAGAACAAAATCTGTCATGCCGAATTAGGACTTGCTTTTGCGCGCCATATATAGGGTCTGTCAAAGCTTTATAGGGTGATAAACTTTGGTCATTGTCACCCTTTATGACTTACTTTCTTGCCTCAGTTCGTCTCTAGTGGTGGTGCGTCTCTCTCTCTCTCTCTTTCCACTACCACTCCTGTCTCTCTCTCCTTATCGTCCATCCCAATTCCACCACACTCTCTGAACGCCAACCCCCACCGAAACCACCCTGGCATCCTCCCGGATTCATCACACTCCACGTCTCTAAAACCAACTAAATCTAATCCTCAGACTCTCTCGAGCGACTCATACAACATCTCCCCTCACACAATCCCTCATCTCACCCATCGTCAAACGTACCCTCCTATCTTCGTCTCTCTCATCGAGACCTCTAGTCTCCTCACAAATCATCTCAGAATCTCCTCCCACCACGTCATAAACACCTCTCTCAATTCGTCTTCTCTTACTCTCATCTCAATCATCTCTCTCATCTCTGTTGGGTAATGTGCGAGTTGTGTTTGTGTGTGTGTGTGTTTGGAAATTCTGTGAGTGATTCGCTGTTGTGTTTGTGTGTGTGCGTTCGCGCAGGTGTAGTGTGTTTTGTGTGTGTAGGTGTGTGTGATGTGTGATTGTATCGTTCTGAGTGTGATTCCTGTGTGTGTGTTGTGGCGTGCGCGCAGGGGGCGTTGTGTTGGGTTGTTGGTGTGTTGTACACACCAAAAGGGAAGAAAACAAACAAACAACCAAACAAGTTGCGCAGTTGGCTTCTCTAACGTTTCAGTATATTATTCAACCTTCCTCACAGAGGATCTCTGAAAAGACAAACCGCAAACACAGCCAGAGTATCATCAACTGCAGGAATGAAAAAAGTAGGCTACTAAAGGAATCTGGACAGACACCAGACATGGAGCGACTATAATATTAACTATCTCATTGGAACCAAAAACACATTATCAAAATATCTAAAGTATAACCACACGTATCTTTACAACAGAAAAAAAAAAGAGAGCAAACGAGAGAGGTAGGTACTACTATCAGCGGGAGAGAATTCTTTCTTTTTAAAGTCTGTCCATAAAAAAAATAAAAAAAAAAAAAAGGCGGGAAAAAAAGGACCAAGAAAAGGGAACAACAAGGAGAAGGGACAGGAAAAAAAAGGAACAGGCAAAAAAACAAGAAGAGGGAAGAAAAGAGGGAAATTTCTGTGCCGGGGGGTATCCCGAAGGTGTGGGGGCGTTTTGTACGGCTCCCCTAACCTCAGGGAAGAAAAAGTTTGTTACCCCTGGGCGGCCCAGCAACCCCCCCGAATTTTCCCCCCACCACCACCCACCGCCCCCCCCCCCCCCCCCCCCCCCCCCTCCCCCCCAACCACACCAAACGAAAGTAGATACACACAAACGCAACACCACAAACACACACACACACACCGGCGCGAACGGGGCGCGCGCCACAACACCCAAACACACACACACTAATGAAAGTAAAACACACAACCACACACCACACACCACACCCCCAAAAACACACACACACTAACGAAAATAAGTACACACACCTAACAAAAGAAAAAACACACACACAACAACACACACACACACACAACACACACAAAAACACAACACATAAAAAGGAGACGGATGAGACAAAACCGAGGCCCCCGTTTTCGAACGCATCAGAACACTTCGCACACGTTAAACCCTTTTCCACCCTTTCGAAGATAGGCCAAAAGTGTGCCGGGGAAACAGAGACAAAACTGCATACAACGGGGGCTGGGTGTAAAAACACAGATGCTTATTCCATTTTCCTCATATAAAAGAATAAATAAATAAATAAAAAAAATACACACACACATCACAAATAAGCACAAACAACGAAAGTAAAACACACAAAACAACCCCCCAAAAAACACACCAACACACACACACACAAAAACACCCCAAAACCCCCACACACACCAAAAAAACAAAACACAAAACAACACAAAACCAAAAAAACCACCAACACACACACAAAACCAACACACACACCCATTTCCAACCCACACACAAACAACAAACACACACACAAAAAAACAACAAACACAACACACACACAAAACAACCCACCAAAAAAAAAAACCCCCACACCCGGGGCGCGCACGCACCAACCCCCACCACACACACACACACACAAAGTAAGTACACACGCAAGCAAAACACACACACCACAACACACACAATAAAGTAATTAAAAACAGACAGACAACAGACAAACAACACACAAAAAACCAAACCCCAAAACCAAAAAACACAACACACACAAAACACACACACACAACACACAACATACACGAAAGTAACACAAACACACACACGAAAGAAGTACCACCCCCACACACAAAAACACACACACACACACCCAAACCCCACACACACAACAACACACACCCCAAAAAAAACACAACACGAAAATAACACAAAACACACACGAAAGAAGTACACACACACACACACACAAAACACACACACACACACACACACCCCAAACACACACACAAAAACACCACCACAACACACAAACCCCCACAACACACACAACACAAAAAAAAAAAAAAAACAAATAAGAACACACACAAAAAAAACACACAACAACACACACACACACCAAACACAAAACACACACACAAAACACACACAACAACAACACACACACACCCAACACACAACAACACACAAACACACACAACACACAAAAAACAACACAACACACACAACAAAAAACCACACACACACACACACACAAAAAAAAAAAAACAAAAAAACACACACAAAAAAACACCACACACACACAACCAACAAAACGAAACACAAAACACACCAAACAACACACACACACCACAAACACACACACACACACCACACACACACACACACAACCAAAACACAAAAAAAACACACAAAAAAACACACGAACCACACACAAACCCACACACAAACACCACACAAAGAACACAACACCCACACAAACACCCCAAAAAAACAAAACACAACACACAACACACCACCATCACCCCCCCCCTCCCCCCCCTTCTCCCCCCCCCCCCCCCCCCCCCCATTTCCCCCCCCCCCCCCCCCCCCCCCCCCACCACCAAAACCACCATCACCACCACCACACACACACACACACAGTGGACTGGGAACAAAAATTGGGGGGGGCACAACCCCCAAATATCTTGTTAGAGGATGGAAGGGGGGAAAGTTTTGGGCACTGACATGAGCATCCAAAAAAACCCAAAACCCCCCCCTGGTTACAACAAACAGACGGAACTCCCCCATGGTAGGGGAGAAGCTAAAAACCCCTCGAGCCCTATCTACAGCAAAGCCTCCACCACCCCTGAATGCCCGTTCAAGAGGAGGTTACCCCTCTGGGGGAAGACAAAAGCGCAACATTCCAGACACTTAAAAAAAAATTCCCCAAAGAATAAAGAGGGGACCCAACATGAGCTCATGAGAGGGACGAGAACAGGGGGGGGGAGACCCCGATCGTCGATTCTGCAGGACCAAACCCGGGCACTTGAAGAAGAAGAAGAAAAGGAGTTAACTCAAGCCGCTCCACTCCCCTCCCCCCCCCCCCCCCCCTTTTCCCGCCAACATCCCTTTAGAATTTGACTATAAACCGAGGTCCCCGTTGCCAACCACGCAAACATCGCGCGCAATTAAACCCTTCCCCCCCTTTATGGCGGGTAGGTCTTTTGGCCGGGGGGAACGGGGACAAAAATTTTACAAAATCATACACACACACGGGACAGGGTGTAAAAAAAAAAAAAAAAAAAAAGCCTAGATTTCTTATTCCGTTATTCCGAAATTTAAAAAAAGCAAAAGAAAAAAAAAGGGGGGGGGGGGGGGTGGGGGGGGGGGGGGGTTTTTGGGGGG
>CM054135.1:30189484-30194484 GCA_028751875.1 Rapana venosa | reverse complement strand
ATTAAGTTTATCTGACTTTCAGTTGTTTTCTTTTTGTAGGTATACTTCAAGGAGTTTCTGATTGCTATATCTGTTGTTTTTTTCTTTCTTTTATCCTCCATGCAACTGTCCAAGCAAACATACTGACATTAACTTAACTTCTCTATTTCTTTTCCCTTCACCTTTTTAGTGGATACACGTTAAAACGAACACACACACATTTACACACACACACTCACTCAACCCCCCCCCCCCCCCCCCACCACCATCACTTTCTCGGCTGCTTCATTGTTGTTTTTTTCTGTCTCCCTGGCTCTCTATCTGTATTCTTGGGGGAACGGGATAGCCTAGTGATTAGAACATTGCGCTCGCAATCTGACAACCTGGGTTCGATTCCCGTTCTAGGGGGGTATTTTCCCATGGAGTTAACATCAGTGCAGACTCCACTCCACTCTCCCAAAAAGTCCTTCGGATGAGACTATAAACCGAGGCCCCGTGTGCGAACACATGCAGAACATCTTGCGCACACGTTAAATCCTGTTCCGCTTTTCGTAACAGTAGGCCATTGTGTGCCGGTGGGAACAGATGACAGAATTGACAAAACCGCATACACACTGGATGTAAAAAAGCACATAAGTGCTTATTCCACTATCCTCAATATATAAGAAATAAAATAAAATAAAAAATATTCCCCAACTCTTTCTCTCTCTCTCTGCTCACTTTTCTCCTCCAACACAACAACACTCGCATCCTCACCCCTTCCCCTCATCTCATACTTTCAAATCTAGACCCCCCTCCCTCCCCAAACAAAACACACACACCCCAAAACAAAACGTACTTATTTTCTACTTGAGATCTTCCCCTGTTATCTGTTCCTACATTTCAATAGTAAGCCCTACCTTCACCTCCCCCTGATGTTTGTGGACGGTTTGCATGTGTGTGTGTGTGAATGATTTGATTGCAAGCGCTTCGATTTGTTTACTTTATGAGATCCAGCGCTATATAAGTCCCATACATTATTATTATTGTTATTATTATTATTATTATTATTACTATTATTATAATTATTATATCCTCCCCCATCCAACCTCCCCCCCCCCCCTCCACCACCTCCTACCCCCCCAACCACCCCACCCCACCCACCCCATCCACCCCCTCCTCGGCCCCCCCCACCCCCCCCCCCCACGCCCCCACCCCTTTCCCCTACACCCATTCTCCTCCCTTAACCCTCATAATCCACAGTCCCCTGCAGTCGTTGTCAGTCAGGTGATCATGTCCTCAATCTCACTTCGGTGAGGTCGTCGCCCAGGGACCTGGAGCCAGCGGAGGTCTCCACGGGGATACTCACCTGTTGCCCTTCCACACACGATATTCCTCTGCATCTCGCGCTCTTTCCTCTTCATGTACCCTACTTCAGCTCGCTCGAACATGTTGAACGGTTGCCATGGATGGGTGGGCTGGTTTGTAGCAAAACAGACATGATTTGATTTACTTGTAAAGCTAGATAGGATGGAAGGGGACCCAAACAATCAACTGCTATGAAATATTATTATATATAGTACAAATTGTATGATATGACCCACACCATCACACACCACACCCACCACACACACCACACACCACACACACACACACACACCACACCACACACACACACACACCACACACACACACAAATCCGCCTTTGAATAAGTCCACTCTCCTCACTGCTCACCCACATCCTTTGAATTGTGTCTTCCGCTCACCCCACATCCCTATTGAATATGTTGGTCTGTCTCACTCCACACCTATTGAAAATGTGGGTCTGGTCTTACCACATGTTACTGAATATGTGGCTGTCTCACCCAACCTTAAATTGGTGTCTCTCTCTCACTTATCACAGCACCCACACTATGAATATGTGGTTATGTTTCCGTGCCACCACACAACTGAAAGAGTTGTTTTGTTCACTGTGGCCTCAACACCTATGAATGATATATGGGTGTCTGTATACGCACATCATGAAATGGGTCTGTCTCACTGTGCCACCCACATCCTATTGAAAAGTGGTCTTCTCACTGTGCCACCCACATCCTATGGAATCTGAATATGTGGGTCTGTCTCACCCACATCGTATTGAATATGTGGGTTTGTCTCATCCACATCGTATTGAATATGTGGGTATGTCTCACCCACATCCTACTGAATATGTGGGTATGTCTCACCCACAATGTATTGAATATGTGGGTCTGTCTCCACCACATTTTATTGATTATGTGGGTATGTCTTACCCACATCTTATTGAATATGTGAGTGTCTCCCACATTTTACTGAATATGTCAGTATGTCTCTCCCACATCGTATTGAATATGTGGGTCTGTCTCACCCACATTTTATTGAATATGTGGGTCTGTCTAACCCACATCGTATTGAATATGTGGGTATGTCTCACCCACACTTTATTGAATATGTGGGTCTGTCTCACCCACATCGTATTGAATATGTGGGGCTATCTCACCCACATCGTATTGAATATGTGGGTCTATCTCACCCACATCTATTGAATATGTGAGTCTGTCTCTCACATCTTATTGAAAATGTGGTTGTGTCTCACTGTGCCACCCACATCCTATTGAATATGTGGGTCTGTCTCACTGTGCCACCCACATCCTATTGAATATGTGGGTCTGTCTCACCCACATTTTATTGAATATGTGGGTCTACCCCACCCACACTTTATTGAATATGTGGTTCTGTCTCACCCACATTTTATTGAATAATTATGTTGGTATGTCTCACCCACATTTTATTGAATAATTATGTTGGTATGTCTCACCCACATCTTATTGAATATGTGGTTTTGTCTCACCCACATTTTATTGAATATGTGAGTATGTCTCACCCACATTTTATTGAATATGTGGGTCGGTCTCACCCACATCCTACTGAATAATTATGTGGGTATGTCTCACCCACATCCTACAAAATATGTGGGTCTGTCTCACCCACATCCTATTGAATATGTGGGTCTGTCTCATCCACATTTAATTGAATATGTGGGCCAGTCTCACCCACATCGTATTGAAGGTGTGGTTATCACAGCGGGAAAATCCAGCATCTCTGTTAAGGATCTAGTCCTTCGGATGAGACCATAAACCGAGGCCCCGTGTGCGAACGCACGCAGACCATCTTGCGCACGCACGCAGACCATCTTGCGCACACGGTAAAATCCTGTTCCGCTTTTTTGTAAGAGTAGGCCATTGTGTGCCGGTGGGAACGGATGACAAAATTGACAAAACCGCATACACACGAGAACTAGATGTAAAAAAAAAGCACATAAGTGCTTTTTCCATTATCCTCGATATAAAAGAATAAATAAATAAGTATATAAGGGTCCAGGGCCCAGTGCTAAAATTAGCCCCTTCCTTTTTTTTTTTTTACTAAGTCCAAGTGCCGTCAGTGTGTGCTATAATCAGCACCAGCTGGGATGGAATGCATAGCAAGCGAGAGTAGCTTGAAAGTAGGGGGCAAAACTGACCGCTGTGGTTCTGTCTCTCCAACATCATGATTATTGAGGCTGTGCGTCTTGTCTCACTGTGCCACCCAGCACACACACTCAATCAACATCCTCATCTGCATTGTCAGTATCCGCCTCCCCCCCCCCCCCCCCCCCCCCCCAATTCTTTCAGTTTTTCGTCCTCAAAGTCAGGATGCAAGTTGAATACATTTCTATGAAATGTGTGTGTGTGTGTGTGTGTGTGTGTGTGTGTGTGTGTGTGTGTGTGTGTGTTGGAGTGTGTTGTGTGTGTGTGTGGGGGGGGGGGGTTCTGTCTTTTTTTCTTTATTCTTTTATTTCGAGGATAATGAAATAAGCCCTTGTGCTCCCCCCCCCATCCAGTCCCCGTGTATATGCAGTTTTGTCAGTTGTGTCATCCGTTACCACCCGCACACAATGGCCTACTATTCCGAAAAGCGGAACGGGTTTTAACGTGTGCGAAAGATGTTTTGCGTGGATTCTGATACGGGACATCGGTTTATAGTCTCATCCCAGGGACATTTTTTGGAGGGAGAGTGGAGTTGGCACTGATGTTATAACTCCAGAGGAAAAATCCTCTTGAACGAGATGCGAACCCCGGGTCAGCAGATCACGAGCGCATCGCTCTAACCACCAGGCTATCCCGTCCCCAACTGTCTCAACCGTGCCACCCGCCACACTTGTACTCAACTTTCTCATCTACCTCGTCCGCTCATTCTTCTTTCAGTTGTTTTTTTTTGTCCCCAGTGTCAGGACGTTAAGTTGAATACTTCATTCTATGGACTCTGTGGGCCTGCCTCACTATGGCCCCCCCCCCCCCCTCCAATTCCCCCTACCAACTCTCTCTCTCTCTCTCTCTCTCTCATCACACACACACACCACACACACACACACACACACACACACACACACACACACACACACACACACACACACACACACACACACACACACACACACACTGGTACTCATTTCATTTCATTTCATTTCTACCACTTTAAGTCACGAGATTACTTTGCTTGAAATTTGGGATGCTCTCCCCGGGGGAGAGCGCGTCGCCACAAGAACAGCGCCACCCTTTTTTTTTCTTTTCCTGTCTGCAGCTGTATTTGTTTCCCTATCAGAGTAGCTTTTTTTTTCTTCTAAAGAATGTTGCCAGGGACAACAACTCTCTTGTTGCCGTGGGTTCTTTTACGTACGTGCGCTGAATAATTGTGTGCAACACACGGGACCTGGGTTTATCGTCTCATCCGAAAGACTAGCGCCCAGACCACCACTCACCACGCTATATAAATTCCATACATTCTTCTTCTTCTTTCTTCTTCTTCTTCTTCTTCTTAATGGATGGGGGAAAAAAGTTTCGGGCCCAAACGGGATTCGAACCACCGCACACTTCCAAACCCCGGGATTTTTGTCGCATTTCTAGACAGGCGAAGCATTACCTCTCTACTAGACCACCGATCCACTCACTCACTCACCTTCCTCGTCCACCTCATCTGCCCATTCT
>CM054135.1:30166984-30179484 GCA_028751875.1 Rapana venosa | reverse complement strand
AGATACACATACAAATATATATACATATAAACATACATACCATAACATACATACATACATACATACATACATACATAGATGGCTTGATGAAAAAAGCAAATGCATTGCTTATTCAATGTACCATCTGGAAATAAAATTTTGACTTGACTTGACTTGACTTGACATACATACGCGCATACCATACATACATACAGACATACATACATACATACGTACATACATACGTACATACATACATACATACCATACACACATACATACATACATAACATAATCAGTTGTCAAGAAAGACAGATAAACAAAATACAAGCCATTATCTTAAAAAAAAGAAGAAAAGCCTGAATTCTATGGAGTGCGTCTAGTTGCTACTTAGAAAATGCTACAAACAAGCATGCAAACTCGTACGCACACACACACAAACGGCAGAGAGGGAGAGAGAGAGAGAGGGTGAGAGAGAGAAAGAGAGAGAGAGGGAGAGAGAGATAAAGAGAGAAAGAGAGAGAGGGAAGAGAGAGAGAAGAGAAAGTGAGAGAGAAAGAGAGGGAGAGAGAGAAAAAGAGAGAGAGGGAGAGAGAGAGAGAAAGAGAGAGAGGGAAAGAGAGAGAGAGAGAGAAAGAGAGAGAGGGAAAAGAGGGGGAGAGAGAGGGAAAGAAGAGAGAAAGAGAGAGAGGGAAAGAGAGGAGAGAGAGAGAGAGAGAGAGAGAGAGAGAGAGAGAGAGAGAGAGAGAAGAGAGAGAGAAAAAAAGAGAGAGAGAAGGGAAAAGAGAGACGAAAGAAGAGAGAGATAGAACAGAAAGAAAAGAGAGAGAAAGAGAAGAAAGAGAGAGAGGAGGAGAGATAGAAAGATGAAAAAGAGAGGAAAGAAAGAAAGAACAAAGAGAGAGAGAGAGAGAGAGAGAGAGAAGAGAGAGAAAGAAAGAAAGGGGGAGAGAGAGAAAGAGAGAGAGAGAGAGAGGAGAGAGAGAAGAGAGAGAAGAGAAAGAAAGAAAAGAAGAGAGAAAAAGAGAGAGAGAGGAGGAAAGAGAGAGAAAGAGAGGAGAGAGAGAGAGGAAAGAAAGAGAGAGAGAGAGGAGAGAAAGAGAAAAGAGAGAGAGAGGGAAAGAGAGAGATGAGAGAGAGAAGAGAGAGAGAGAGAGAGAGAGAGAGAGAGGGGAGAGAGAGAGAGAGAGAGAGAGAGAGAGTTTCTTGTCATCTTTTTGGCCGTTGCATCCAACCACTCTAAAAAGAAAATCATACCAGAACTGTCAACTCGTTTAATTAAAAAAGGACAACCTCGCCTTAAAACCATACACCATTCCTGGCAACAACAACGACAACAAAAAACCCCAAAACCAACCCCCCCAACTCACCCCCTAAAAATACCCTCTTAGAAACAGAACCCCCCCCCCCCCACCCCCTAAAAAAACCCAACCCAACAACCCCCCAAACCCCAACCCATTAAAAATCCTATAAATCACTCACCATTTTTGCTGCTTTTAAACTTCTGCTCTCTCGAACCAACAACACCAGAACAAACCAAACCACTGTAATATTTATCTGACTGGACCCAACCGGCCAAACCTACTACAGCAGCTAACAAGCAGCAAAAAAGAACAAGCAGCTTCTTACACTTAAGACTCTCACAGACCGAAAAGAGAAACAGACAGGCTAGGCAGGCAGGCAGGTAGGCAGGCAGGCAAACGAGAAAACCGCCCACTTCTGGAACCAACTAACCAACCACTCAACTCACTCAATACAAAGCTAGGGCTAGTCAACCAACCAATCAACCGGCGGTAGTAGGCCTAGGCCTAAGACTAGGTAGGGAGGGTAAGCAGTGCCAACAGAGAGAGAGAGAGAGAGAGGAGAGAGAGGAGAGGAGAGAGGAAGGGAAAAGAGAGAGAGGGAGGAGAGAGAGAGAGAGGGGGAGAGAGAGAGAGAGGGGAGAGAGAGAGAGGAGAGAGAGAGGGAGGGAAAGTGAAAAGAGAGGAGAGTGGGAGAGAGGGGAGTGTGAGAAGAGAGTGGGGAGAGGGAGAGAGGGAGAGAGTGAGAGAGAGAGAGTGAGAGAAAAGAGAGGGTGGGGGGGTGGGGGGGAGGGTAGGAGGTAGTGGGGGGGGGGGGGGGGGGGAGGTGAAGAGAATGAAAAACTTCCGGACCTGCGCTTCTCTTCTTCTCTGTACTGTTAGTTAACTGTACTCTCGAAAAGCTTGTAAAGTGAGTGGAGTGGACTTCTCTCTCTTCTCTCTCTCTCTCCTTCTTCGTCTCTTCTTCCTTATGCGCTGCCGCAAAGACAGCAGTGCGTTGCGGGGCAGTGGACTGGGGGGCCTGCAGGAACGGACGGGACGAAGGGAGGGGACTAAAAGTTTGCAGCGTGATGCTGTGTGGGTCAGTGAAGCTGGATGGAAAGAAAGAGGTCGATGTCGATGATGTGAAGAATGGCGCTATAGGCCTAATAATATAAGAGTTGAGCGGAGTTTTCAAGCGTTGGGCGCGAAGTCTGTGTAGAATTTCGGGCATCAGTCTGTTTAAATTGCTGTTCCGTTTGCTTGCTTGGACCCCCCCCCCCCCTCTCTCTCTCTCTCCTCTCTCTACTCTCTCTCTCTCTCTCTCTCTCTCTACTCTCTCATGTCTCTCTCTCTCCTGCTCTCTCTGTCCTGTCTGTTTTGTTCTGTCTCTCCCCCTTTCTCTTTTTCTGTCTTTTGTACCCCTTTTTGGGCTTGTCTCTCTCTCGTGTGTGTGTCAAAGTCAAAAAGTCAAACTTTTATTTCCCGATGGGTAATTGAATAAGCAAAATACTTGCTTTTTTTTTTTTCGTTCAAGCCATCTAAGAAAGAAAGAAAAACAAACAAATAAAACAACAACAGCTACCCCCAACCCCCCCCTCCCCCCCCTCCCCCCCCCGCCAAAAAAAAAAAAAAAAATTACAAACAAATAACCCAATGCCAATTGTTGTGTGTGTTGTGTGTGTGTGTGGTGTTTTGTGTGTGTGTGTGTTTTGTGTGTGTGTGTGTACCTCTACTTGGGTATTTCTCCATGGAGAAGACACCAAATGGAGTCACTATGAGACCAGGACCCCATCCCCACCTGACTCTCCGACTTATTCCTTGTATGATGAGCAGCGACAGATGAATCAAGAGAAGGGCGATACATAATGCTTTTAAGTGGTCGATACAGATGGGATGTCTGTGATCAGTTTGTACACTAGGCCTAAGCCTACCTTCAAATGAAAAAAATGTACTGTTTGTAGCGTCCCATTCCAGGTATTGCAGGGTTGGCGAAAGTATATTAAGCCAGAATCTGAACGTTTCCGTGCGTTGAGGGGATGATCATTGACGTGTGGTACTAGCATACTTTTGATTCCATTGGCATATTTATCTGGGTGGAGATCAGGATGGATTCTATTGATTCTCAGAGATGAGGCTACTGCTGATGGGGTATTGTTGCCATACATGATATGCTGGTCCCGAATCCATGGCAATACCCACTGGTTATCCCATGTACTTTGTGCGTTTCATTTCATTCATTGTCATCGTGATAAATGTTATTATCACCATCTTCATTAGAATGATACTGTGCAGTAGAAATTGTAGTATTGTTAGTTGCAGCAGCTGCAAGCAGCAGCATCAGCTAGCATGCTGCAGCTGCAGCAGCTGCAGCGTGTTAGTAGTTGTAGTTGTAGTACGTAGAAAGCAGCAGATAATGAGCTGCAGTAGTAGGTGGTAGTAGTAGTAGTTAGTTGTAGTTAAGAAGCAGCAGAAGCAGCAGGCAAGTAGTGGTAGTTAGTAGTAGTAGTAGTAGCAGCAGCTGCTGCAGCTAGCAGCAGCAGCAGCATGCTGCAGCAGCAGCGCTAGTTAATATTAGTAGTAGTAGTATAGGAGTAGTAGTAGTAGTAGAAGAAGCAGCAGTAGCAGAAGGCAGCAGCAGTAGTGGTAGTTGTAGTAGTTGTAGTAGTCGTAGTATTAGTAGTAGTAGTAGTTAGAGTAGTGGTAGTTGGTAGTAGAAGCAACAGCTGCGTAAACAGCAACTGTATCATCAATTCATTATTTCAATATTCATTTTCATCATCATTCATTAATCATATCATCTCATCATCATCATCATTCATCATCATCATCATCATCATTATTATTTTTATTATTATTATTATTTTTATTATGTTTTATTATTATTATGTAACAGCACCAGAGCAGCGCAAGCAGCTTGGCAGCGTAGCAGCAGCAGCAGGCAAGCAGCCAGCGCAGTAGTAGTGTAGTTAGAGCTGCAGCAGCTAAGTAGCGTGCAGCTGTTGTAGTAGCAGTAGCAGCAGCAGCAGCTGCAGCAGCAGTAGTAGTAGTAGTAGCAGCAGTAGCAGTAATAGCAGCAGTCGCAGTAGTAGCAGCAGTAGTAGTAGCAGAAGAAGAAGAGGTAGAAGTAGTTATAACATGAGTAGTAGAAGCAGCAATAGTAGAAGAAGCGGTAGTGCAGCATTAGTAGTAGTAGTTACAGAATAGATCATAAAAACACATGAACGAAGCCACTAAAAATAACGACAATAAAACTGACAACGACGTTGATGACAACATAAAAGGTGACGATCGTATTAAAGACCATTCAGACAGAAATACTGAAACAATAACACGATGCGATTCCCAAAATTCCCCCAAAACAAAACAAAACAAAAAATACAACGACCAAAACTTCAGTCTCCCTTCAGAAGTTCTGCCTAAACACACACACACACACACACACACACACACACGCACGCACGCACGCACGCACGCACGCACGCACGCACGCACGCACGCACGCACGCACGCACACACGCACGCACGCACACACGCACGCACGCACGCACGCACGCACAACACACGCACGCACGCACGCACGCACGCACACACACACACACACACACACACACGCACGCACGCACGCACGCACACACGCACGCACATACACACACACACGCACACACGCACGCACGCACGCACGCACACACACACACACACACACACACACACACACGCACGCACGCACGCACACACGCACGCACATACACACACACACACACGTACGCACACACGCACGCACGCAAACACACACGCACGCACGCACACACACACACCAACACACGCACGCACGCACGCACGCACGCACGCACACACACAAACACACACACACGTTGAGGGCAGGATGAAAAAAAGTTGTATAAACTTAATCTTTTACCCTCAATAAACATCATTTTGACTTGACTTTACACACACACACACACAGAACGCAAAAACTGTGTACATAAATTAAGTGACATAATCACAGTTGATAAATATCAAGCAGATATCATCAGATCATTATGTGTATGAGTGTTTTGAAAAAAAGAGAAGTAAGAATGCAACATGTTTTTTAGTGTACATCACTTTTAGCCAAAAATAGATAATAATCATAAATTGATGTTTTTGTTGTGTCAAATAAGTCTCTACATGACTTAAAAAGGCAACAAAATAATCTGAATCTGAATCTGAATCTCAACTGCTTGCTCCGTGTATTAGACACACAAACAGACACACACACACACACACAATCCCAACTCGGCAAACTTCCTTCTCCCCACAGTCACAGAGGTAAATCAGCTGTGACAGCGCAGAGGCTCAGCAGACTGAGAGAGAAATGATGGTACCTGAACACGTTTACGTGCGTGGAGCACTCTCTGGAATTTCCGTGGCTTGCAAAGGCAGGACTAGCAGGCCTAGGACTAAAGATGCTTCTTTGTACAGTAGTAAGCTGGTACCGCGTGTTGTCTTGATCTCAATCTTCGTGTTATCTTAGCTGAACTTGCTGGTTGGCAGAGTGAGTAGTAGTCTGGTAGGCTACATGTATATATATATACGTTAGTTGGTTGGTGTGTATGAATCTACCTGTGTAAGTGTGTGTGTGCTGTGGTGTGTGTGTGTGTGGTTGTAATTTGTTTGTGTGTATAGACGGAATTTGGGGACGGGAGGGGAGGTGGAAGAGGAGGAGGAGGAGAGAGAGAGAGAGAGAGAAGAGAGAGAGAGAGAGAGAGAGAGAGGTTGGTGAGGGGAGGGGTACAGGTAGGAAACCTACAAATCCAGGTAATTTCTGAAGAAAAAAAATCACCTTGGGCCACAGTCCATTACGAATACTTTGGTAAAGGAAACCATGCAAAGTGTTTTTTGTTGGTTAGAGAAGAGGGTATGACGTTTGTAAGGGTTATTTTGTTGGTCAGAGAAGAGGATATGACGTTTGTAAGGTTTTTAAAAATTGGTCATGAGCAAGAGTAGTATGACGTTTTATGTTTTTTCCTGTTGGTAGAGAAGGGATATGACGTTTGGTAAGTTTTTGTTAGAGAAGAGGGGTATGACGGTTTGTTAGTTTTTTTTTTGGCTGATCAAGAAAAGGCTAATGACGTTTGTCAGGTTTTTTTTTTGCTGATCAAAGAAGCGTGTATGAGTTTAGAGGGATTTTTGTGGTCAGAGAAAAGGTTATGGACGTTTGTAATTGTTTTTATGATATCAGAGAAGAGGGTATGACGTTTGTAAAGGTTTTGTTTTTAGTTAGAGAAGTGGAGGGTATGACGTTGGTAAGGGTTTTTGTTTTTAGTTAGAGAAGAGGAGGTATTGACGTTTGTTAAGGGTTATTGTTGGTTAGAGAAAGTAGATATGGACGTTTGTAAAAGTTTTTTGTTGATCAGAGAAGAGGGAGTGACGTTTGTAAGGTTTGTTTTGGTTAGAAAAAAGGGTATGACGTTTGTAAGAGGTTTTTTTTTGGCTGATCAGGGAAGAGGATATGACGTTTGTAAAGGTTTTTGTTGGTCAGAGAAGAGAGTATGACGTTTGTATGGGTTTTTTCTTGACTGATTAGAGAACAGGGTATGACGTTTGTAAGGTTTTTTTTGGTTGGTCAGAGAGGAGGGTGTGACGTTTGCACATTTTATTTTTGTTGGTTAGATAAGACGGTATGACGTTTGTAATAGTCTTTTGGGTTAGTCAGAGAAGAGAGTATGACGTTTGTAAGGTATTTTTTCTGGTCAGAGAACAAGGTATGACGTTTGTAAGGGTTTTTTTGGCTGATCAGAGAAGAGAGTATGACGTTTGTAAGGTTTTGTTTTTGGTTAGAGAAGAGGGTATGACGTTTGTAAGGGTTTTGTCGGTTAGAGAAGAGGGTATGACGTTTGTACGGAATGTTGTCGGTTTAGAGAAGGGTGAGTGACGTTTGTAAGGTTATTTTTTTTTGTTGTTAGAGAAGAGGGTATTTATGGAGTTTTGATAAGTTTTTTATTTATTTAGGAAGAGGTATGACGTTGTTAAGGGAATTTGTCGGTTTATAGAAGAGGGTTGACGTTTGTAAGGTATTTGGGTTAGAGGAGAGGGTTCTCTGACGTTTGTAACGTTTTTTTTTGATGGTGAGAGAAGAGGTATGACGTTTGTAAGGTTTTTTTTGTTGTGAGAGAAGAGGGTATGACGTTTTGTACGTTTTTTGTTGTTGGTGAGAGAGATGAGGATTGACGTTTTGTATGGTCTCTTTTTTTGCTGATCAAGAAGAGGGTTATGGACGTTTGTAATGGGTTTTTTTTTGTTCAGGAGATAGAGGATATGTCGTTTGTTAAAACAACTAGCAAACCATCAAGCAAACAAGCCACATACCCTCCAAACAATCACCACCCCCCCCCCTCCAAAAAAAAAACAAACCCCAAAAAGAGAAAACAATAAACTGTAAACAAAACAAAACAAACAAAACAAAAACCCCAACACACAAAGCAAACACGAACACATAAAACCCCCCCACCCAAAACGAACCCCCCCAAAAAACCCCCCCCCCCCCCGCCCCCACCCCCTCCCCGAGAAAAGGAAAACCTAACTAACAAACAAAAACAAAACAACAACAACAACAGCCCCAACCCCCAAAACAAAACCCAAAAAAATGCTTTCAACTGTGTGTCGAAATAAAATTGTAATTTTTAATTGACTGGGTATTAGCAGGGAACCAGTGAAGCAGTCTCTTAAACCGTGTTGCGTGATTACATCTTTTCCCTTGGCAGACCAGCCTAGCAGCACAACTGCGTCACTTTTGAACAGAGAGAAAGAGAGAGGGGGAGAGGAGAAGAAGAGAGAGAGAGGAGGGGAGAGAGAGAAGATTCGCCCACTTGCTTGCTTTTTTCCAAGACAGACGAACTTAGAGATAACATTTTCCGGGCTTCAAGAATTGGCTTTTACCCCTTTTACCGGCAGAATGAAGGGCCCTCTTTCCGAAAGGCAGAACGGGTTTTACCGTTTCCCAAGAGTTTGGTGCTTTCACACCACGGGGGGCGGGTTATGTTGATCTGAGGGTGTAAATTCTTGAAGTTGGAATGTTATTAGCTATAGTTTTTCTCAGTGCGATGTTACTTCCTTTCTTTCATCATATCAATCATCAATCATCACATCATCTTTTTCATCATAAACCCCCATTCACACCCCCCACCACCACCACCTCCACACACCACCACACACTCATCATTTCATCATCTTTTATCATCATCTACATCATCATCATCATAAAATTTTAAAAAAATTTCTGGATCTTCTTAAAAACCACCCTTCCCTTGTAGGCAGAGAAATTTGTCCCCCGACTAGAAAACCCGGTTTTAAAATTTTAACAAGTTTGGCTTTCTTTTTCAATAAAAAGTATACAAAGTGCCCCAAATTTTTGAAAATCCACTGCATTAAAAAAAACGGGGTTCAGGGGCAATGACTGAAAGAAATAAAAAGCTGAAAAAGGGTTAAAAATTAAAACAATTTTTGGTTCCCCCAATCCAAAGTTTATGGTTTCCCAAAAAATTCCCCTGGGAGAAAAGGAAGAAAATTAAATCTTGTTTTTTAAACCAAAGAGGCATTTTCCATAAAAAGTCCCACACCCATCTTTAAAGACCCACCAAAAGAAAGTTTAAAAAAGCCGGATTTTTACCTTTTTTAAACCAAAAAGAGGAAACCCGCGGTTTTATGAAACCCCGTACCAGAAAAATGCCTTTTAAAACCCCAAAACCACCTTAAGGGACAGTATTAACGACACCGCAGGTAAAGGAAAACGTACCGGGGCAAAATTTCCATTTGAACTTTTTGGTGTCTTTTTGTTTTTTAATTTTTTTTAACGGGCCCGATTGTGTAATTTTAAAATTTTACCTGTTTATTTGTTTTTTTGCTTTTTAATTAAAAATTTTTTATTTTTTTTCTTATTTTGTGATTTTTTGTTTTCCCTGTATTATTGTTTATTAAAATTTTTTTAAAAAAAGTTCTTTCATTTTTTCCTAATTTTTTTAAATTTAAAATTTTTTTTTTTAAAACTTAAACCCCAAAAAATTCCCAAATGTTAAGTCCGGGGAATGTAAAATTTTTCACTAACTTTTTTTTTTTTCAAAAAAGGTTTTTTTTTTTTTTTTAAAAAATTTGGGTTTTTTCCACTGTACATGAAATGTAATGCTGTTGAAAAAAATCAACACAGCTTTTATATACAAAAGGAGTAATTAAATGTATGTTGTTCCCCAATGCCTAATAGCTTTTCCAGATTCATATTCTGGCAACGTGAAAAGCTTACAAATATTTATCATAAATATCGATCGGTCTATTTCCCAAAGGGGAGCAAATGACTCAAATAAGAAGGCGATTCACCCCAAGATAATCAGGAGGGGGGTGGTAGGAGGAATTTTAATGCCCCGCGCCTTTTTGGGAAAAAGGGAAGTATATCTTTCCTCAATCTTTTTTTTAGAAAACAAAAAACAGACTTTCCCGGGCCCTACAAAATAGGGGCAGTGTCCGAGAATCCTGATTTTTGGGTACTCACAGAGCATCACCCTTGTTTGTCTTTGTATTTTGCCTTGCCCAGAAGCACATGGGTAAAAAATGATGTACTTGGGGGAAGTGATCATCTCCCTTTGTAAAACATTAATGAAACCAACCCCTGTTAACTGAAAAAGACAAATTTCCCAAAATTTAAAATATAAAGAGGCCCAAATTTGGGGAAATTTAAAAGTATCCCTTTTGCCTACAATACAAACGTTAATCTGAAAATATTGACCAATTTTATTCCCCTTTTACAAAGCTATTTCAAGCTGCCAATTATCAATTTTCCCCTCATTAAATCACTTTAATCAAAAAAGTGTTCAGGGAAAAGTTTGGTGGAACCCTTGCGAAAAAGCATGATAACAAGCGCTTAATGTTTAAATTAAACTAAAAAAAAGACACAAAAAACCCTAAAAAAAAAAACAGACAAAAAATTTAGCAAATTGTCATACCGGCAAAGCGACAAAATTTGGGCATATTTTGTTCCTGGGCATATCAAGCATACAATCTTAAAAAAGTTGGGGAACAAATTTTATGAAATGAAAAAGGGTGACTTTTCCCCAATTGTCCCCATTAAGCTAAAAAACAACGAATTTCCTCCAATCAGAAAAACGAGGTTTTCAGATATGTTCTCAGAAACCCTGCGTATTGAAGGTCTTCAATTAAAAGTAGTAATACAGAAAATCGAAAAGAACAAAAAAGAATTGAAACCCACTTTTAATAACCGAATCATTAAGCCCAATAACAAACAAAAGTAAAAAGTATTCATTTTTCCCAATAAAAAAAAAACTGTTTTATTTGATGCCATATCCAATGAAATGCTTAAACATTTCCAAAAAATTCATTTTTTTTTACATAAACTTTTTCAAAAATGTTGGATGAAAGTTAAAGCCATTACTGGGAAACGTCTATCATTGTTCCCCTTCATAAGCAAGGAAAAACCCCAAAATGACAAAACTGTTTTCAGACCCTGCACTACTTCTAAAACAGGTAAGAAAGGAGCGAATCATTTAAAAAGGGTTGTTATTATTTCAGAAAAATAAAGGTAGTTCCAAACAATCAAACGGGTTTCAAAAAAGGGGATCTGCAAATTTTAAATTTTTTTAAAACAAACCAACAATCAAACAACGTTTGCAAAAAAGAAAAAATTTTCTTGCAACATTTTTTGGGTGTCAAAAAGCCCAGACCAATCGGATGCTAATTACTGTAAATGAAGATATTGGGTTATCTGGGGGTGTTTATTTTATATCAAAAGTTTTTAGTAAAAGAAGTATAAAAATGAGGTAGGGTAATATTCCCCCTTATCTCTCCTATGGGTTTACCAAGGGGCTGTTTAGCCCCCTTTTTTTTTTAATATCTGTTATATGATCTACCCC
Organism: Rapana venosa; assembly: GCA_028751875.1. Lineage (NCBI taxonomy): Eukaryota > Metazoa > Mollusca > Gastropoda > Neogastropoda > Muricidae > Rapana > Rapana venosa. The sequence goes on along the minus strand of CM054135.1, from coordinate 30,168,326 downwards.
CAAAAATGTCTAAGATTCACCCTTAAAAAATGCTGATGATATATGTATGTGGATGAATTCGCTATGAACGCGCAACAAAAAATGATTCATTATCCAGAAAGATCTATCAAAAAGAGTTGATAAATTTTTATAATATTTTTGAAAAAAGGTCTGACATTTTCACAGAAAAAACGCACATTTGCTTTTTAACAATGGCAGTATCAGTACACACCCAGTTTAGGATTGGAGGGGGCTAAATTTAGTACACAAAAATGTAAATTTTTAGGGATCTTTTTACATCAAAATTGTTGGAATGTCATATTGGGTACTTTTAACAAAAGCAGAAAAAATATTAATTTTCTTTTAAAAAGGTTTCCCCAGTCTTGGGGACAAGATATGGTCACTCTGAAATGCTTAGCTACGTCACTTGTACGGTCCAAGCTGTCTTATGGACAAGAAGTCTTCTTTAGTGCTCCTAATTATTTATTGAAAAAACTCCAAAGTGTAGACTGTAAAGCATATAAACTTGCACTTGGTGTACCATTCCACACCTCCACCGTAGCAACTTATAATGAAATTGGGGAACTTCCCTAGCTGAATACCGACAACTTTCATGTGCCAGATATGTTTTACGCAGCACAACAAATGAAAACTTTGTTTCTAGTGAAATAGAAGTCGAAGCAAAAACAAATTATCCTAAAAGGGCTAGACATATTTCGTGTTTAACGCCTATTGGTACTTATGTATCAGACCTTTTTCAAAAGTCTGAACTTAATCATTATGAATTAGAAATGCAGAAAGAAGTTGTGCCATGCCCTTCGTGGGAAATAAATAAAGCAAATTTTGATATAGAATGTACTAATGAAAGAAAGAACGAAAACCAAAATATCATGGTTGCAGATATCCAATCACATATTGAAAATACGTATTCTGACAACTTAAAGGTATATACAGATGGGTCAGTTTTAGAAAATAATGAAGCTGGTTCAGCATTCGTCATACCAGCTCTAAAACAGAGAAATCATACTATCTTGGTAAACATCATTCAATATTTACAGCTGAACTTGTTGCAATTCTTATGGCTCTTAACTATATTCTTGATTTTGTATTTCCCATCATTCCTATCTTACTTTGTGTAGACTCTAAGTCGGTACTGTATGCTATCAAATCCCCAAATTCAAAGAAAGTATCTAGAATAATTTTTGAAATTAAATATGTCATACACCTTTTAAGTTTAAGAGGTATTTCTGTCTCCTTTTGTTGGGTACCTTCGCACGTTGGAGTTTTTTCAAATGAGTGGGCTGACAGAGCTGCAAAAAGGGGGGCAAGACATCATTTGGAATCGACAGAAACTGCATGTTCC
>CM054135.1:30154764-30156484 GCA_028751875.1 Rapana venosa | reverse complement strand
ATGGCAGGCAGGCAGGCAGGGGCAGGCAAACGAGAAAACCGCCCCTTCTGGAAAAAACAACCAAACCCTCCACTCATAAATCAAACTAGGCTAGTCAACCAACCAATCACCAGCGTAGTAGGCCTAGGCTAAAGACTGGGTAGGGAGGGTAAGCAGTGCCAACAGAGAGGAGAGGAGAGAGAGAGAGAAAAGGGGAGGGAGGAAGAGAGAGAGAGAAGAGAAGAGAGGGAGAGGAGAGAAAAGAAGGGGAGAGAGGAGTGAGAGAGGGAGAGAGAGAGAGAGAGAGTGAGTGAGAGAGAGAGGGAGTGAGAGAGAGAGAGAGAGAGAGTGAGAGAGAGAGAGAGGGAGTGAGAGAGAGGGGAGAGAGGAGAGAGAGGATGAGAGAGGGAGAGAGGAGGGAGGGAGAGAGAGAGAGAGGAGGGAGAGAGAGAGAGAGGGAGAGAGAGGGTGAGTGAGGGAGGAGAGAGAGAGAGAGAGAGGAGAGAGGAGAGTGACTGAGAGAGAGAGGGTTGAGAGAGAGAGAGGAGAAGTGAGTGAGGGAGAGAAGAGTGTGGAGAGAAGGTGAGAGAAGGGAGAAGAGAGGAGAGAGGAGAGAGTGGAAGTGTGAGAGAGTAAAGAGAGAAAGTAGAGGAGAGGGAGAGAGAGAAGAGGGAAGAGAGAAGGGATGAGAGAAGGAGAGGGAGAGAGGAGAGAGAGAGAGGGAGAAGAGAGAGGAGGAGAATGAGAGTGGGGGAGAGAGAGGGGGAGAGAGAGGAGAGAGAGAGGGGAAAAGGGAAAGAGAGTGAAGAGAGAGAGGAGTGAGAGAGAGAAGGAGTGAGAGGGAGAGAGAGAGTGAAGAGGAGAGAGAGAGAGTGAGAGAAGAAAAGAGAGGGAGAGAGAGAGAGTCGAAGAGAGAGAGAGGGAGTTGGAGAAGAGAGGAGTGAGAGAGAGAGAGAGAGAAGAGAGAGAGAAGGGAGGGTTGAGTGGTGGGGGTAGAGGGTAGGAGTAGAGGGGGGAGGTGAGAGAATGAAAACTATCCCTGCCTCTCTCTCTACTTTCTCTGTACTGTCTCTTTTAAAATGTGCTCTCGCTGCTTGTAAGTGAGTGGCACTTCTCTCTCTCTCTCTCTCTCTCTCTCTCGTCTCTTCTTCCTTATGCTGCTGCCGTTAATGACATGCACGTGCGTTGCGTGCAGTGACTCGTGGGGGCCTGCAGGTACGGAACGGGACGGGAGGGAGAGACTAAAGTTTGCAGCGTGATGCTGTGTGGGTCAGTGAAGCTGGATGGAGGAAGAGGTTCGATGATGTCGATGATGCGAGGAATGGCGCTATAGGCCTAACTAATATAAGAGTTGAGCGGAGTTTTTCAAGCGTTGTCTGCCGAGTCTGTGTAGAATTTTCTGTCTATCTAGTCTGTTTTATCTGCTTGCTTGCTTGCTTGCTTGCTTGCTTCTCTTCTCTCTCCTCTCTCCCTCCCTCCTCTCCTCTCTCTCTCTCTCATCTCTCTCTCTCATCTCTCTCTCTCTCTCACTCTCTCTCTCTCTCTCTCTTCTCCTCTCACTCTGTCTTCTGTCCTCTCTCTGTCTCTCTGACTCTTCTGTCTCTCTCTCTCGTGTGTGTCAAAGTCAAAGTCAAACTTTTTATTTCCAGATGGTACATCGAATAAGCAAAATACTTGCTTTTTTTCGTCAAGCCATCTAAGAAAGGAAAAAAACAAACAAAACAACAACAACACAACAACA
>CM054135.1:30147264-30149764 GCA_028751875.1 Rapana venosa | reverse complement strand
AGATTGTAGACTATGAATAGGTAGAATGCTTCAGTGTTATGACGAAGAGAACGAGAAGGTAAGAATAAGGCTAAATGATAAGACATTACGGAAAGAAGTTCATTGTTTAAGAAAAGCAAACCAACAAGCAAGCCAACTACCCCCTCCAAACAAAACCAAAACCAGTCCCCCCCCTCCCCCCCCCCCCCCCGAAAAAACAAAAAAACAAAAAGAAAAACAACAAAACAAGACAAAAACAACAACAAACAAAACCTCCAACAACACCCAAACAAACACAAACAAAAACAAAACGAACCCCTACCCACCTCCCCCCTCCCGAAAAAAGAAAACCCAACAAAACAACAAACAACAGCAACATCCAAAAATGCTTTCATACGGTGTGTCACCACTATAATATTGTACACTTTTATACTTGACTGCGCGTATTAGCAGGGAACCAGTGAAGCGGTCTCTTAGAAGCACGTGTTGCGTGATTACATTCTCTTCCTCTGGCAAGACCAGCCTAGCAGCACAAGCGCTGTACACTCTTTGAAGCAGAGTGAGAGAGAGAGAGAGAGAGAGAGAGAGAGAGAGAGAGAGAGAGAGAGAGAGAGAGAGAGAGAGACAGAGAGACAGAGAGAGAGAGAGAGAGAGAGAGAGAGAGAGAGAGAGAGAGAGAGAGAGAGAGAGAGAGATTCGCCCACTTGCTTGCTGTTTCAGCAGACAGATCTGAACTATAGATGATAACACTTTCCAGGCTTCAAGAATTAGGCTATTGTCATCCCGTTCTTTACCGGCACGAATGAATGGCCTACTCTTCCGAAAGGCAGAACAGGTTTTACCGTGTGTGTGTGCAAGATGGTCTGCGTACGTTCACACGCGTGGCGTCGGTTCATAGTCTGATCTGATGGTGTGATTCTTGAAGTCTGGAATGTCTATTAGCTATAGTGTTTCTCCGTGCAGACCTGTCTACTTCCATCATCATCATCATCATCATCATCATCATCATCATCATCATCATCATCATCATCATCTCTCTCTCTCTCTCTCACACACACACACACACATACACACACGCACACACATACACACACGCACGCACGCACGCACGCACGCACTTGTGCACACGTTAAAACCTTTTCCGCTTTTGGTAAGAGTAGGCCATTGCGTGCCGGTAGGAACGGGTGACAAATTTGAAAAAACTACACGCACACGGGGACAAGATGTAAAAAAAAAGCACCTGAGTTCTTGTTCTTTTATCCTCGAAATAAAAGAATAAATAAATAAATAAAGTATTTGAATGACTTCAAGAATTTATTTCACGAAACACCCAACCCCTGGGGTACATAGAATTCAATAAGATTGGAATAAGCAGATAATTATGGGTGTTTGATACACCCCAAATACAACCCACCCATTCTACACTACAGGGGACGGGATAACCTAGTGGTTAGAACGTTGAGCTCGTGATTTGAGGACATAGGATCGAGCCCGGGTTCGAGCCATCATCGAGAAGCTTGTTCAAAGAGGATTTTCCCCTGGAGTTGACATCAGTACTGACTCCATCCACTCCCCTGAAAGAGTTTCGGATGACACTATAAACCGAGGTCCCGTGTGCGAAAGGCACGCTGAACATCTTGCGATAACATTAAATCCCGAACTAGTTCTGCTGTTCGGAAGAGTAGGTCATTTGTGCTGGTAAGGAGGGATGGAAATATAATTGTGAATAGATGTAGATATGTTTAGATGTTACACACATACACACACACACACACGCACACACACACACACACACACGCACGCACACACGCACGCACGCACGCACACACACACACACAACACACACACGAGAGCGAGAGAGAGAGAGAGAGAGAGAGAGAGAGAGAGAGAGAGAGAGAGAGAGAGAGGAGAGAGAGAGAGAGAGATTGAGACAGAGAGAGACAGAGACAGAGAGAGAGACAGAGGGAGAGAGAGAGGGATCTGTATTATAGTTATACGCTGGTGTTGTGTTTAGACATCATCTCTGAAGTCAGAATGCGGCTACCTTAATGGTGGGCATAAAACTGTCGCGTATGTAAACATTTCACCATTGGTAAACCTCGGAGCTCATGCCGAGAAACGAAAAAAAAAACCAAAAAACAAAACCCCAACAAATCTTCAACACAATCCCATTTCAAACAATCAACCTTATAGATATAGATATCACTGAAAAGAGACATACACACACCAAAAAATCTTCAACACAACCCCATTTCAAACAATCAACCTTATAGATATAGACATCACTGAAAAGAGACATACACACACACAATCTTCAACACAATCCCATTTCAAACAATCAACCTTATAGATATAGACATCACTGAAAAGAGACATACACACACCAAAAATCTTCAAACACAACCCCATTTCAATCAACCTTATACATATAGATATCACTGAAAAGAGACATACACACACACACACAATCTTCAACACAATCCCATTTCAAACAATCAACCTTATAGATATAGATATCACT
>CM054135.1:30134764-30142264 GCA_028751875.1 Rapana venosa | reverse complement strand
TATTGCAAGGTCTCTTGAAGAAAAGTATCAAGGGGAGGTTAGGGGATAAAAGAGAGTGAAAAAGAAGAAACAAAAGAAGCATCAGTTGATTTTTGCGCATGGATAGAGGCGCGAAGGACCCACTAATAAAAAGAAAGAAAAAGAAAAGGAGGACACACATACACGCACGCACGCACGCACGCACGCACGCACACATACACACACACACACATGCACGCACGCACACACACACACACACACACACACACACACACACACACACACACACACAACACACACACACACACACACACACACACACACACACACACACACACACACACACACACACACTTACACGAAGAGAGGACAACAAATAATATTCGCAAAATGTGCACCATCTCCTCGCCATAAGCCAATGATGCAACATGACCCACGTGTATGTGTGTACTGTAGCCAGTGTGAGACTGTCTTGGTTTCTTTGAATTCTTTCTTGGCATCACCCTTCTCGGACTATGTGACGAATAAGGAAGTAGATTTCACACAGACCCCAAGCCGCTATGAACACCTTACTTCTTCTTGTTCTTGTTCTTCTTCTTGTTGTTGTTCTTCTTGATCTTTGTTCTTCTTCTTGTTCTTTTTGTTGTTCTTGTTCTTCTTGTTCTTGTTCTTCTTCTTCTCATCTTCGCAATTCTTCTTCTTCGTAATTCTTCTTCTTCGCAATTGTTGTTCTTATTCTTGTTCTTGTTGTTGTTCTTCTTTGTTCTTCTTGTTGTTCTTCTTTGTTCTTCTTGTTCTTGTTCTTCTTGTTTCTCTTGTTGTTCTTCTTGTTGTTCTTCTTGTTGTTCTTCTTTGTTGTTCTTGTTGTTCTTCTTGTTGTTCTTGTTGTTCCTCTTGTTGTTCCTCTTCTTGTTGTTCTTCTTGTTGTTTTTCTTGTTGTTCTTCTTCTTGATCTTCTTCTTGTTGTTCTTCTTATTCCTCTTCTTGTTGTTTTTCTTGTTGTTCTTCTTGTTGTTCTTGTCGTTCCTCTTGTTGTTCCTCTTGTTGTTGTTCTTGTTGTTGTTCTTGTTGTTGTTCTTCTTCTTGTTCTTGTTATTCTTGTTGTTCCTCTTGTTGTTCTTGTTGTTGTTCTTCTTGTTGTTCTTCTTGATGTTCTTCTTGTTGTTGTTTTTTGTTCTTCTTGTTCTTGTTGTTGTTCTTCTTGATCTTCTTCTTGTTGTTCTTCTTTCTGTTCTTCTTGTTGCTGTTCTTGTTGCTGTTCTTGTTGCTGTTCTTGTTGTTCTTGTTGTTCTTGTTCCTCTTGTTGTTGTTCCTCTTGTTGTTCTACTTGTTGTTGTTCTTCTTGTTGTTGTTCTTCTTGTTGTTCTTTTTGTTCTTCTTGTTATTCTTCTTGTTCTTTTTCTTCTTGTTGTTCTTGTTTTTGTTCTTGTTGTTGTTGTTCTTCTTGTTGTTCTTCTTGGTCTTCTTCTTGCTTCTCTTCTTGTTGTTGTTCTTGTTGTTGTTCTTATTGTTGTTGTTCTTCTTGTGGTTCTTTTTCTTGTTCTTGTTGTTGTTGTTCTTCTGGTTCTTGTTCTTCTTGTTCTTGTTCTTCTTGTTGTTCTTCTTGTTATTGTTGTTTTTGTTGTTCTTCTTGGTCTTCTTGTTGTTGTTGTTGTTTGTTGTTCTTGTTCTTGTTCTTCATGTTGTTGTTCTTCTTGTTGTTGTTCTTGTTGTTGGTGTTGTTGTTCTTGTTGTTCTTTTTGTTCTTCTTGTTGTTCCTCTTGTTGTTCTTCTTGTTGTTCTTCTTGTTCTTCTCCTTGTTGTTCTTGTTGTTGTTGTTCTTCTTGTTGTTCTTGTTGTTCTTTTTGTTCTTCTTGTTGTTCTTCTTGTTCTTTTTCTTGTTGTTCTTCTTGTTGCTCTTCTTGTTGTTCTGGTTGTTCTTCTTGTTGTTCTTCTTGTTGTTCTCGTTGTTTTTCTTCTTGTTCTTCTTGTTGTTCTTCTTGTTGTTCTTCTTGTTGTTCTTCTTGTTCTTTTTCTTGTTTTTGTTGTTGTTCTTCTTGTTGCTCTTGTTGTTCTTCTTGTTGTTCTTCTTGTTGTTCTTCTTGGTGTTCTCGTTGTTGTTCTTCTTGTTGTTCTTCATCTTGTTGTTCTTCATCTTGTTGTTCTTGTTGTTCCCTTGTTGTTGTTCTTGTTGTTGTTCTTCTTGTTGTTCTTCTTGTTTTTTGTTGTTCTCGTTGTTGTTCTTCTTGTTCTTCTTGTTGTTCCTCTTGTTCTTCTCTTGTTGTTCTTCCTGTTGTTTCTTCTTGTTCTTGTTCGTCTTTGGTCTTTCTTCTTGTTCTCGTTGTTGTTGTTGTTCTTCTTCTTGTTCTTGTTCTTTTTGTTCTTCTTTTTCTTCTTGTTGTTCCTCTTGTTCCTCTTATTGTTCTTCTTGTTCTTGTTCTTGTTCTTCTTCTTCTTCTTCTTCATTTTCGCAATTTTTATTCTTCGCAATTCTTCTTCTTCGCAATTGTTGTTGTTGTTCTTCTTTTCTCTTGTTCCTCTTGTTCCACTTGTTGTTGTTCTTCTTGTTCTTCTTCTTCTTGTTCTTCTTCTTGCTCATGTTGTTGTTCTTGTTGTTGTTGTTGTTGTTGTTCTTCTTCTTCTTCTTCTTGTTCTTCTTGTTGTTCTTCTTGTTGTTCTTTTTGTTGTTCCTCTCTATTGTTCTTCTTGTTGTTCTTCTTGTTGTTCTTCTTGTTGTTCCTCTTGTTGTTCTTCTTGTTGTCTTGTTGTTGTTCCTCTTGTTGTTGTTCTTGTTGTTGTTCTGTTGTTGTTCTTGTTGTTGTTGTTGTTCTTGTTGTTTGTCGTTTGTCTTGTTGCGCTTCTTGTTGTTGTTCTTCTTGTTGTTCTTGTTGTTCTTCTTGTTGTTCTTGTTGTTATTCTTGTTGTTCTCTTGTTGTTCCTCTTCTTGTTCTTCTTGTTGTTGTTCTTCTTGTGTTCTTCTTGTTGTTCTTGTTGTTCCTCTTGTTGTTTTTCTTGTTATTCTTGTTGTTCTTCTTGTTGTTCCTCTTGTTGTTTTTGTTGTTCCTCTTGTTGTTCTTGTTGTTGTTTGTTGTTCCTCTTGTTGTTCTTGTTGTTCCTCTTGTTGTTGTTCTGTTGTTCCTTTTGTTGTTCTTGTTGTTCCTCTTGTTGTTGTTCTTGTTGTTCCTCTTGTTCTTCTTGTTGTTGTTCTTGTTGTTCTTTTTCTTCTTGTTTTTCTTGTTTGTTCTTGTTGTTGTTGTTCCTCTTGTTGTTCTTCTTGTTGTTATTCTTGTTGTTCCTCTTCTTGTTCTTCTTGTTCTTCTTGTTGCTTCTTGTTGTTCTTCTTGTTGTTCTTCGTCTTGTTGCTCTTCTTGTTGTTCTTCTTGTTTTTCTTGTTGTTGTTCTTGTTGTTGTTCTTGTTGTTGTTCCTCTTGTTGTTGTTCTTGTTGTTATCTTGTTCTTTTTCTCTTGTTGTTCTTTTCGTTGTTCTTCTTGTTCTTGTTGTTGTTCTTCTTGTTGTTGGTCCTCTTGTTGCTCTTCTTGTTGTTCTTCTTGTACTTCTTGTTGTTCTTCTTGTTGTTCTTGTTGTTGTTCTTGTTGTTGTTCCTCTTGTTGTTTTTCTTGTTGTTATTCTTGTTGTTCTTCTTGTTCTTCTTGTTGTTGTTCTTGTTGTTGTTCTTCTTCGTGTTCTTCTTGTTGTTGCTCTTCTTCTGGTTCTTTCTGTTGTTCTTGTTGTTGTTCTTCTTGTTGTTTCTTCTTGTTGTTCTTGTTGTTCTCTTGTTCTTGTTCTTCTTGTTGTTCTTCTTGTTCTTGTTCTTCTTGTTGTTCTTCTTGTTCTTGTTCTTCTTGTTGTTCTTCTTGTTGTTCTTCTTATTGGTCTTCTTCTTGTTGTTCTTCTTGTTGTTCTTCTTGTTGTTCTTCTTCTTGTTGTTGTCTTTTTGTTCTTCTTTTTGTTCTTCTTGTTGTTCTTGTTGTTGTTCTTCTTGTTGTTCTTGTTCTTATTGTTATTGTTGTTCTTCTTGTTGTTCTTCTTGTTTTTCTTGTTCTTTTTGTTCTTTTTGTTCTTCTTGTTGTTCTTCTTGTTGTTCTTCTTGTTGCTCTTCTTGTTGCTCTTCTTGTTGTTCTTGTTCTTCTTCTTGTTGTTCTCGTTGTTGTTCTTCTTTTTGTTCTTCTTGTTGTTGTTCTTCTTGTTGTTCTTGTTGTTCCTCTTGTTGTTGTTCTTGTTGTTGTTCTTCTTGTTCTTCTTGTTCTTATTGTTGTTTCTCGTTGTTGTTCTTTTTGTTCTTCTTGTTGTTCCTCTTGTTCTTCTTCTTGTTGTTCTTCTTTTTGTTCTTCTTGTTCTTGTTCGTCTTGTCTTCTTCTTGTTCTCGTTGTTGTTGTTGTTCTTTTTCTTCTTGTTCTTTTGTTGTCTTCTTGTTCTTCTTGTTGTTCCTCTTGTTCCTCTTGTGTTGTTCTTGTTGTTCTTGTTGTTCTTGTTCTTGTTGTTCTTCTTGTTCTTGTTCTTCTTCTTCTTGTTCTTGTTGTTCTTGGTCTTCTTCTTGTTCTCGTTGTTGTTGTTGTTCTTCTTCTTGTTCTTGTTCTTTTTGTTCCTCTTTTTGTTCTTCTTGTTGTTCTTCTTCTTTTTGTTCCTCTTGTTCCTCTTGTTCTTCTTCTTGTTCTTCTTCTTGTTCTTGTTCTTCTTGTTCTTCTTGTTGTTCCTCTTGTTGTTCCTCTTGTTGTTCTTCTTGTTGTTCTTCTTGTTCTTCTTGTTGTTCCTCTTGTTCCTCGTGTTGTTCTTCTTGTTGTTCATCTTATTGATCTTCTTCTTGTTGTTGTTCTTCTTGTTGTTGTTCTTCTTGTTCTTCTTTTTGTTCTTTGTTCTTCTTGTTCTTCTTGTTGTTCCTCTTGTTGTTCCTCTTTTGTTCTTCTTGTTCTTCTTCTTGATCTTGTTCTTGTTGTTCTTCTTGTTGTTCTTCTTGTTGTTCTTCTTGTTCTTGTTCTTCTTGTTCTTCTTGTTGTTCTTCTTGTTGTTCCTCTTGTTTTTGTTCTTGTAAACAAGATTCAGTCAGTACCTGCCAGACTGGAATGTGGAGTCCCGCAGGGATCAGTTCTGGGCCCTGTTCTTTTCACTCTCTACACTGCCCCACTGTCACATATAATTAACCGTCATCAACCATCACTTTTATGCATATGACTCTCAGACTCTAAGCAGTGACACTCCTGAAAATCTGCCTTCTCTCTTGATAAAAATGGCCTACTGCTTTCAAGATATCCAAAACTGGATATAGAGAACAAGTTACAACTAAACGCTGATAAAACTGAAGCCATGCTTGTAGGGACCAAAAACAAACTCTCTTCCATTACAACAGCTTCAATAAATTCGGCAATGCATCAGTCCCTCTATCCACTGCTGGAAAGTATCTAGGGGTCATTATTGACAACACACTCTCTATGCAAAAATTCATCACCCAGACCTGCCAGTCGTGCTTCTATCAATTATGGCGTATTAGTGCTATTCGAAAGTACCTGTTCACAGACGCAACATCAAAACTCGTGGCATCTCTCATTCTTTCACGTCTGGACTATTGCAATTCTCTTTTGGCTGGTCTGCCAGCATCATCTATCCACTCCCTTCAAAGTATTCAAAACTCTGCAGCTCGTCTAGTCCTCAGAAAGAAAAAGTCTAAGCACATTACCCCTCTCTTGCGATCTCTCCACTGGCTGCCTGTGCCACAAAGAATAAACTATAAGATCAGTACCCTCTGTTACAAATGTCTCCACAAAACAGCACCCTCCTACCTCTATGAATGTCTCTACCTGTACACCCCTTCTCGTTCCCTTCGCTCTGCTGCAGATTCCTTGTACTTACAAACACCTAGATTCAACCAGTCCACTGTTGGCCGTCGCTCTTTCTCTGTTTCTGGTCCATCGATTTGGAATGGCCTCCCTATCTCTCTTCGCCAAAGACCTTCTTGTGACACATTTAAATCTGTCCTCAAGACATATTTGTTTCAAACCTAAGAATTTCCTCTCCTGTTTCATTTCATAGCTATCCCTGCTTTTCAACAGCCAAAAATTCCATCACCCTGCCAAAGTGTATAACGTGTGTGTGTGTGTGTGTGTGTGTGTGTGTGTGTGTGTGTGTGTGTGTGCGCGCGCGCGCGCGCATTTGTACCTGTTAGAACTATTACTTGCTATTGGTTGCATGACTGTGTAAGAATGAGTTGAGTGCAAGCGCTTTGATTTGTCTGTGCAAGATACAGCGCTATATAAGTTCCATTATTATTATTGTTCTTGTTCTTGTTCTTCTTCGTCTTGTTCTTCTTCTTCTCTTCTTCTTCTTCTTCTTCTTCTTCTTCTTCTTCTTCTTCTTCTTCTTCTCTTCTTCTTCTTCTTCTTCTTCTTCTTCTTCTTCTTTCTTCTTCTTGAAAACACTCAGACAGTAACTATAGTTTTTATCTGTCATATTTTGAGCGAAAATGCGTTGCGCCGCTGCCGTTAAGCGCCTGGCAAGTCAGGCCCAGCGCCACCGACTTCGGCGTGAGAAACCGCCTTACAATAGTCCGGAAGAGAAAACCTGAAGTGTTATGGTTGGTCATTTCACAAGATGGGACAACATTTCTACGGATCATCTAACAAGGCAAAGTCCAGGGACGTAGCAAAACAAGAGAAAATGGATGGACAGTACTGAATGGACTCGAAACAGCTTCTCTGAGAACCAGGCAGTGGCATACAACCGTCACAATCGCTACGTTAGAGCCAAACCAGGTTCTTATGCAGCGCAATCGAATAAGGACAGATGGAAGGATTTCGTTCACGGCCAGTGATTGGAAAAGGATTGTGTCTTTGAATGGGTGCAGTTGAAGGGAAATTTTGACAAAGTCTTTGTTGAAGCGGCTAAACTAAACGTGTCCAAACTGTTTGAAATGTAATTCTGTTTTTTAGTTGCAAAAATAATAATAAATATCTACTTTTTAAGGTCATTCCCCCCCCCCCCCCGCCCCACAATAATAATACTCTGTTTTTATATTGCTAAAATAAATATCTACTTTTAAAGTCATTTCCACCCCCCCCGCCCCACAATAATAATAGCTCTGTTTTTAGTTGCTAAAATAAATATCTACTTCTTAAAGTCATTTCCCCCCCCCTCCCCCCCCACAATAATAATAGCTACTGTTTTTAGTTGCTAAATTTAATATCTTTCTTCTTAAGGTCACAACCCCCCTTTTTTCCCGCCCCCAAAATAATTATAGCTCTGTTTTTAGTTGCTAAAATAAATATCTACTTCTTAAGGTCATTCCACCACCCCACCCCCCCACCGCCCCCACAATAATAATAGCTCATTTTCTAGTTGCTAAAATAAATTCTACTCTCTTAAGTCATTCCACCCCCCTCCCGGCCCCCCCCCACCCCCAATAATTATAGCTCTGCTTTTAGTTGCTAAATAATTACTCTTCATTCTAATGGTCATAACCCCCTTTCCCCCCCCCCCCCCCCTTCCCCCCCCCTCCCAATAATACGAAAACGTTTCCACTTGCTTCTAATTGGCTGACTGCATAAGAACGC
>CM054135.1:30104764-30122264 GCA_028751875.1 Rapana venosa | reverse complement strand
AGACAGACAGGCAGACAGACAGACAGACAGACAGACAGACAGACAGACAGACAGATACAGAGATATATACATAGAAAGAGAGACGGACAGATAGACAGTGAGACAGAAGAGAGATAGAGAGGAGGAGAGGAGGGGGGGGGCAGTGTGTGTGTGTGTGTGTGTGTGTGTGTGGTGAGAGAGAGAGAGAGAGAGAGAGAGAGAGAGAGAGAGAGACAGACAGACAGACAGACAGATACAGAGATATATACATAGAAGGAGAGACGGACAGATAGACAGTGAGACAGAGAGATAGAGAGGAGGAGAGGAGGGGGGGGGGGCAGTGTGTGTGTGTGTGTGTGTGAGAGAGAGAGAGAGAGAGAGAGAGAGAGAGAGAGAGAGAGAGAGAGACAGACAGACAGACAGATAGACAGATACAGAGATACATACACAGAAAGAGAGACGGACAGATAGACAGTGAGACAGAGAGATAGAGAGGAGGAGGGGGGGGGGGGCAGTGTGTGTGTGTGAGAGAGAAACAGACAGATAGACAGATACAGAGATATTACATAGAAAGAGAGACGGAGAGATAGACAGTGAGTGAGACAGAGAGATAGAGATGAGGAGAGGGGGGGGGGGGGGGGCAGTGTGTGTGTGAGAGAGACAGACAGACAGACAGACAGACAGATACAGAGATACATACACAGAAAGAGAGACGGACAGAGAGAGAGATAGAGAGAGGGACTGTGTGTGTGTGTGTTGTGTGTGTGTGTGTGTGTGTGTGTGTGTGTGTGTGTGTGTGTGTGTGAGAGAGAGAGAGAGAGAGAGAGAGAGAGAGAGAGAGACAGACAGACAGACAGACAGACAGACAACAGACAGACAGACAGAGAGACAGAGAGAGAGAGTTGTTTGTTTTGTTTGGAATAAAAGTTTGTAAAGGAAATCTGGTTATTGTCTTTCTGTTCTGTTTGTTAAGTTTGTTTGTTTGTGCGCTGGAGAGAGAAAAACAACACCAACACCACCACCAACAACAAAAGACATATCGCCTGAACTCACGCTGGAAAGACGTTAACTTCCTGTTTGTCTTTCTGTCTGTCAACCTGTTTATGTTTTTCGTCTGTCTGTCTGTCTGTCAGTCACACATACATACACACACTCATAGACACACACGCATGCACACACACACACACACACACTCATAGACACACAACCGCATACACACACACACACACAACACACACACACACACACAAACACACACACACACACACACACACACACACACACACACAAGGTGCCCATGAGTCTGGGATGTCCTCGCCAACCACCCACCCACCCAGTCACCCACCCACCCAGTCACCCACCCATCCAACCAGCCAACCATCCAACCAGTCACCCACCCACCCAAACACCCACCCATCCAACCAGCCATTCAACCAACCAGTCACCCACCCACCCAAACACCCACCCATCCAACCAGCCAGTCAACCAACCAGTCACCCACACACCCAAACACCCACCCAAACACCCACCCCAGCCAACCAGTCACCCACCCACCCAAACACCCACCCAAACACCCACCCAGCCAACCAGCCAACCAGTCACCCACCCACCCAAACACCCACCCATCCAACCACCAGTCAACCAACCAGTCACCCACCCACCCAAACACCCACCCATCCAACCAGCCAGTCAACCAAACAGTCACCCACCCACCCAAACACCCACCCAGCCAACCAGCCAACCAGTCACCCACCCACCCAAAACCCACACCAAACACCCACCCAGCCACCAGCCCAACCAGTCACCCACCCACCCAAACACCCACCCAGCCAACCAGCCAACCAGTCACCCACCCACCCAAACACCCACCCACATCCAACCACCAACCAGTCACCCCCCACCCACCCAAACACCCACCCATCCAACCCGCCAACCAACCAACCAGTCCACCCACCACCCCACAACACCCACCCACCCACCTACTCAGCCACCACACCAGTCACCCCACCCACCCAAACACTCACCCACCATCCAACCAGCCAGTCAACCAACCAGTCACCCACACACCCAAACACCCACCCATCCAACCAGCCAGTCAACCCAACCAGTCACCCCACACACCCAAACACCCACCCAGCCAACCAGCCATCAACCAACCAGTCACCCCACCCACACCAAACACCCCACCCAGCCAACCAGCCATCAACCAATTAGTCACCCACCCACCCAAACACCCACCCATCCAACCAGCCATCCCACCAACCAGTCACCCACCCACCCAACCAACACCCACCCGCCCCCCTCCCCTCCCCCCCAAAACCCACCCCCCCAAACCCACCATCCAACACCCAAACCACCCACCCCCCCCCCAAACCCGTCACCCAACCACCTAGTCTTTAACCACCAGCCCACCAACCAACCATTTCGGGAAACCACCACCCAACCAAAAAACCAACCACCCGCCCGGGCCAGCCCCCCAAAAAATTATCCACTAAACCCCCCTTCCAGCAAACCCACCCAAACAACTTCCCAACCCCAACAACCCAAAAAAAAACACCCCACCCTCCCCCCCCCCCTCACCACCCCCCTTTAATCCACCCAATCCAAACACAACCCTCCCCCACCCACCCCCCCACCAATAACCCAAACCACCCAACCAACCCCAACCCCCCACCCCACCCAAACCCCCTCACCACCCCCCCCACCCCCCACCCACCCAAAAAAAAACCCAAAACCAAAACCAACCCACTCACATCCACCCAATCCAAACCCAAACCAAAACCAGCCAACCAACCAACAAAAACCCACCCCCCCTCACCACCCCCCCCCCATCCCCCCAAACCCAATCCCCCAACCCAAACCCAAACCCAAAACCACCATCACCCTCCCCTCCCCCCCCACCCCCCCAACCAACAAACCAGCCACCACACAGATGAGAAAAAGAAAAGAATTGCGAAAGAAAAAGAAAAAAATTTGCAAAAGAGAAGAAGAAAAAAGAAGAAGAAAAGAAGAAAAAGAAGAGAAAAGAAAGAAAAAAAGAAGAAAAGAAGAAGAAGAAGAAGAAGAAAAAAAAAGAAAAGAAGAAGAAGAAAAATTTGCGAAGAAAAAATTGCGAAGAAAAGAAAATGCGAAGAGAAGAAGAAAAAAGAAGAAGAAGAAGAAGAAGAAGAAGAAGAAGAAAAGAATTGCAAAAAAGAAAAAATTGCGAAGAAGAACAATTGCAAAGAATTGCGAAGTTTTCGAAAATTTGCGAAGAAGAAGAAAAGAAGAAAAAAAAGAAAAAGCCCCCCAAACCAACCCCCTCTCATCCCATCCACCAGCAGTCGGGCCAGCTACCCAAAGGGCCCCGGCGCCCCCAAAACCCAAAGATGTCCGTCATTCCTCCACGCGTCCTTGAAAAAAAACCCTTCCCTCCACACTTCCCGAATTCCTTTCCCCCTCTCCCCACCATCAGAGTGGAGAGTCTGCGATAACCCCGCTGTTTACAAAGCGAGAAACGCCAGTAGCCACATCAACTATCCAGCAACCACCCAAAACCACCCAAAACCAACCCCTACCCCCCAAACGGGTGCGCCCCCCCCCCCCCCCCCCCCAAACCCATCAACCCCCACCGATCAAAAAATTCCCCACCAACCCACCCAAACTACCCAACATCCCAACCAACCAGCCAACCACCAACCACTCCCCCCAACCCACCCTTCACTCACCCAATCCCCCAAATCCCAAAAACCCAAAACCAAACCAAACCCCCCCGGGCCCCCAGAAGCACAAAAAGAAGAAGAAGAAGAAGCCCCCAAAACCAAACCCCATCACCCACTTGTGTTTTTTTTTTTCCCTCATGATTTTTTTCTTTTTTAAAATAAAATTTTTATTTCAAAACACACATACACACCACATGAGCGCGCTTGTACATACCACGCACACATACGAGCGCGCTTGCCACACACACAAAAAAAGCACACAACCACCAAACACACACACAACACCACAGATCATTCCTCAACTCTTCTAACAAACAAATTACAACACCAGCACACCACCACTCACACACACATGACGCGCGCCGTGACAACGCACGCACACATACGCGGCGTGCGAGGCCCACACACAATACACACAACAACACAACACTAGCGCCTCCACGCACCACAGCGCACATACGCACTGCGACGGAACACAAACACAATGTACGCACACACTGCACACATAGCCACCACCACAACACAACAAACACACGAGCGCACTCGCACGCACGCACGCGCACATACGCGCGTGCGAGGGCACACACAGATGTACGCACAACACACGTCGCGCACCGCGCACACACACACGACGCACACACACAACACAAAACATACCCATGGAGCACACTGCACGCACAGACGCAACGTGCGCGCACTCCCACACACACACAGCACAACACAAAACATGAACACACATACACTGCAGACGCGCACGGCACTCAAACGCATACAGACACACACATACAACACACACACATACCACACACCAACACACACACACACACACACACACACACACACACACACAACACTTACACACAACACACACACACACACACCGTGCGCGCATAAACACACACACACACACACATGAGTGCACTCTCCACAAAACACACACACACACACACACGTACACACACGCACACACAAACACACACACACTCCAGACACACAGACACAACACAACACAGACACACACACACACACACACACACACACATCACACACACACACCAGACACACAACACAGACACACACACACACACAAAATCTGGCACTTATTTGACTCAAGTTTATTTCTGTTTTTCTTTGCTTTCGTTTTTTCCTGTATAGCTGACGAGTTTCTGATGGCTAGATAAGCGTTTTTGCTTTTATCCTCCATTCCTCTGTCCAAATAAATACACCGACATCAACTTCTCATTTCTTTTCCATCCCCATAACCTGCCTAATGTCCCTTTTTTAAAAATATATTTTATAGTGGATAGACGTTAAAACGAACGAAACACAAACACATGCACACACAACACACACACACACACACACACACACACACACACACACACACACACACACACACACACACACACACACACCAACGCACGACACGCACGCACGCAACCGCACGCACGCACGCACGTGCGGGAACGCACACACACACACACACACACACACCACACACACACCACACACACATCCATACCCACAACACACACACAACACAACACGATCCCGAACTGCAACCACAACACACACACCACCAACACACATCAACCACACACAACACAAAACTCACACACACACACTCACACACACACACACCAACACAACAACACACACAACACACACACACACACACACAACACACACCACACCACACACACACACACACACACACACACACACACAACACATACACACACACACATGCATAACAGACATAGATACACAGACAGACAGACGCACACACAGACATTCACACACACTGTAACGTGCACAACTTTCTTTGGTGTGCACATGTAAGATCATAGATATGTGGGTACCTTGTACACAGGTTGACTCCATGCACATATGTTATATATGGGGACGGGATAGCCTAGTGGTCAGAACATTGCGCTCGCAATCTGACGACCTGGGTTCGATTCCCGTTCAAGGGGATATTTTTCCCTGGAGTTAACATCAGTGCAGACTCCACTCTCCCCATAAGTCCTTCGGATGAGACTATAAACCGGAGCCCCGTGTGCGAACGCACGCAGAACATCTTGCGCACACGTTAAATCCTGTTCCGCTTTTCGTAAGAGTAGGCCATTGTGTGCCAGTGGGAACAGATGTCAGAATTTACAAAACAGCAAACATACGGGGACTGGATGTAAAAAAGCACATAAGTGCTTATTCCATTATCCTCGATATAAAAGAATTAAAAAACAAAGTTTTCCCATCTGCCTAGTCTATTGTGACTAAGAGGTGATACGTTACACTTTGTTTTATTTTTTATTTTGTATTTATACCATTTTAAGTCACAGCAGATTTCTCTGCGTGACATTCGGGCTGCTCTCTCCGGGGAGAGCGTGTCGCCACAAGAGCAGCGCCACCCATTTTTCCCCCTGTCTGCAACTGTATTTGTTTCCCTGTCAGAGTGGCTTTTTTCTACAGAATTTTGCCAGGGACAACTCTCTTATTGCCGTGGGTTCTTTTACGTGCGTTAAAATAATTATGCGTAACACACGGGACCTCGGTTTATCGTCTCATCCGAAAGACTAGCGCCCAGACCGCCACTCATGGTCTAATGGATGGGGGAAAAGTTTCGGGTCCAAACGGGATTCGACCCACCGCACACTTCCAAGATTCAAGATTTTATTTCAATAACCCCACCCCACTTCCTATCCCTCCAAGGGGTACATGAAATTTAACAAAACCACAACTTGCGGATGTGGGCGTGTGAAAAATACTCACAACACAAATTCAGACCCGGACTTTTTCGCTTTCTAGACAGACGCGTTACCTCTAGACCACCGATCCACTAATTAGAAATATATTGAAACGTGAATTTGTGAAGTTAGACTTACGAAGGGAAACTAAGCACAAAGTGAAACAAAGAAAATGAACAACAAAGAATAAACAAAATGAATGAGTGGAAAAGTGGAAAAAAAATATAAAAGAAAGTGAAAAACTACGGATGATAAAAAGAGAAGACTGTGATTGAGAAAAGTAAAATAATAACCGATAGGCTGATCTTCAAGGAATGGACCCTCGCGTGTCATCGTGAATACAATGTAAAATGCTAAGGTGTCCCATAACCTATAAGATCACAGGGGTGAGGAATCAGAGACTTCAACTTCTCTAGGGCCAGCATATTGAGGGCGACGCCCATCTCCTCTCTCTCGCTGCTTTACCTTCCCTGACCCTGAAAGAGGGCAGGTACCCCTTTACAGCTGGGTGACCTGGGGGACTGTACTGAAGCCAAGGCGCGCAAACGGTCACCCATCCAAGTGGTAACCACGCTGGACGCTGCTTAACTTGGCTGGGGGAAAGCGAGTGCTCCGACCACTGAGCTATGCCGTCCCCATCGTGAATACAGGGTGAGTACAAAATGCATTTTCATTCTGTAACTAAACATGGCCCTGTTGTCTTGTCACAGGCATACAGGCCATTAAAACTGGGAACAGCCAGTTCGTTGATCCTGCTGCTGTTGCAGAGGAAGACTTTCGCCTGGATGGAGCAGGAAGGAAATCTTTTCGACTTTAAGGAGAGAACTACATTAATAATGTGTGGCAAGCTAAAGAAAGGTGTCCCATAACCTATGTTGTCGTAGTTGAATGAAGCATCATAGACCTCAGCTTCTCTAGGGGCCAGCATATTGAAGGCGGTGCGTCGCCCATCTCCTCTCCCTCGCTGCTTTACCTTCCCTGACCCTAAAGAGGGCAGGTACCCATTTACAGCTGGGTGACCTGGGGAAACTGTACTGAAGCCAAGGCGCGCAAACGGTCACCCATCCAAGTGGTAACCACGCTGGACGCTGCTTAACCTTGGCTGGGGGAAAGCGAGTGCATCGACCACCGAGCTATCCCGTCCCCATCGTGAATACAGGGTGAGTACAAAATGCATTTCCTTCTGTAACTAAACATGGCCCTGTTTTCTTGTCACAGGCCATTAAAACTTGGAACACCCAGTCCGTTGATCCTGCTGCTGTTGCAGAGGAAGACTTTCGCCTGGATGGAGCAGGAAGGAAATCTTTTCGACTTTAAGGAGAGAACTACATTAATAATGTGTGACCAGTTAAAGTAAAGGTAGATGATGGTAGGTGGTCGTAGATGAATGAGGCATCATAGACTCAGCTTCTCTAGGGGCCAGCATATTGAAGGCGGCGCGGCGCCCATCTCCTCTCTCTCGCTGCTTTACCTTCCCTGACCCCTAAAGAAGGCAGGTACCCATTTACAGCTGGGTAATCTGGGGGACTGTACTGAAACCGAGGCGCGCAAACAGTCACCCAGCCACTTGGTAACCAACACGCTCGATCCTGCTTAACCTTAGCTTGGGGAAAGCGAGTGCTCTGACCTACTGAGCTATCCCGTCCCCGTCTGACCAGTACTGGAAGGAAACGCTTGAAAAAAACAACCGCAAGTGTTAAGGCCCACACATAAAGAGGATAGTGGATGCCCTAAAAACAGACCACAAAGTAATTAACGCCAATGTGGCCACACCTACCAGCTTATCTGTATCTAGCTGCACAGATAAATCTGAGATTTAAAATTTGCCGAGGAGACAGCCCTGATATGGCCTCTGTGGTCGGCGGGGCTATAAACAACAGGATTGGCTTGGATTAATAATAATAATAAATAATAATAAAATAATAATAATAATAATAATAATGTATGGAATTTATATAGCGCCGAATCATGTAAAGCAACAAATCAAAGCGCTCACATGACATTAAAAAAAAAAATTATGCGTGTGTATGCGGTTTTGTAAATTTTTTTATCTGTTCCCTTTAGACCTACAAGCTTGTGTATATATGATACGAAATTTGCGAATTAGTGGACAGAAACCAAAATGTGAAATATACCAACACATTTAAGATACTTTGGTGTGTTATGCAACATGTAAATTTTAGAGATAATTATACATTAATAAATAAGTCTCTATGTTGGGGGGGGGGGGGGGGGGGAGAGGATCGTACATCTACGTCACCTCTGGATGACTGGAGAGATGGTGTGAACCTACTGGAGGTTGAAGTGCGTGTATGTATGAAATTCATGTGTAAAACAAACAGCATCACAACACACGTACAACCACCGCATACACACAAAATCCAAAAAAAATAAACGGGGCCCCCCCCCCACCCACCCAAAAAACCCGGCCCCACCCCCCCCCCCCCCTTTTTTCCCCCACCCCAAAAAAACCCCCAACCGCCCGACCCAAACTCCCCACCCCCCCCCAAACCCCCCCCCTCCCCCCCTTCCTCCCCCCATCCCCCCCCCCCCCCCCCGGGGGCCAAAAAACCCCTGCCCCCTTTTTCCCCCCACTAAAACCCCCCCCCCCCCACCCCCCCTTTTTTTCCGGGCCCCCCCAACCCCCCAAAACCCAAAAAAAAAAAAAAAAAAAAAAAAAAAAAAAAAAAAACCCCCCCCCCCTTCCCTCACCCCCAAAAAAAAAATTTCCCCCAAAAAAAAACCCCAACCCAACAAAAAACAAACTTTAACAAAAAAAATTTAAAAACCAACACAAAAACGGGAAAAAAAAAATTAAAAACAAAAAAAACCATTGGGGGGGGGGGGGGGAAACCCCAACCCCCTTTTTAACCAAAAAAAAAAAAACCCCCCCTCCCCCCCCCCAAAAATTTCCCCCCCCCCCCCCCCCCCCCCCCCCCCCCCCCCCGGCCCCCCCCCCCCCCCCCCCCCCCCCCCCCCCCCCCCCCCCCCCCCCCCCACCCCCCCCCCCCCCCCCCCCCCTCCCCCCCCCCCCCCCCCCCCCCCCCCCCCCCCCCCCCCCCCCCCCCCTTTTCCCCCCCCCCCCACCCCACCCCCCACACCCCCCCCCCCCCCCCCCCAAACCCCCCCCCCCCCAAACCACCCCCCCCCCACCCCCCCCCCCCCCCCCCCCCCCCCCCCCAACCCCCCCCCCCCCCCCCCCCCCCCCCCCCCCCCCCCCCCCCCCCCCCCCTTTCCCCCCCCCCCCCCCCCCCCCTTTTCCCCCCCCCCCCCCCCCCCTCCCCCCCCCCCCTTTTTCCCCCCCCCCCCCCCCCCCCTCCCCCCCCCCCCCCCCCCTCCCCCCCCCCCCCCCCCCCCCCCCCTTTTCTCCTCTCCCCCCTATTTTTCTCCCCCCCTCCCCCCATCATCACCCCCCCCTCTCTCCTCACCCCCCATTTTCCCTCTCCCCCCCCTCCTCTCCCAAAATACTCACTCTCCTCTTCCCCCCCCCTCCCCCTCCAATTACCACCCCTCTCCCACACCTTCTCACTTTCTCCCCCCCCATCTCCTCCCATCGCTACACTCACATACTACTCATTTTCCCCCCCGCCCCCCTCTCTCCTCTCACACTCATCTCAAACTAAAGCCGTACTCCTCGTCTACTCTTCCCTCCCTCTCTCCTCCGACCCACCACTCCCGAACCAAATAACTACCATTTTACCCCCCCATTTTTCCTCAATAAAAGACATCAAGACTCACACCATGGTTTTTTCCCCACCGCACCTCTCGCCCACCTCACTCCTCTCATCCCCCCTACCCCCCCTCCCCAGTCTCTTCTACACATAATCTGACTTCTCCCCCTCTCCCCACCCTCTCCAACACCCTCACTCTTTCCTTACTACCCCCCGTCTCCCTCCAAACTCGAGACCTCCTCGTTTTCCCACCCCTTCTCTCTCCTACACCACGTATACACCCTCTTTTGGACCCCCCCCTCGTCTCTCTCGCACATCCATCTCCCTTTAAATATTTTCCCCCCCCCCCCTCACATCGCCCCCTCCCCCTTTCCGGGCTAACCACAGCTTTATCCTTACAATCTTTTTTCCACCATCTCACCATTTACACTCAACCCAACTCCCTCCTTCCCCGCCCTAATCCCTTCGTCCCCCCTCAACCCCTCCAATCCTTTCAACCACTTTCTTTCCCCCCTTCCCAACCCCTCCTTCTCCCCCACACCCTCACCTCCGTCTCTTTCTCCCAATTTCATCCGCTCCCCACCCTCTCGCACTCTCCTCTCTTTCCCCTCCTCGTTCCTCTCCCTCCCCCTCCCTCCTTCCCTATCTCCCACTCCCCTTTTTTCCTCCCTTTCCCATCCCCCCTCTTCCCCCCCTCCTCGCTCCCACCCCCTGCTCCTCCTCCACCTCTCCCTCCCTTATCCCTTCCCCCTCCTTATCCCTCTCCACCTCCCGTCTCCCCACACGCCATCGCCTTCTCCGCCCCCGCTCATCCCCCCTCCCCCCTCCCTCCCCCCCCTTTTCCCCCACCCCCCTCTCTCTCGCTCTCCCCCCCTCATCACCCCACAACCTCCCCTTTTTCCCCCCTCCCTCCGCTCCCCGCTCCCTCTCCTCTCTCTCTCCCCCTCCCTCTTCTCCATCTCTCCCCCCCTCCCTCCTCTCTCTCCCATCTCCCTCCCCCCCACTCCTCTTTCCCCCTCCTCCCGTCTCCCCCCTCCCGCCCTCTTCCCCCCCCCTCTTTCCCACCTCCTCCCTCTCTCTCACACTCACTCCCTCCTTTTTCCCCCCCCCTCCCTCTCCTCCCCCCTCACTCCGCTCTCCTCTTCCCCCCTCTCCCCCCCCCCCTCCCTCCTCTCCACTCTCCCGCCCTCGCTCTCTCTCTCTCTTTCCCCACCCCCCTCTCTCCCTCCTTCTCCCCCCCCTCTCCTCTCTTACACAGCTCACTCTCTCTCTTTTTTCCCCCCCCTCTCCTCTCTCTCCACACCTCACCTCTCCCCCCCTCCTCCCCTCTTTTTTTCCCCCCCCACTCTCTCCTCTCTCACACTCACTCTCTCCATTCTCCCTTCCCCCCCCCTCATCTCTCTCTCTACACTCACTCTCCTCCCCTTCTTCCCCCCCCCCCCCCCCCCCATCTCCTCCCACACGCTCACATCTCTCTCTCTTTTCTTCCCCCCCCCCTCTCTCCTCCACACTCACTCTCATCTCTTTTTACCCCCCCTCTCCCTCTCTCACTCTCACCTCTCTCTTCTTTCCCACCCCTACTCCTCCCTCACACTCACTCTCATCTCCCGCTTTTTCCCCCCCTCTCTCTCTCTCCACCACTCACTCTCTCCTCTTTTTCCCCCCCTCTCTCTCTCCTCTCTACACTCCACTCTCTCTCTTTTTCCCCCCCTCTCGCTCTCTCTCCACACTCAACATCTCCTCTCTTTTTTCCCCCCCTCTCTCTCTCTCTCACACTCACTCTCTCTCTTTTTCCCCCCCCCTCTCTCTCCCCTCTCACACGCCACTCCGCTCCCTCGTTTTTCCCCCCCCCTCTCTCTCTCTCACACTCGCACTCTCCTCTTCTTTCCCCCCCTCATCTCTCTCTCTCACACTCACTCTCCTCTCTTTTTCCCCTCTCCGCCCCCTCCTCCCCCTCACTCCTCACACTCACCCTCTCTCTTTTTCCCCCCTCTCTCTCCTCTCACATCACTCACTCTCTCTCTTTTCCCCCCCCCTCACTCTCCTCCAGACTCACTCCTCTCTCTTTTTCCCCCCCCCTCTCTCCTCTCACACTCACTCTCTCCTTTTCTCTCCCCCCCCCCCTCTCCTCTCTCAAAACTTCTACTCTCCCTCTCCTTTTCCTTTTCCCCCCCCCTCTCTCTCCTCACCACCTCACTCTCTCATCTTTTTTCCCCCCTCTCTCCTCTCTCCCTTTCCCTCACTCCACACTTCGCCTTCCTTTCCCCCCTCTCTCTCCCTCTCCACTCACTCTCCTCTCTTTTCCTCCCCTCCCCCCCCTCTCTCCATCTCTCCTCTCCCTCCTCTCTCCCTTTTTCCCCCCCCCCCCCCTCCTCTCTCCCACTCACCCTCTCCTCTTTTCCCCCCCCTCCTCCTCTCTCCTCAACCTCCACTCTCTCTCTTTTTTTCCCCCCCCCTCTCTCTCTCTCCACTCCTCCTTTTTTTCCCCCTTTCCCCTCTCCTCTCCCTCCTCTCCCCCACTCCTCGCTCTTTTCCTCCCCCCCTCTCTCTCCTCTCTCCTCTACTCTCTCTCCCCTTTTCTCCCCTCCCCCTCTCTCTCTCTCTCTCCTCACACTCACTCGTCTCTCTCCTTTCCCCCCCTCTCTCTCTCTCTCTCCCCTCCCACCCACTCTCTCTCTTATTTTCCCCCTCTCTTCCTCTCTCTCCATCCTTCCCTCTCCTCTTTTCCCCCCCTCCCCCCCTCTCCTCTCTCACACTCCTCTCCTCCATCCTCTCTTTTCCAACCCCCCTCTCTCTCTCCTCTCCACTCACTCTCTCTCTTTTGTCTTCCCCCCCCTCTCACTCCTCTCATCTCCTCCACCACCCCTCCTCCCCCCCCCTCTCTCTCTCCACACTACTCACTCTCATCTCTTTTTCCTGCCACCCTCTCAATCTCTCTCCTCTCCCTTCTCCTCTCTCTTTCCCCCCCTCCTCTCCCACCTCTCTCCTCCCTCTCTTTTCCCCTCCCTCCCTCCTCTCTCATCTCCTCCTCTTCTTTTTCCCCCCCCTTTCTCCTCTACTCCCTCCTTTCTTCCCCCCCTTCCTCTCTCCACACTCCCTCTCTCTCCCTCTCCCTTCCCCCACCTCACTCCTCTCTCACACTCCCTCTCTCTCCCTTCCCCCCCCCCCTGCTCTCTCGCTCACACATAGCTCTACTCTCTCTTTTCCCCCCCCCTCTCTCTCTCATCCTCACTCTCTCTCTCTCCCCCCTCTCTCTCTCTCCATCACAACTCCATTCATCTCTCTCACTCCCCTGCTCACTCCTCCTCATACTCTACCACCTCTCTACTCTTTCCTTCCCCCCCTCCTCTCTCCCTCCCTCCCCCTCTCTCTCCCCCCCCCTCCTCCATCTCTTCTCCCCTCTCACTCCCTCCCATCCCCCTCTCCCTCTCACCCCCACTCCTCTCTCCCTACCCATTCCTCATCCTCCCATCCCCTCCCTCCTTCCCTCCTCCCCATCTCCTCTCCTACCTCTCAGTTCCACCTCCCCCTTCCCTCCAGTCGTCCCTCCTCACCCCCTCTTCCTTCTCTCTCTTTCTTCCTCCCCCCTCTTCCCCTCTATCTCCCCCCCCCCCCCTCCCCCAGTCTCTCGGGGACTCGAGGTAAAAAAAGCACACGAGTGCTTAATCATATGCCGAAAAGAATCTGATTCATGATAACTATCGATTGATGAATCCTCTACCCCTCCTCTCCCTCTACCTCTCTCCCCTCTCGTCTCTCTCTCTCTCTCTCCTCACTCTCCACCTCCCCTCACCCACTCTCTCCTCCCCCCTACTCCCTCCTCCCTCCTCTCCTCCATCTCTCACTCTCCCCCCCTCTCCCTCTCCCTTCCCCCCCACCTCCCCTCCCCTCCCCGCTTCCTTCTCACCTCCCCCCACCCTCCCCCCCTCACCTCACTTCCCCCTCCTGCTCTCCCCTCAATCCTCGTCCCCTCCCGCTCTCCCCCCTGCTCCTCTCCACCCACGCACACCCGTCCGCACCGCCGACTCCTCCTCCCACGCACGATCAACCATAACACCGATCTTCAGCCTTACCCCCATCCCCAGCATACTCCCTTCCCTCCCTCCCCACCCCCTCCTCTCCTCACCCCCCTCCCACTCCATCCCCTCACGCCCCTCCCTCCCACCCTCCTTCCGCCCTCCCTCCCCCTCTCCTCCCCTCCTTCCTCCCTACCTCCCCTTACCCCCCGCCCATCTCTCCTCCCCACACCTCCCCCCCCTCCCACCCCCCCCCCCCCCATCTCTCTCCCTCCACCCCCCCCCCCCTCTCTCCCTCCATCTTCCTTCTACCCCCCCCCCTCCCTCTCTTCCATCTCCTCCTACCCTCTCCCTCCCTCCCCCATCTCTCTCTCCCTCTACCCCCCCCCCCCCCCCCCCATCTCTCTCCCACCTCCGACCCCCTCCCCCCCCCCCCCCCCCCCCGGCCCTACCTTCCCCACAACTTTCTCTCTGTCTGTGTACAACGGGAGACAGCAGACAGACAACACTGCACGTAACAATGCACCACTGCGTTTAGCTAGTCTGGTGTTCGGTGGCACTAGCAGAAAAAGCATCGCATTAATGCTACTACTACTACTGCTACCGCTGCTGCTGCTGCTGCTGCTACTGCTACCCAGCTGCTGCTGCTGCTGCTGCTACTACCGCTGCTGCTGCTACTACTGCTACCGCTGCTGCTGCTGCTACTGCTACTACCGCTACTGCTGCTGCTGCTGCTGCTACTGCTGGTGCTACTGCTGCTACTATCGCTGCTGTTGTTGCGGCTACAGTTCCACTTCCAAGCAAGCAGTGGGCGAGGTTCCAGAGTTGGTTGGTATACATGTATCAGAGGCGACAAGCCACGACATCCTGGTATGGCATGATGCCAGAACCCCCCTTACTCTACTCTTCTCTACGCCTCTCCTCTCTCCACGGATCCACTTCTCTCCACTCCTCTCCGCTTCGCTTCGCTCTTCGTCTGTCTTGTCTTGTCTGTTTGTTTGTCATGAGAGGGTGAAGGGAGAGAGAGAGAGGGAGAGAGAGAGAGAGGGAGAGAGAGAGAGGGGGGAGGGTAGAGAGAGAGAGAGGGGAGGGAGAGAGAGAGAGAGGAGGGAAGAGGGAGAGAGAGAGGGAGAGACGCACACACATACTCTCACACACACGCATTCAGGCACACACACATATACACACACGCACGCGCGCACCCCACACACGCACAATACAGAAAGAGACACACAGAGAGGGGGGGGGGACAGAGAGAGAGAGAGAAAGAGAGAGAGAGAGAGAGAGAGAGAGAGAGAGAGAGAGAGAGAGAGAGAGATAGACAGACAGACAGAGAGAGAGAAAAAACAGAGACAGAAAGAGACAAAGACAAGACACAGAGAGAAACAGAGAGACAGACAGACAGAGACAGACAGCAGAACAGACAGACAGAAAAGAAAGCAAGAGACAAGAGAGGAGAGGAAAGAAATGAAGAGTACGTCGGGCTGTCTGTCCGTCTGTCTGTCTTTGTCTCTGTCTGGCTCTGTCTCTGTCTGTCTGTCTGTCACGTCGGCTATCTGTCTGTCTGTCTGTCTTTGTCTCTGTCTGTCTGTCTGTCTGTCTCTCACGTCGGGCTGTCTGTCTGTCTCTGTCTGTCTCTGTCTCTCTCTCTCTCTCTCTCTGTGCACGTACGCACCCCGTGTGTGCATGTGCACGTGTGTACGCGTGAATGCGTTTGGGGCTTTTGCGGTATTGTTGTGTACGCTTGCTCCTGTAGACGTCTATATAGTTAGGTTTTATGTACATGTCTACCGGTGTGTGTGTGTGTGTGTGTGTGTGTGTGTGTGTGTGTGTGTGTGTTGTTGTGTGTGTGTGTGTGTGCGTGTGTGTGTGTGTGTTTGTGTGTGTGTGTGTGTGTGTGTGTGTGTGGTGTGTGTTGTGTACATCTGCGTTCATACAGTGTAGTCCTACTTTCGTACTCATACCGCAAACGTGCTTAATATATTATCTATCACACTGACAGCAAAGCATTTTGATTTATACTTTCTTTTGCTTACGTGTAAGGGGGAGCAGGGTGAGGGATGGGGGGGGGGGGGAGCGGGATGGGGTGGGGGGGGGGGAGAGAGAGAGAGAGAGAGAGAGAGAGAGAGAGAGAGAGAGAGAGAGAGAGAGAGAGGGGGGGGGGGGGGGAGGGGGGAGGGAGAATATAACGATAACAATTTTTTTTTCTTGAGGATAAAGAATAAGCACAAAACTTTTTACATCCAGGCCCTGGGGGGGGGGGGGGGGGTGGGGGGGGGGAGAGACAAGACAGAGACAGAGACACAGAGACAGAATACAGAGAGACATAGATAGAAGACAGACAGAGACAGAGAGACAGCTGTTTGTCTGTCCCTCCCTCTTACCCCTCTATGTCTCCCCCCCCCCCCCTCCCCTCTCTGGGGACTCGAGGTAAAAAAGCACACGAGTGCTTAATCATTATCATCGAAATAAAAAAATTTTTGATTTCATTTGATTAGACTTGATTTGATTTGATTTGAATTACCCTCTCTCTCTTCTCTCTCTCTCTCTTTTCCCCTCTCTCTCTCTCTCTCTTTTCTCTCTCTCACTCTTCCTCACTCTTCCCTCTCTCTTCTCTCCCTCTCTTCTCTCTCCCCCTACTCTGTCTCCTTCCCTCACTCTCTCTCTCTCATCCTCCCTCCACTCTCCCTCTCCCTTCCCCCCACCTCTCTCTCTCCACTCCCTCCATCTCCTCTCTCACTTTCCCCCCACCTCTCTCTCTCTCTCGATGTTCCTCCTTACCCCCTCCTCCCTCCTCCCCACCCTCTCTTTCTCTCTCTCTCCTTCTCTCCCCCTCTCTCCATCTTCCTACGCATACACACGGGACTGAAGTAAAAAAAGCACACGAGTGCTTATTCCATTATCCTCGATATAAAGAATAACATAAATAAATAAATAATAATAAATCCCCTTACCCCCATCTCCCTCCTCCCCACCCACTCTCTCTCTCTCTCATCCTTCTCACTTTCCCCTCTCCTTCTCTCCATCTTCCTTCTCCCCTCCCCTCTCTCTCTCTCCTTTCCTCCTCCTTACCCTTCCTCCCCTCCCCCATCTCTTCCTCCCTCACACCCCCCCCCCCCATCTCTCTCTCCTTCTCACCCCCCCCCCCCTCTCTCTCTCATCCATCTTCCTTCTCCCCCCACCCTCTCCTCTCTTTCCATCTTCCTCCTTACCCTTCCCTCCCTCCCCCATCTCTCTCTCCCTCTACCCCCCCCCCCCATCCCCCCATCTCTCTCTCCCTCTCCCCCGCCCCCTCCCCCCCCCCCCCCCCCCCCGGCCCTACCTTCCCCACAACTTTCTCTCTGTCTGTGTACACGGGAGACAGGCAGACAGACAACACTGCACGT
>CM054135.1:30072264-30089764 GCA_028751875.1 Rapana venosa | reverse complement strand
GGAGGAACGATATGAGGTGCGAACACACTCGTACCAAACACTCAAGAGCACAGCACACTCGCTAACACACACGTACATACACAGGCACGCACACACGGACACACGGGCGACACACACACACACACACACACACACACACACACACACACACACACACCACACACACACACACACACACACCACAACACACACACACACACACACGAAACACACACACGAACACACGGACAAACGGACACACACACGCGCGAACACACGGACACACACACGCGCGCGCACGCACGCACACCTTCACACACACACACACACACACACACACAACTCACACACACACACACACACACACACACACTCACACACCACACACGAACACACGGACACGCACACACACACACGGACGTACACACGGACACACACACACACACACACGGACACCGGAACACGGACACAACACACACACAACACACACACACACACACACACACACACGAACACACACACACGAACACACGGACAAAACGGACACACACACGCGCGAACACACGGACACACGGACACACACACGCGCGCGCACGCACGCACACACCTTCACACACACACACACACACACACAACACACCCCACACACACACACCACACAACACAACAAACACACACAACACGAACACACGGACACACCACACACACCACACACGGACGTACACAACGGAACACACACAAAACACACACCACACGACACACGAGACACGACACACACACACACACGGACACACACACACACACAACACACACACGACACACGGACCACACACATACACACACACCACACACACACACACACCAAAACACGACACGCACACACAGAGACATGTATGATTGCTCGCATGCACTTGGAGGCATGCATGATCGCACGCACGCACGCACGCACGCACGCACGCACGCACGCACGCACGCACGCACACACACACACACACACACACAGGCACTCTCTCTCTCTCTCTAGCTGAGTGAAGACACGCTAGCTAGACTAAAGAAACGAAATGTTTGTTTACACAAGTATAATCCCCAAAAAACAGTGTCATTATCCTAACCATGCATTGACTCCCAACAATCCAGGCATACACTCCACTGCCTTTGACAGAAAAATCGAGCAATATTTATTCCTAAGTCATCTCTTTCCAGGCAGAAATAACGCATCCAAATACGTCTTTATTTAAAAATCGATAGTATATGACGACGGAAGGATTCTGGTATTTATGCTCTTAACTTCAATACAGACACAAATGCTCGGCTGTAAAGCCTGTCCCTTTTTCAAATCAATATCGATGAACATATTTTGTTGTTGAGAAAGGAGAGAGAGAGAGAGAGAGAGAGAGAGAGAGAGAGAGAGAGAGAGAGAGAGAGAGAGAGAGAGAGAGAGAGAGAGAGAGGTGCGGAAGGGAGAGGGGGTAGGGCTAGGGGTGGGGGATGGGGGAGGGAGGGAGAGGGAGGGAGAGAGAAGCGAGTGTCTTTTTTCCCCCCAAATCAATACCTAAGGCTGGTATATGTTGGCGCCTGGTTGTTTGTTGTTTTTTTTCCAATTCAGCGCTAAAAAAGATGATGTGTTTGTTTGTGATCTTGCCCTTTGGGAATTAAAGACAGGTGTTGTGGTGTGATGTAGTGTGTTTTGTGGTGTGATGTAGTGTGTTTTGGTGTGATGTAGTGTGTTTGGTGTGATGTAGTGTGTTTGTGGTGTGGTGTGGTAGTGTGTTTGTGGTGTGGTGTAGTGTGTTTGTGGTGTGATGTAGTGTAGTGTGGTGTGGTGTAGTGTGTTTGTGGTGTGATGTAGTGTATTTGTGGTGTAGTGGGTATGGTGTAGTGTAGTGGGGTGTAGTGGTGTGGTGTGGTGTGTGTGAGCTGTGGTGTGATGTAGTGTGCTTGTGGTGTGATGTAGTGTAGTGTGGTGTGGTGTAGTGTGTTTGTGGTGTGATGTAGTGTGTTTGTGGTGTGATGTAGTGTGCTTGTTGGTGTGATGTAGTGTGTTGTGTGGTGTGGTGTTAGTGTTGTTTGTTGGTGATTGTAGTGTGTTGTGGTGTGTGTGGGGTATGGTGTTAGTGGGGTGATAGTGGTGTTGTGTGGTGGGTGTGGTGAGGTGTGTGGTTGATGTAGTGTAGTGTGGTGTGATGTGTGTTTGTGGTGTAGTGTTATGTGGTGTGATGTAGTGTTAGTGTTGTGTTGGTGTGGTGAGGTGTGGTGTGGTGTAGTGTAGTGTGATGTGATTGTAGGTGTAGTGTGATGTGTAGTGTGTGTGGGTGTGTGGTGTGGTGGTAGGTTGGGAGTGGTGTGGTGTGTGTGTGTGTGGTGAGGTGAGGTGTGTGTGATGTAGTGTATGTGTGGTGTGGTTGTAGTGTGTTTTGTGGTGTGGTGGTATGTAGTGTGTTGTGGGGTGTAGTGTAGTGGGTGTGTGGTGTAGGTGTAGTGGGGTGTAGTAGTGGTGTGGTGTGGTGAAGTGTGGTGTGTGTGTGTTGTTGTGTTTGTGTGGTGGATGTAGTGTATGTGTGTGTGTGTATGTAGTGGTGGTGTGGTGTGGTGTTGGTGGTGTGGTGTGGTGGTGTAGTGTGGTGGGGTTGTAGTGTATTGTAGGTGTGGTGTGTGTAGTGTGTGTTTGTGGTTGTGGCGTGTGTGGTGTAGTGTGGTGGGTGTGGTGTTGGTTGTGATGTGTGTGTTGGGTGGTGGTGTTGTATGTGGTGGTGTGGTGTGGTGAGGTGTGGTGTGGTTGTATTGTGGTGTGGTGTGGTATGCGGTGTGTGTGTGTTGATGTGTAGTGTGTTGTTTTGTAGTGTAGTGTAGTGCTGTGT
The DNA here is from genome assembly GCA_028751875.1 of Rapana venosa. Taxonomy (NCBI): domain Eukaryota; kingdom Metazoa; phylum Mollusca; class Gastropoda; order Neogastropoda; family Muricidae; genus Rapana; species Rapana venosa. The sequence continues at coordinate 30,086,927 of CM054135.1, read as the reverse complement.
GTCATGTTGCATTGCATTGTAAAACACACACACACATTTTATGTAGTGCGCGCGCGCACGCACACACACACACACACACACACACACACACACACACACACACACACACACACACACACACACACACACACACACACACACACACACAACGCAGAGCATCTTGCGCACACGTTAAAATCTTGTTCCGCTTTTATTAAGAGTAGGCCATTGTGTGTCGGTGGGAACAGATGACAATTTACAAAACCGCATACACACGGGGACTGGATGTAAAAAAAAGCACATAAGTGCTTATTCCATTATCCTAGATATAAAAGAATAAAATAAATAAATATAAAACACGAACCTCTCCCCCACCCCTACCTCCACCACCCTTCACACACACACACACACACACACACACACACACACACACACACACACACACACACACACCACACACACACACACACACACACACACACACACACACACACACACACACACACACACACACACACACACACACACACACACACACACACCCTCTTCTCCAATACGATTTCAATCACCAAAAGATATTTCTCTCTAAAGTGTTTTAGCAATGTTTCTGTAGATAAGTGGGGACGGGATAGCTCAGTGGTCGGAGCACTCGCTTTCCCACAGCCAAGTTAAGCAGCGTCGAGCGTGGTTACCAGTTGGATGGGTGACCGTTTGCGCTCCTTGGCTTCAGTACAGTTCCCCCAGTTCACCCAGCTGTAAATGGGTACCTGCCCTCTTTAGGGTCAGGGAAGGTAAAGCAGCGAGGGAGAGGAGATGGGCGCCGCCTTCAATATGCTGGCCCTAGAGAAGTGAGGTCTCTGACGCCTCGCTCCCCTACGACCTTATAGGTTATGGGACTCCTTTACCTTTACCTTTTTTAATTACACCATGCATACTAACCGACATTTATCTCTCTCTTTCGCTCTCTCTTTGTCTCTTTTTTCTCTCTCTCTCTCTCTTCTCTACACACACACACACACACGCACGCACGCACACACACACACACACGCGTACACGCACTCACTCACTCACACACTCTCTCTCTCTTTCGTTCTCTATCTCTCTCTCTCTCTCTCTCTCTCTGTCTCTGTCTGTCTGTCTGTCTGTCTAACTATCTGTTTGTCTGTCTCTCTTCTCTCTCTCCGTCCCCCCTCTTTCCCCCTCCCATACGATTTCGATCACCGAAGATATTTCTCTCTAAAGTGTTATAACAATGTGTCTGTAGATAGGTAAATCGTAATTACACCATATGATATACCAACCGACACACACACAGACACACCACACACACACACAAACAGCCCCCCCCCCCCCAACACACCACACGAAAACACACACACACACTCGAAAACACACACACACACACCCTCCCCCCCCCCCCCCCCACACGAACACACACACACACACACACACACACACACACACATACACGCACCCCCCCCCCCCTTCCCACAAACACATAAACTCTCTCTCTTTCTGTCTGTCTGTCTCTCCTCTCTCTCTTTCTCTCTCTCTCTCTATCTCTCTCTCTCTCTCTCTCTCTCTCTCTCTTCCCCCCCCACCCCCACCCTCCATCCAATATGGTTTCGATCACCAAAGATACTCCGCTCTGAAGTGTATTTTCTACCCCACCCTCCTCCCATACATACATACATACATACCGACACACATCTCTCTTAGCTTCATCTACATCTTTCTCTTCACCAATCAATTCCGATAGACTGCTTTATCGATCCACTCTGCCCTTCTCTCCTTCCTTCCTTTCTTTTCTTTTCTGTCCTTTCCTTCTTCTTTTTCTTCTGTTATGATTTAAAAAAAAATGCAAATGAAAGTCCGCGACGACAGAGTTTAAAATAACTGCTCAGCCAACGCAAAGTTGATGTCGCCGACGTAGACATCTTTGGTGAGAGAGATCGAGAGAGAGAGAGAGAGGGGGAGGGAGGGAGAGGAGAGAGGAGAGGGAGGGAGGGAGGAGGGAGAGAGAGGGAGGGTGGAGGAGGGAGGAGAGAAGGGGTGGAGGGATAGAGAGAGAGACGGGGTAGGAGGGAGGGGAGTGAGAGAGGAGGGAGGGAGAGAGAGAAAGAGAGGGAGGGAGAGAGAGAGAGAGAGAGCATCCATCCATCCATCCATCCTTCCATCTATCCATCCAGACTAGACAGACAGACAGACAGGTGACAATCAAGACTAGACAGACAGACAGACAGACAGGTGACAAGCAAGACTAGACAGACAGATAGACAGACAGACAGACAGACAGGTGACAAGCAAGACTAGACAGACAGACAGACAGACAGGTGACAAGCAAGACTAGACAGACAGACAGACAGGTGACAAGCAAGACTAGACAGACAGACAGGCAGGTGACAAGCAGGACTAGACAGACAGGTGACAAGCAGGACTAGACAGACAGACAGGTGACAAGCAAGACTAGATAGACAGACAGGTGACAAGCAAGACTAGACAGACAGACAGACAGGTGATAAGCAAGACTAGACAGACAGACAGATAGACAGGTGACAAGCAAGACTAGACAGACAGATAGACAGGTGACAAGCAAGACTAGACAGACAGATAGACAGGTGACAAGCAAGACTAGACAGACAGGTGACAAGCAAGACTAAGACAGACAGACAGGTGACAATTAAGACTAGACAGACAGACAGACAGGTGACAAGCAATACTAGACAGACAGACAGATAGACAGGTGACAAGCAAGACTAGACAGACAGAGGACAAGCAAGACTAGACAGGCAGACAGACCGACGGACCGACAGACAGACAGACAGGCACACAGCCAGCCAGCCAGCCAGCCAGCCAGGCAGCCAGACAGATGGTCAGATAGCGGTCAGTGATAGGAGACAAAAGCAGACCTGTCCAGTTCTGTTTTAGGTCCGGAGAAACCCATCATTAGAGCTATCTGTCTGTCTCCATCTGACCTTCACAATCACCAGGGGTCATCCGGTGTGTGTGTGTGTGTGTGTGTGTGTGTGTGTGTGTGTGTGTGTGTGTGTGTGTGTGTGTGTGTGTGTGTATGTGTGTGTGTAGTGTGTGTTTGTTTGTTTTGTTTTGTTTTGTTTGTTTTGTTTTGTTTGTTTGTTTGTTTATTCTTTTTTATCGAGGATAATGGAATAAGCACTCATGTGCTCTTTTACATGCAGTCCCCGTGTGTGTGCGGATTTGTGAATTCTGTCATCTGTTCCCACCGGCATACAATGGCCTACTCTTACGAAAAGCGAAACAGGATTTAACGTATGCGCAAGATGTTCTGCGTGCGTTCGCACACGGGGCCTCGGTTTTTTAGTCTCATCCGAAGGACTTTTGGGGAGAGTGGAGTCTGCACTGATATTAACTCCAGAGGAAAATATCCCCCTTGAACGGGAATCGAACCCGAGTCGTCAGATTGCCAGCGCAATGTTCTAACCACTAGGCTATCCCGTGTGTGTGTGTGTGTGTGTGTGTGTGTGTGTGTTGTGTGTGTGTGTGTGTGTGTGTGTGTGTGTGTGTGTGTGTGTGTGTGTGTGTGTGTTTTTAAAGTGTGTGTGACATGTGCAAAAGTGTGTGTGTGAGTAAAAGTGTGTGTAACATATGCAAAAGTGTGTGTGTGTGTTAAAGAGTATGTGTATGTGTAGTGTGTGTGTGTGTGTGTGTGTGTGTGTGTGTGTTAAAAAGTGTGTGTGTGTGTAAAAGTATGTGTGTGTGTGCGCGCGCGCGCGTGTGTGTGTGTGTTTGTGTAAAAATGAATGTGTGTGTATGTGTGTGTGGTGTGCCTTCCAGTGTGTGTATGTGTGTGTTCGTAAAAGTGTGTGTGTGTGTGTGTGCGCGCACGCGCACGGCAACGCGCATGCGTGCCTGTACGCTCGTGCGCGAGCGCCCATGTTTGTTAATGGTCAGTATTCTGCCAATTACTGGCCAAAAACAAAAACAAAAAGAAACCCCTCCCCCTCTCTCTCCTAGAGCGCTATATTGACCCCCCACCCTCCCCTCCCTAAGGAAACACAGATATAACAACTCCCCCCCCCCCCAAGAAAAAAACAACCACACAACAACAACAACAACCCACCAACAACAAAAAACCCAACACAAAAGAAAATAAACAAGAACTAGAAATGAAGAAACAAAAAAGAAGAAATGTAAGCACAACAACAAACACAACCAACGCGAAATCAACGAAAACAAGGCCCAACCGGAATAACAAACCAGAATAATACACTCATTCAATACGTATGCTTGGAGAGACACAGATAGGAAGATTTACAGACTTACAGACTTAAACACATATGCACACACACACACACACACACACCACACACCACACACACACCACCACCACACACCACACAACACACACACACCACCACACACCACCACCACACACACACCACACAACAACACAACACACAACACACCACACCACCACACACACAACATGCACACATGACGCACTCGAGCACGCGCGTACACACACACACACACACACACACACACACACCACACACACACACACACACACACACACACACACACACACACACACACAACACACACCACAACACACACACAACACACACACCAATATATACACACACATATAACACATGTAAAAAAAAAAAAAAAAAAAAAGAGCACATGAGCGCTTGTTCCATTATCCTCGAAATAAAACAATAGATATAATAAATAAATAAACACACAACACACACAAACATTATCTCTTTGCTTTTCCAAATCCATTCAGAGAGAGAGAGAGAGAGAGAGAGAGAGAGAGAGAGAGAGAGAGAGAGAGAGAGAGAGAGAGAGAGAGAGAGAGAGAGAGAGAGAGAGAGAGAGAGAGAGAGAGAGAGAGAGAGAGAGAGAGAGAGAGAGAGAGAGAGAGAGGAGAGAGAGAGAGAGAGAGAGAGAGAAAACGACGTGTATATACCATATTGGCCACGAAAAAGGAAAAACAAGCACGGTGGTGTGTGTAGAGCTTGTTGGCACTCCCAACATTTTCAAGGGGGGATGGGGGAGGTGGGGGGGGGGGGGGGGGGGGGCGGGGGGAGGAGGGGGGTTGGTGTCTTTCACACAGCTCTACAGTCCTAGCTGTACTGCTACCCACCGCACCGCACCTCACCTCCTCCAGCACAACACACAGCACAGCACAGCACAGCACAGCTCCTATCTATTCGCCCCAGCCCCGCCTTGTTAAGTAAACAAATAAACATACACAAAGAACTGTTGAGACTTCGCTAGCCGTAGCAGCAGCAGCAAGAGTAGCTGTAGCAGCAGCAGCAACGAAAGAAACGACAGCAACAACAAAATAATCAGCATCAACAGCAGTAGTAACAGCAGCAGCCGAAGCAACAGCAGCAACAACAACAACACCGGCAGCAGCAACAGAAACAACAACAGCAACAAGAAGAGCAACAACAAAAACAGCAGCAGCAATGCAGCAACGACAGCAGCGGCAACAACAGCAGCAGCAAAAACAACAACAACAATAGCAACAACAGCGGCAGCAGCACCAGCAGAAACAACAACAACAAGAAAACAAGAACAACAACAGCAGCAGCACCAGTAGGAACAGAAACAACAGCAGCAACAACAGCAGCAGCAACATCAACAATGATAGCAGCAGCAACAGCAGCAACAACAGAAACAGCAGCAACAAAAACAACAACAGCAGCAACAAGCAAAACCAACAGCAACAACGAAAGAGTGATTCAGGTGCATTTTCAATGGGTGAGGGCAGTGATTGAGGGTGGAGGATTAACCTAGGGCCTAGTGGTTAAAGCGTTGAGCTCATGATGTGACGAACACTGAGGCCCTGGGTTTGAATCTCCGTAGAAGGGAATCTACATTCGATGGAATTTTTTTGTCCCCCTTCTGAACATTTGTTCCAACTGTAATGATTGTCAGCATAAATGTAATCCATCCCCACATTCTGGAAATTTTTGTGCGAGGGGTTTCCTCTTTTCTATCCCTCTCTTTGTTTCTGCCTTCTTTGTTCCTTTTCTACCTGTTACCCTTCTTCTTGCCCGGGTTTTTTTTTGCCTTCTTGGTTCATTCTCCTACCTTTTTTTGTTTTGTTTTTTACCAGAAAGACTTATAAGATAATTCTCTCCTCTCTCTCTCTCTCTCTCTCTCTCTCTCTCTCTCACACACACACACACACACGCACCACACACACACCACACCACGCACACACACAATACCAACCAACCAACCAACCAACCAACCAACCATCCACCCACCACCACCAACCAACCAAAAACTAACGACACCAACAAAACCGAGTACACTATACGGTATTGTGTCTATTTATAAGCTACATGTGGCGGATACTGCAGTGACTGTTTAATCGGTGAAAAAAGTGGATATCTATCTATCTATCTATCTATCTATCTATCTATCTATCTATCTATCTATCTATCTATCTATCTATCTATCTATCTATCTATCTATCTATCTATCTATCTATCTATCTATCTATTTATCTATCTATCTATCTATCTGTCTCTCTCTCTATCTCTCTATCTATCTCTCTATCTGTGTGTGTGTGTGTGTGGTGTGTGTGTGTGTGTGTGTGTGTGTGTGTGTGTGTGTGTGTGTGTGGTTATGTGTACACTGCACTAATGATATTGCTTCCGCTGCCAGAATGATTCATCTGCTGAAATCTTGAAGAAAACAGCCACTCCCTGTCTGTCTGTCTGTCTGTCTGGCTGTCTGTATGTGTGTATGGCTGGCTGGCTGTCTGTCTGTCTGACTGTCTGTCTGTTTGTCTGTCTGTCTCTCTGTCTGTTTTTTTTTTTAGTTGGTATATCCGTATGTCTGTGGTTCTGTCGCATCCATTTTTTGTTGTTGTTGCTTGTCTACGTATTTTATTTGTTAAAGGATCATTCTGTTTCTTTCTTTGTGGGTTTTTTCTTTCTTTTCTGTCTGTCTCTCTATCCTCTGTCTGTCTGTCTGACTGTGTTTTTAGTTGGTATATCCATGTCTGTTGTTCTCTTGCATCCTTTTTTTTTGTTGTTGTTGGGTTTTTTTTTGCTTGTCTGGGTATTTAACTTGTTAAGGATCATTCTGTCTCTTTCTCTCTGTCTGTCTGTGCTCTTTACTGTCTCTCATGTTCTCTTTGTCTGTCTGTCTGTTTGTTTGTCTGTTTGTCTGTCTATCTATCTGTCTATCTATCTGTCTGTTTGTCTGTGTGTCTGTCTGTCTGTCTCTCCCCTCTCATCCCCTTTCTCTCTCTCTCGCTCTCTCTCTCTTTATCTATCTCTCTCTCTCTATCTCTCTCTCTCTCTCTCTCTCTCTCTCTCTCTCTCTCTCTCTCTCTCTCTCTCTTTCTGTGCCTGTGAAGACGTGCACAAAATGATGTACATCTTGACATTCAATTTACATAGTTCCTCTCCCAAAATATATATCAACAACAACAAAAAATTCTGTATGTGAGAAGGAGTGATTAACAGGATGATCAAGGCTGGAATCCACCTTTAGAGAGACGGCTCTCAAGACCATTTTTATAATGCGGAAAATATTCTCAAAAGTCGGAATGCGGCTACCTACATGGTGGGCAAAAACAGCAGCAACAGCAACAACAACAACAAAACAAATTTTTTTAAAAACCGGTCGCATACGCAAAATCTCACCATGGGGTGAACATTGGATCTCTAGCTGAGGAAGAAACACCCCTACCCCCCCCCCCCCCCACCCCCCAAAAATCTAAAAAAAACAAGTATACTGGCCACACTCCACGTTTACCTTTTGGGCTCTGTAGCCTGCAATCCTGAAAAAAGAAATTACAAGCTAATTTTTTTTTAATTGTAAGTGGGTTTTTTTGCAGGGTGAGGAAATAGGCAACATTGGTCAGTGGTCAGAATAGACAGCACACTCTTGATGCGTCGGTGGTCTAGAGATAACAAGATTCAAGATTCAAGATTTTATTTCAAGAAAACCCCCCAAGGGGGTACATGAAATTTAACAAAAACACGCCTGCCTAGAAAAAAGAAAAGTCCGGGTTGGAAGTGTGCAGTGGTGTGATCCCCGTTTGGGTCCGAAATTCAAACCCCCCCCCCCCCCCCTTCCCCCTCCATCCATTAGACCATGAGTGGTGGTCTGTGTGGCAGTCTTTCAGGTGAGACGACAAAAACCGAGGTTCCCGTGTGCTACACATACTTATTTATCACACGTAAAAGAACCCACGGCAAGAAGAGAATTGTCCTTGGCAACATTTTTGAAGGGAAAAAAAAAGTCACTCTGATTTAGAAACACAGTTGCAGGCAGGAAAAGAAAAACAACAACCAGATAATGGGTGGCGCTGCTCTTGTGGCGACGCAGTCTCCCCCGGGGACAGCAGCCCCAAAATTCACGCAGAGAAATCTGCCATGATTTAAAGTGGTATACAATACAATATAATACATACAAAATAAACTAGTGAGGCAGCATTGGTCAAAGGTTAGAGGATCAGACCAGACAGTAGGGACAGACCTGAACAAGCGAGGAAGCATTGGTCAGTGGTTAGAGCATCAAACTTGTCCCCTGTCAGTCACTGAGGACAGGGGTTCGAATCTCCGATGAGGCCATCCATAGTGTGGTGACTTTTGTGTTTTCTCTGGGGTCGAGACTGCATGACCTGTTGCAAACTCTTGGTACCGTGTATGGACGCGCAGATAGCATTTTGCACGCATCCAGTTCTTGTAGAAGAGTAAATCAGCTATCTGTCTGTCTGTCTGTCTGTCTATCTATCTATCTATATATCCATCCATCCATCCATCCATCCATCCATCCATCCATCATCATCCATCCATCCATCCATCGATCTATCTATCTATCTATCTATCTATCTATCTATCTATCTATCTATCTATCTATCTATCTATCTATCTATCTATCTATCCATCCATCCATCCATCCATCCATCCATCCATCCATCCATCCATCCGATCTATCTATCTATCTATCTATCTATCTATCTATCTATCTATCTATCTATCTATCTATCTATCTATCTATCTATCTATCTATCCATCCTATCCTATCCTATCTATCTATCTATCTATCTATCTATCTATCTATCTATCCATCCAATCTATCTATCCATCCATCCATCAATTCATCCATTTATATTATCTATCTATCTATCTATCTATCTATCTATCTATCTATCTATCTATCTATCTATCTATCTATCTATATATCTATCTATCTATCCATCTATCTATCTATCTAACTATCTATCTATCTAAATATCTATCTGTCCATCTATCTTTATGTCTATCTACCTGCCTACTTACCTGTCTGCCTGCCTGTCTATCTGCAAGCAAGTTACATACCTAGGTACGGCTTGAACCGTTTACATCAGACGAACATACCCAGCATGCAGGCCGAAACCTTGAAGAGGGATGGGCCCCAGCAGGCTCCCTTTTCCCAAAGACACACTGCAGGAAGCTTCCCTTACGATAGCACTGCTTAACCTTCCAGCTCGCCAGAAATAGCCACCAATCACAGCAGCTCCTTTTTTCGACAAGGAGGAAGTTGTTCGGGCAGAGAGAGGTTCTCTTCTGACCTAGTAGTAAGTAGCTGGATTTGTTGATGTTCGTTTTAAAGGCCTGAGACCCCCCTGGTTTTTTAAATTTTATTTAATTTTTTTGAAAACCAGAATTTAGAGCAGTTCGTGTGTTGTTATTATTAGGTGTCTGTGCTCGTCTGTTTCACGACTGGTTTCGTGCAGATAGCGTTACGGGAGAGTTGTAGCGCGAGATCGTGCGAATAGCCGTGCTTTGTATGAAGACTGCTTTCAGAAAAAGACACATTTGACTGCAATGTATTCCTTTACTTATCTATTTGTCTAGTGTTTTTTTTAAAAATTGATCTGTTTGTTTTCATGAACAAAATTAATGTTGTACATGATCACTCAGGTTGTAAACCATCTCTTTTGAAAAGTCATACTTGACTAGATCTAGTTTAGAAAGTAAACAAATCTGAACAAACCAAATGGCGCCTTGTTATGAATGATTGGTTTTCAAATCATCCATAAATGCAGCTACTTTAATGGTTGGCATACGCTAACATCTCACCCTTGGTGATCTTTAGACCTCTAGCTGCTGAGCGAAAACAAATAACGTCAATTTATCATCAAGTAATTCCATTCATTCGAATCAATTCAAAATCTTTATCATCTCAGAGACAGAGAAATTTCCGATGATCTGCTCACCCTTAATCTAAACACCCCCTTACCCTTCTCCACTCTCCCCAAAACCCTGCCACCCCTTCCCCCCCCCCCCCCCCCCCCACCATCACCACCTCTATACCCCCTCTTCATTTGCTGTCTTCCCCTTCCTCTCTCCCTTGTCCCCCCCCCCCCCTCCCCCCATCCCTCACAGTCTCCCCCTCCTCCTCCTCCTCCTCCTCGCCTCTCTTGTCTGCTCTCGTTTATTTGCCTCGGCGTGTTCTGAATTCCTGTGCTGCGGGCTCAAAGGAAGAGAGACAAGACATCAGACCCTGGCATCTGCAGTGTGCCGTCCATGCCAGGGACAGTGAGAGCTGTGATGCAGCTCTGGGGTAGTGGAAGAGCATGTGCTGGAGAAAACGGGGTCTCTGTCCCTATCTGGATTAAGTTTTAAGGGCGTGTTTCAACTGGCGCTGAAACTTAAGTTGAAAGAAAGAGTAGCTTGAGATTAGTTTGGCAAACTGCTTAGTACATCGCTTTTCTTTTTTTTCTGTGTCTTTTTATTTTTCTTTCTTTTTCTTTTCTTTCTTTCTTTTCTTCTCTTTTTTCCTTTCTTTCTTTCTTGTCTTTTTCTTTCTTTCTTCATTTTAAATATTGCATTCCTTTTCTTTTTCGCACATCGCTCGCTTTCTTTCTTTCTTTCTTTCTTTCTTTCTTCCTTCCTTCCTTCCTTCCTTCCTTCCTTCTCCCTTCCTTCCTTTCGTTCTTTTCTTTAATATTGCATTCCTTCTCTTTTTCTGCACATCGCTTCCTTCCTTCCTTCCTTCCTTCCTTTCTTCCTTCCTTCCTTCCTTCCTTTCTTTCTTTCTTCCTTCCTTCCTTGCTTCCCTGCTTCCTTCCTTCCTTTTTACCATTGCATTCCTTTCTCTCTTCATCGTTTTTTAACAACACACGTGAAAAACACGACCCAAAACAGTGACAGTAAAAAGAGTTTAGATACCTAGAATCTCGATCGAGACCTGCGATTGTAAAACGAATACTTCCTAACATTTCCCCGGAGGGGAAAAATTTTTTGGTTATTTTACCCGATTCGCACACTCGCAAAGACAATAAGCATTGTCAGATTTGGCATCAGTTGTCTTGTTATTTGCAGCTGTGGATTAGAGGCTCACTTGGTGAAGGAAGGTTAGGCCATCGTGTGCGGTGGAAACAGATGACAGAATTAACAAAACCGAATACATACGGGGACTGGATGTAAAAAAAGCACACGAGTGCTTATTCCACTATCCTCGATATAAAAGAATAAATAAATAAAGGAAAGGGGAAAGTTTTTTGGGGGTGTTTTTAAAAAAAAATTTTAAACTTTTTTTTTATTTTAGTGTGTGTGTGTGTGTGTGTGTGTGTGTGTGTGTGTGTGTGTGTGTGTGTGTGTGTGTGTGTGTGTGTGTGTGTGTGTGTGTGTAGTGGTGAGTAAGTGAGTGAGTGAGTGAGTGTGTGTGTGAGGGGGGGGGGTAAAAGTGTCTAGTGTGTGTGTTTTAATTAAAAAAAACCCAAACATTTATTGTATTCTTTTATATCCAGGTAATGGAATAAGCACTTATGTGGTTTTTTTACGTCCAGTCCCCGTGTGTATGCGGTTTTGTGAATTCTGTCATTTTTTTCCCATCAGCACACAATGGCCTTCTCTTACGAAAAGTGGAACAGGATTTAAAGTGTGCGCAAGATGTTCGGCGTGCGTTCGCACATCCGAAGGACTTTTGGGGAGAGTGGAGTCTGCACTGATGTTAACTCCAGGGGAAAATATCCCTTGAGCGGGAATCAACCCGGATTGTCAGATTGCGAGCGCAATGTTCTAACCACTGGGCTATCCCGTGTGCGTGCGTGCGTGCGTGCGTGCGTGCGTGCGTGCGTGTGTGTTTTGCAGGCAGTTTTCAGACCCGGGGAAAAGTTTTAATCCTCCGTTGAAGTGAATCCATATAATGACAGTAACCGTTTTAGGACACAACAAACATGGCAGTCTTTCGGTGAAGCTTTTTTGCCCCTGGTCTTGTCTTTTCTTTCAGTCGGCGACGTTTTCCTTGGTGTGATTTGACTCCTCTTTAATGCATTGAGGAGTGTTTGGGGGTACTGTACTATAATTAGTGTGTGTGTGTGTGTGTGTGTGTGTGTGTGTGTGTGTGTGTGTGTGTGTGTGTGTGTGTGTGTGTGTGTGTGTGTGTGTGTGTGTGTGTGTGTGTGTGTTGTATTGTGGTGTGGTGGTAGTGGTGGTGGTGGTGGTGGTGTGGTTGTGTGTGTGTGTGTGTGTGTGGTGTGTGTGTGTTGTGTGTGTGTGTGTGTGTGTGTGTGTGTGTGTGTGTGTGTGTGTGTGTGTGTGTGCAGGCAGTGTGTCTTGGGTAAGTTGTACCTAGCGGAGACTTCTGCATGTCACACAACGCATGCTGGGTATGTTAGTGTCATCCTTGCTGGCGACCACATCTAGTCTTCTTCTTCATTCTTCTTCTTTGTCAAAAGCTCAGACAGCAACTATTGGTGTCTGTCATATAATCGAAAATGCGTTGCGCTGCCGTTAAGCGCCTGACAAGTCAGGCCCAGAGCATTTATCGACTTCAGCGTGGGAGAGAAATTGTTATAAGTCTTTCTGGGAAAAAAGAGGTAGGAGAATGGACCAAGAAGGCAGAAAATAGACAAGAAGGAGGTGACTGGGGGGAAAAAAGAAAGAAAAGCAGAAACAAAGAGAAGGATAGAAAAGAGGGGATTCCTTATACAAAATTTTAAGAAGGTGGGGATGCTATTTATACTGACAGGCACCCGGCATTCCCACGGGGGAAAAGTACCTGGTCTAGTCTTTGAACAAAAGATGGATGATTTTTTGTTTTGGTTTTGGGGTTTACATGTGGGCAAAATATTACGGGTACTTTCACAGACGTGCACTCGGTTTATTTATTTATTTATTTTTTTATATTCTTTTATATCGAGGATAATGAAATAAGCACTTCTGTACTTTTTTACATCCAGTCCCCGTGTGTATGCGGTTTTGTAAATTTTGTCATCCGTTCCGTGTTGAAGGGTTTGTCCGGTAAATGAAGTCAGAAATAAACGATGATTCAGAAGAAAAAAGATCTTTTTCTAACGATTCAGCCTGGTCCAGGCTATTAGTTTTTATCAGTTATTGATGTCAGCTGGGTGCCGAGGTCTGTATCGAAATGTTGTTATTGCTTTAAAATGTTTTGTTGAGATTGTCTTCAGCCTTGATTTAGCTTCACAGCTTGCATTCTCCTTTAAAAGAGAGAAAAAAACAACATCCACACTAGACCACACTAGACTACACTAGACTACATTAGACCACACTACATTTCTTATATGCAACACTACACTGCACCACATTATACTACACACCACTCCACTCACTCCACTCCACACACACACACACACACACAACACACACACACACACACACACACACACACACACCACCACCACCACCACACACCACCACCACCACCACCACCACCACCACCACCACCACCACCACATCACACTACAGTACACCACACCACACCACACCACACCACGCCACACCATACCACACTACACTACACCACACCACATCACACCACACCACACCACATCACACCACACCACACTACACTACACTACACTACACTACACTACACTACACTACACTACACTACACTACACGTTAAATCCTGTTCCGCTTTTCGTAAGAGTAGGCTATTGTGTGTCGATGGGAACAGATGACATAATTTACAAAACCGCATACACACGGGGGCTGGATGTAAAAAAAAAGCACATAAGTGCTTATTCCATTCTCATCTCATCTCATCTACTCCCATAACCCCCTCCGGGGTCGTAGGGGCACTGCATTGACGAACGTTGCACCAGCTGGCTCCATTTGCGGCGGTTGTGTGCAAGTGCCTGGGTTGTGGAGAAGCTCTTACCTGTCCCTTCAGTGATGTTGTCTGCCCATTTCTTCCTCTGTCTGCCTCGCCTTCTCTTCCCCTGCACTGTTCCCTGAAGTATGGTTTTGGACAGCCCATCTGATCTAGTCACATGTCCGTACCATCTGAGCTTCCTTTTCTTGACTGTGGTCAGCAGGTTTTCGTACTGTTTTACTTGTTGGGTAATGGTTTGTAGGACTTCGTTGGTGGTAGTGTGGTCCTTGTATGAAATGCCAAGGAGTCTTCTGAGGCATCTCATCTCTAGAGCCTGGATCCTCCTTTGTAGATTTACATTCAATGTCCAGGATTCGCACGCATACAGATATGTAGAGATGACTAGTGCATGCAGTAGCTTGACCTTGGTCCTGAGAGAGATGTTTCGGTCTTTCCAGATAGTCTTGAGCTTTGCCATTGCTGCTATTGTTTGTGCAGCTCTTGCGAGGATTTCTGTTTTTGAACCTTCTTCACTAATAATAGCTCCAAGGTACTTGAAGTGATCTACAACCTCAAGTTCTTTTCCACTGACTTTGATCTTGGTAGTGATTGGC
>CM054135.1:30054764-30067264 GCA_028751875.1 Rapana venosa | reverse complement strand
GTCTTCTGCTGATCCATCTGTGAATGCGTGTGTCCAGAGTTCTCTTGGATAGGTCTCCTCCATGTACTCTAGCATAAATACTTTTCTCACATGCACTTGTAGCCAGGTGCACTTTGTATGTGCACTGGCTTAAGAGAGATACAGTTTGAATTATTTCCCTTATTATTGTTTGTATGTTAGATCTAGTGTGACAGGGGGTAATTACATTATCTCCCATGCTATCATAGCATTATGTTTCTAAATCGGGAGACATTTGTGAATTGTGAGATATTGTGTATTTTTAGGTAGTGATAGTTAGCTAGTATCGGGAAACAGACAGGCAAGACAGACTGACTCACCGAGAGACAGACAGACATGAAGACATACTTCAATTACAGAAAAACAGGCAGACAGATAGACAAGACAGACTGACGGACGGAGAGACAGACAGGCAGGAAGACTTAGTTCAAGTTGTACTGTTCCAAATCAGGTAAGGGGGCATGAGTAAGGGATTTTTTTTTAAAGAGTGGAGAGAGAGAGAGAGAGAGAGAGAGGAGAGAGAGGAGAGAGAGAGACGCTTTGACCAATTTATTGTCATTGCCCAATGTGGCCTATTGACATTTAAGAGAGAGTTAGAGAGAGAGAGGAAGAGAGAGAGAGAGAGAGAGAGGAGAGAGAGAGAGAGAGATAGACAGAGACAGAGAGAGAGAGAGAGAGCAAATAGCACCAAGGCCAAAGAGAGGAATAAAGTTGAGAGATATGACGTAAGGCTATCAGTTGAGAGAGACCAACTAGAGATCAAATACACGAAAGCAAAT
Source organism: Rapana venosa (assembly GCA_028751875.1). Classification (NCBI taxonomy): domain Eukaryota; kingdom Metazoa; phylum Mollusca; class Gastropoda; order Neogastropoda; family Muricidae; genus Rapana; species Rapana venosa. The sequence continues at coordinate 30,066,467 of CM054135.1, read as the reverse complement.
GAGACATTTTTTAGGTCATTAGTAGGCAATCGAGAGGCATTCAAGTTAAGCATCGCAGCAGTTTAGGGCTTTTAGTGGAGAGGACTGGCACAAGTAGTGGGGGGGGGGGGGGGGGGGGGCGTGAGGAGGCTAAGGGGAGGGAGGGAACAGCACACTCTGTAGTCTGAGGGTCAGAGTTGTGGTCTGAAGAAAAACCTGCAGAAAAGAATTAACAGCGAGACAGCCTACCAGCTTGTGAAAAAAACCTGACAAACTTGAAACAAGGGAGAACCACTGCCATCCAACATCCAAGACAAACTAGGGAAATGTTTAACGGAAAAGAAAGCAAGATATTCTAAAGAGGTGGATAAAGTACTGTGTGCACCGAATTGCGTGAGCACACGCGCGCGAGCGCGCGCACACACACACACGCACGCACACGCGCGCACGCACACACACACACACGCACACGCACAGCAATCTGACAACCCGGGTTCGATTCACGTTCAAGGGGATATTTTCCCCTGGAGTTAACATCAGTGCAGACTCCACTCTTCCCAAAAGTCCTTCGGATGAGACTATAAACCGAGGCCCCGTGTGCGAACGCATGCAGAACATCTTGCACACACGTTAAATCCTGTTCCGCTTTTCGTAAGAGTGTGCCGATGGGAACAGATGACAGAATTCACAAAACCGCATACACACGGGGACTTGATGTAAAAAAAGCACATAAGTGCTTATTCCATTATCCTCGATATAAAAGAATAAAATAAATGAAATTTTTAAAAACCACAGGCACGCACCGCGCGCGCCCCCCCCCCCCCCCCCCCCCCCCCCCCCCCCCCCCACACACACACACACGCACGCAGCACGCACGCACGGGCAGGCACACACACACACACACACACACACACACACACACACACACACACACACACACACACACACACAAACATAGAGGAGATCTCGGGGCGCTAGATATCCATCTATCTCACCACCCAACAATAACAGCTACCTCATCCCGCAAGAAGAAGTTGACAGAGGACCCGAAGAAGAAGAGGAGAGAGAAGTAGAAGAATGGGAAAAAGATGATGAGGAGCGAAGAAGGAGGGGAGGAGGAGAAGAAGAAGAAAAAAGAAGAGAAGATGATGATGATGATATGATGATGATTTGCGAAGGGGGGAAGGGGAAAAAAAAAGGGAAAAGAAGAAAAAAGGAAGAAGAAAAAGGGAAAAAAAAGAAAAAAAAAATAAAAATGATTGAGAGAAGAAGAAAAAAAATTGCGGGGAAAGAAGAAGAAGAAAAAGGGGCAGAAGAAAAAGAAAAAAAAGAAGAGGAGGAGGAGGGAAGAGAAGAAGAAGAAGAAGAAAAGAAGAAGAAGAAGAAGAAGAAAAAGAAAAGAAGAAGAAGTGAAAATAAATCCTTTCCCCCAAAGCAATCCCGGGGTCACTGAAATAACAACTAAAATAACCGTGGAAAAACCCTCCAGATTTTCCCATCCATCAGTCTTAATTTTTCGGTTTATTACCACAAAAAAACAAAATTCTTCCCATTGTTAAAAAGATCTTTCAGTGTGTGTTCGTCAGGCCTGTTATGCCGTTGGCACTGCACGGTACAATACGTCGAGAGTCCCGCTGTGCGCTGCGCTGCTGTTGCTTACGACCTGACGGGCAAAATATACCGAGGGGGTATTAAAAAGTAAGCTTTTATCTTGCCAGGGGAAGTGGAAGGAGAGACTTTTTATCTAGTGGTCTTGCTTTGTCTGAGTTCCCCGCCAATTTCTGTTGTTTTTGTTGTTGTTTTTTGTTGTTGTTGTGTTTTTCTTTTTTAGTTCGTATTCCTCTGTTTTTTGCTTGTCATGTTTTTTTTTTTTCTATTAAATTTTTTTCCCCTTTGTTTGTGATGTTTTTTTCTCTTTTTTTTTTATTTCCCTAGTTTTTTTCTCTTGTTTGTTATCCCCTGTATTTTCTTTTTTGTGTTTATCCATGTTTTTTTTTCTTTTTTGTACCCCCTTTTTTTTTCTTTTTGTACCCCTTTTTTTCTGTTTTTTACTTTTGTTGGTAATATTTTTTCTCCTTTTTTGGTACCCTCTTTTTTTCCTTCTTTTTGGTTTTCCCTTTTTTTCCTTTTGGACCCTTTTTTTCCTTCTTTTGTACCCCCTTTTTTTCTTTTTGGGGGATTTCTCTTTTTCCCCTTCTTTTTTGTATCTCTTTTTTCCTTTTTGTTCGTACTCCTCTTTTTCTCCTTCTTGTTTATTTCTTTTTTCCCCTTCGTTGTACCCTCTTTTTCTTCTTGTTCGACTCCTCTTTTTCTTTCTTTGTTCTTTTTTATTTTTTTTGGTCTTTTTTTCCCCTTCTTGTTGGTACTCCTCTTTTTTTTCTTTTTGTTGGATCTTTTTTTCCTTCTTGTTCGTCTTCTTTTTTTCCCCCTTCCCTTTTTGGGAACCCTCTTTTTTATCAGTTCCCCTCTTTTTGGGTTTTTCTTTTTTCCCCTTCTTGTTGTACCCCTCTTTTTCTTTTTGTTGTTCTCCTTTTTTTTCCCCAAAATTGTTGGTACTCTTTTTTCCCCCTTCTTGTTGGTATCCTCTTTTTTCCTGCTTTTTCGGACTCCCTTTTTCCCCTTTCATGCTCGTACCCCTTTTTTTTCTCCTGTTGTTGGGATCCTCTTTTTTTCCCTTCTTTTCGTACCATCTTTTTCCCTTTCTTGTTAAACTCTTTTTTTCCCCTTCTTTTTCAACCTTTTTTTTTTCCTTCTTGTTTTTACCCCTTTTTTTTTTTCCCCCTTTTTTCCTCTCTTCTTGTTCTATCCCTTTCTCCTTTTTTTCGATTTTTTTCTCTTTTTGTTCTACTCCCTTTTCCCCTTTTGTTGTACCCTTTTTTTCCCCTTCTTTTTCGATTCTTTTCTCCTTCTTTTTTGTACCCTCTTTTTTTCCTTCTTGTTCGTACCCCTCTTTTTCCCTTCTTTTTCGTACCCTCTTTTCTTTCTTGTTCGTACTCCTTTTTTTCCTTTTCAACCCCTTTTTTTCCCCCCTCATTTCAAATTCAAATAAAAAAAAAAACCCACTTTATCATTCAGAAAAAACAGAGAATTCGGTGGGTCACGAGCCCGTACATAAAACAATAAAAATGTAAACATAATATAAACAAAAAACACCACACACGGCGCGCGCGCCCCAAAACCCCCACGCACGCACGCACGCACACACCCCCCCACCCACCACACCCTATCCGACAGCGCACGCACCCCTCATAAGATAAAAAACACCCCCAATCAGAAAACCCCGCCAGCCACAAAACCCCCCAAGGAAAAACCTAAACTTGTGGCACCCAAAACCCCCGCATCGCACCTACACACCACCCCACAACACAACACACACAAACAACCACCACACCACAACAACCACAAAAAATTGGAAAAATTGAAAATCCCCCCTTTTTGGGCAGCCCAAATTTATAACATTTGTATAAACAGGTAAAATGAAATATCCAAAGAATTAACCCCCACCTTTTTTAAAAAAAATTTAAAGGGGTTAAAGTGTAAAAGAATTCATGTTTTTCTATTTTTTTGAAACGGGTTTAAAAATTAAAAATTATTTTCCTTTTTTTGCCCCCCCCCCCCCCCCCCCCTCCCCCTTTTTAAATTTTTTTTAATTTCCCCCTTTTCTTTTGTCACCCTTTTCTTTTTTTCTGCCTTTGTTCAAATTTTTTTTTTCTAATTTCTCTTTTCTTTTTCCTGCTTCTTTGTTTTCCTTTCCCCCCCCCCCGCTATTTTGCTTTTGGATTCTCCGTTTCCCCCCCCCCCCCCCCCCCCCCCCCCCCCCCCCTTTCCCCCCCCCCCCCCCCCCCCAAAAAAACCCCCCCCCCCCCCCCCCCCCCCCCCCTTTTCCCCCCCCCCCCCCCCCCCCCCCCCCCCCCCCCCCCCCCCCCCAAAATAAAAAATAAAAAAGGAAAAAAAAAAATTTTTTAGTAAGCTAGGCCTGTGGACTTCCCCCCTTTTGAAACCGCTTTACCACGTACGATTGCTCAAGAGGGGCAAAATTTTTTTCGGGGTTCAAAAACCCCCCCCCACCCGCTTATAAATGATTTTTTTTAGCAAACCGGTTGCACATTTTTTTGGGGGGAAAAAAAGTTGAACCCTTTTTTTGTGTTTTTTTTCAGTCCGTCGGTGGAATTTTTTTTTTTTTTTCTTAAAATCAATGGTTTGTTCGGGTCTGTCGGCGACCAGCCACCGATCAATTTTTGTTTGTGTCTATGAAACAGGGTGTGTACTGATCAGCAAAAACAAAGACAGTGTTTTCAATGAAAGGGGAACTTTTTCTGTGGGAGTCTTGTTTTTTCGCTGTGTTTTGTGTTGTTCTGCTTGTGTTTTTCGAATGGGTCAGATTGTTAATAATTGCTGTTTACACACCACACACACACACACACACACACACACACACACACACACCACACACACACACACACTCACACACACACACACACACACACACACACACATCCTTCGGATGAGACTATAAACCGAGGCCCCGTGTGCGAACGCACGCAGAACATCTTGCGCACACGTTAGATCCTGTTCCGCTTTTCGTAAGAGTAGGCCATTGAGTGCCGGTGGAAACAGATGACAGAATTTACAAAACCGCATACACACGGGGACTGGCTGTAAAAAAGCACACAATTGCTTATTTCATTATCCTCGATATAAAAGAATAAAATAAATAAAAATAAATAAATAAACACACACACACACATCTCTCTCTCTATATATATCCCGATATGAATAGAGGAATTTATATATATATATAATGTGTGTGTGTGTGTGTGTGTGTGTGTGTGTGTGTGTGTGTGTGTGTGTGTGAGAGAGAGAGAGAGAGAGAGAGAGAGAGAGAGAGAGAGAGAGAAGAGGTTGTTGCTGCTTGCGCACGCGCGCGTTTGTTGTGTGTGTGCTGTGTGTTGTGTGTTGTGTGTGTGTGTGTGTGTGTGTGGTGTGTGTGTGGTGGGTGGGTGAGGGCGAGTGGATATAAGGGTGTTGACTTGAGCAGGCTCTGTTAGCTTTTGCTGCATGACAACAGAGAGCGGGAGTGGTTGGGTGTGCTGAGGTTGTATAGAGTGCGCGCGACGATCGAGCGCGCGACGTACGGATAAACAGGTTTGGCTTGGAAGCTGTTGAAGATTTTGTATGACCAGTAGAGCTGATTGCGTCGAACGTTCGAAACAAGAAAGACGACGACGATAACAAAAGAGGTGGATAGACAATCAGTTTGGTAGGAACGTAGAAGCACGAGAGACTCAGGTTGGCTACGATAAAAGAGGAAAGACGATAAAATGCAACAAACAAAGTGTGGTGACTCAGTGCAGTAAGAGACAAAGAAGAACGAGAGACAGGCGTAAGCAGACCGAAGAATAGAGGATGGAAAGACTTCAGAGGAGAGCGAAAGAAGAAGAGAAGAAGAAGGGAGGAGGAGGAGGAAGAAGAAAGAAGAAGAGGAGGAGAAAAAAGAAGAAAAGAGAGGAGAGATGGGAGGAGGAGGAGGGGGAGGAGGAGAGAAGAAGAAGAAGAAGGAAGAAGAAGAAGAAGAAAGAAGGAAGGAGGAGGAGAGGGAGGAGGAGGAGAGGAGAGGAGGAGAAGAAGAAGAAGAAGAAGAATAGAAGAAGAAGAAGAGAGGAGGAAGGGTGGAGAGGAGGAGGAGAAGAAGAAGAAGAGAAGAGAGAGAGAAGAAGAAGAAGGAGGAGAGAAGAAGGGGAGGAGGAGGAGGAGAGAAGAAGAAAGAAGAAGAAGAAGAAGAGAAGAAGAAGAGAAAGAAGAAGAAAGAAGCAGAAGAAGAAGAGAATGATGATGATGATGATGATGATGATGATTTACCAGTGTTAACTCCGTTCTATCAGCGAAAAGTATCAGTCACAGCTCTCTAACATTTATCTTGGCACTGCGATATACTCTAAGATTCTCCTGGCATGACGAGCCAAGTGGTAATGCTTGTGAAAAAGAACACCAAACAGGAGTTTTGTTTTCGACAAAAGTTTTCGGGCAAAAATTAAAACCCAAAGAACGCTTCCTTGAGCCAAAGTTAAAAGCATTGTTGAGTTTTCTTTTGGTTTGTTTGTTTGTTTTGTGTGTGTGTGTGTGTGTGTGTGTTGTGTGTGTGTGTGTGTGTGTGTGTGTGTTTTTGTGTGTGTGTGTGTGTTACTAAATCGCCTAGGTCCCTATCTTGTTGCTCTTTGTTGCTGTAACAGTTGTTCTTGTGGGTGTGTGAGGGCTGTGTTGTTGTTGTTGTTGCTGATGTTGCTTCTTAGTGTTACTCTGCCCTCGAGGATCTTTGCGCATATCTACACCCCCGCAAACATAAAGACAAATGCATGTGTTACTTGCGTGGAGGCACGGGTACACACGCACGCACGCACTCACGCACGCACGCACAACACACACACACATACGCGCGCACGCACCCCCCCCCCCCCCATCCCCCCCCCCCCCCCCCCCCCCCCCCCCCACCCCCCCCCCCCCCACACGACATGTACGTGAGCACGAAAGCACACATGTAATCCCCCCACGACCGTGTATACACGGATGAGACTAGAGGTTGCGTGTTCGAGCGCACGCAGAACATCTTGCGCCCACGTTAAAATCCTGTTCCGCTTTTCGTAAGAGTAGGCCATTGTGTGTCAGTTGGAACAGATGATAAAATATACGAAACTGCATGCACACGGGGACTGTACGTAACCCCCCACCCCCACCCCCACATGAGTGCTTATTACATTATCCTCGAAATAAAAGAAATTGATAGTAAGTAGCCTCACTATCAGTTACAACTATACCCAAACTATGGTACCATCAGCCTGATCAGCCATCCAAGCAAAGTCATGCTAAGAACTCTCCTGAGCAGACTAAATCCTCAGGCTGAGGAGATCATCCAACCCCCCCCCCCCCCCCCCCCCCCCAAAAAAAAAAAAAAAAAAAAAAACCACCCCAAAAAGCAGGCAGGTTTCAGAGTAGGTCGGAGCAAATTTTCAGTCTTAGAATAAAATACTACTCTGTGAGAAATACTCGCAACACTAGCAAAATCTTTACCATGTCTTTGATGACATTTTTAAAATAAAAATTTTATATCGAGGATAATGGAATAAGCACTCATGTGCTTTTTTTTTTTTACATCCAGACCCCGTGTGTATGCGGTTTTGTAAATTTTGCCATCTGTTCCCATTGGCACACAATGGCCTACTCTTTCGAAAAGCGGAACAGGATTTAACGTGTGCGCAAGGTGTTCTGCGTGCGTTCGCACACGGCGCCTCGGTTTATAGTCTCATCCGAAGGACTGTCTTTGAGGACTTTGTAGACTAGAAGGCGTTCGACAAAGTCTGGCACGTAGCTCTGTGGGCAACCATGAGGCTGTATAACATCAATGCCAAACCTGATCAGAACCATAGAGTGCCTCTATAACAAGGCAACCAGTGCAGTCTACATAACAACATAGGAGATTGGTTCCGAACCACACTTGGAGTACGCCAAGGATGTCTGCTCTCTCCCATCAGCTTCAAAATCGGACTGATACTTTCCTAGGTCATGTACATATTTTTGTACGCATGCGAAATGTGAACCATAACAGCAGCCATTGAAAGAAGGATATAGGCCATGGAGATGAGATGCTTTCGTAAACTTCTGTGTATATCATACAGAGATCACATCACTAACGAGGAAGTGAAAAGCAGAACTGAAAACGCCCTCGGACCTTATGAAGAGCTCCCAACTTCAGTGAAAGAAAACGCGCAAACTGAAGTGACACGAACATCCGGGCTTGCCAAGACTTGTCCTACAGAGAACAGTACAAGGAAGGAGACGAAGAGGCAGACAGAGAAAACGATGGGAAGACAACACCAGAGAGTGGACTAGCCTTGAGTGGAACGATTTGCTACTGAAAGCTGAGGACCCGCGGGGAGTGGAGGAAGCTGGTTGGCAGAATCTTCAGTGGTGCTCCAATGGTCTACAAGAGTAGGTGAAGGTGAAGATGAGACTGATAGGAACACTACGCACATGAACTCTGTGCTGCAGAGTTGGTATTTGTGTAGATCAAAGTTTGGTTTATATATATATATATATATATATATATCAACAAAGAAGCCTAAAAAATAAAATAAAATAATGTATATGAATAAATAAATAAATATATAAATATATATTTATATATTTATTTATATACATTATTTTATTTTATTTTTTAGGCTTCTTTGTTGCTATCTCCGCTCTAACACTGAGCAAAGATATGTCGCACATATGAAATATTTAGCGCAGAGACAGTTGAGAAAGTCAAACTTTTGTCTAGTTTTTCCCCGCTACATTTTCTGTCTTTCTGTCTGTCTTTCTTTCTTTCTGTCTGTCTATCAGTCTGTCTATCTGTCTATCTGTCTTCCTTCTTCCGTCCTTCTTCCTTCCTTCATCCCTTCCTTCTTTCTTCCTTTCCTTTTTACTTCTTCTTTCTTTTTTCACTTTTTGGGGTTCATCTTATGTCTGTTTCACTTTCGTCTTGCCTGTGTGGCTCTGTGTGTTCGTTTTTTTTCTTTCATTCCTTCTTGATGCTGGTTCTTCTCACCTCCCTTCTTGTTTTCTTCTTTTTCTCGTCTTCATTTTTTTATTAAATTTTCCCATTTTTGGGGTTCTCTTCTTCTTCGAAGCTTTTTTTCCCTTCTCACCTGTGCGTTATCCCTCCTCTGTATAAATGTGATTTTCTTCTTTCTCTCTTCTCTTGCTACAGTTAATATGTCATCATTCCGCCATTCGTCCACTTTTTAATCTCTTTATTGGCTCGGTTGGATATTTTATTACGTTATATTGTATTTCGGGCTACTCTCTCCGGGGAAAGTGCGTCGCCACAAGGGTAGCGCCACCCATTACTTAATTTTTTTTTCCTGTTTGTGTATTTCTCTATGAGATAAGCATATTTTCTACAGAATTTTTGTCAGGAACAACTCTCTTAATGTGATTGTGGGTTCTTTTACGTGCGCTGATTGTGTGTGTTAGGCACAGGGTTTCGGTTTATCGTCTCATCCTAAAGACTAGCACCCAGACCACCACTCAAGGTCTTAGTGGATGGAGGAAAATTTTGGGGACAAAACGAGGATAGTATCCAAAATTCTTTGCTTTCTAGGCAGGCGCGTTATCTCTAGATTACTGAGATGAGAAACTATGATATTTGTAACAGGACACATATTTTGTTCTTTGACGCCAAGTGGAAAACCTTTTGTAGTGCAGTGGTTTGGAAATGTTTCCTTACGTGTGAATTCGACAGGTTTATTCTAATGGTATGGATTCATTTGTTGTAATATTGCTGTTCATATAGCACTAATTTTGTTTTTAAAGGATTTTTGAGAGAGAGAGAGAGAGAGAGAGAGAGAGAGAGAGAGAGAGAGAGAGAGAGAGAGAGAGAGAGAGAGAGAGATTGACATTGAATTTGAAATTGAAAATGTTTTTATTGAACATCAGCCTTGGGCCACAATTCAAATGCAGAGGGAGATGGGGAGTGTATGTGCGTGTATACAACAAATTTGTACAAAATTTCAAAGTAAAGCAAAAATACACATTAGACACAAATCTGCCTTTACACTGAAAGCATTGATATCTAATACTAAGATGAAATAAGTTCTGCCATTATCTTTCTTCTTTGAACCGCATGGAACAAAAACTTTGCTAGCTGCATTGCACGATGTTTACTATGTGCCTGAAGAAGAAAAGGAATAGGCACGTGAATAAAATCTTTCAGGTAAATTGTTCGGAGATCTGCATATAATGAACAAATGTATATGAGATGGTACTCATCTTCAATAACATTTCTGCACAAAAAAACAGTTTTTATCTTGGTAGTTGTTGCTGTATCTATTAAGATTATTATTCAAGGGAAGAACATTCAGTCTGGCCTGTGACAGCGCAACTCTGAAACAATAAATTTCGATGTTATCAAGATACAATTCTTTTTCAAAAATAGTCTTAAAAGATCTATATGTCTCATATCTATTACTCTCTCTCATGACACCAGACCACTCCTGAATAAACATATCAATTAATCTTTGCTTGAAAACTCTAAAGAATCCCTGAATATTACCAACATCCTGTTGTAGCCAAACAATACTAAACCCTGAACTACACAACAGTTCCCTTATACCTGTTACCCAACATTTCTTACCATTTTGATCTAGAGTTAATTGCATTTCATAAGCCTGTCGAGGCAACCTGTGATGGCTCATCTGCAGTAGTTTTAACCAATATCTTATTGCACAAATACAAGAATTTACATGTAAAGGGTATCTTGCTACTTCCCCATATACCATTTTGTTGGGCGTTTTCACAGGAACTCCCAGAAAACGCTTACAAGCCATCAGATGTATTTTTTCTAAAGATTCTAAGCGATTTAAACCCCAAACTTCAGATGCATATAGTAATATTGGTTTAATTTTTATATCAAAGACTTTGAAATAAACCTGGTAAGATATATCCTTGTTTTTTTTAAAAGCTCGAATTAGACTTATTAGTGCTTTTTTTCCTTTTACACTCAAATGTTCAGTACCCAGCCTAGGACTAAGCTTTGTTGAGAAAACATACCCCAAATAACAATATTTATTTACGACTTCTAATTTTTGATTTCCTAAAAACATTCCTCTCCCCTACCCAAGATCCCTCCTTTTCTAAAGACCATCACTTTGGTTTTATCTTTATTGATTTTTAACTTCATATCTACACAACAGGTTTGGAGTATATTCAACTGATTCTGCAGACCTATAGGAGTCGAAGATAACAAAACAACATCATCTGCAAAAAGCAAAATAAACAGCTCTTCAACACCTGTTAACAGTTGTATACCATGTCTTCCCTTCTCAGATATATGATTTGCTAGTTGATTGATAAATATTCCAAACAAGGTAGGACTCAAGACACACCCTTGACGAACCCCTAGAGGGCAGTCAAAAAAATCTGAATATTCATTATTTGATCTAACACGTGATAGCAAACTACTATACATTGCACATAGGGAACAGAAAATTTTTCCTTTGATACCTTGATTTCTAAGTAATTGTAGTAGCTTGTCATGTCTTACTGAATCGAAAGCTTTTTTAAAATCAACAAAAGCTACATATATTTTTTTATTCCTCTGAGAGAAGCATTTTTGAATAATCGAATATAGACAAAAAATATTATCAATTGTAGAATAATTTTTACGAAAACCAGCTTGACCTTCAGAGATCATATAATTATCTTCTAACCATGTATAAAGCCGCTTGTTTAATAATAATAATAATGTATGGAATTTATATAGCGCTGAATCTTGTAAAGCAACAAATCAAAGCGCTCAGATTTTATTTCATACCACTTTAAGTCACGGCAGATTTATCTCCGTGAAATTCGGGCTGCTCTCCCCGGGGAGAGCGGGAGAACGCGTCGCCACTTAGCGCTGCGCCACCCTTTCACCCTTTTTTTTTCTTTTTTTTTCTGCAGCTGTATTTGTTTCCCTATCAGAGTGGCTTTTTTCTAAGAATTTTGCCAGGGACAACTCTCTTGTTGCCGTGGGTTTTTTTACGTGCGCTAAATAATTACGTGTAACACACGGGACCTCGGTTTATCGTCTCATCCGAAAGACTAGCGCCCAGACCACCACTCATGGTCTAATGGATGGGGGAAAAATTTCAAATTTCCGGTCCAAACGGGGTACGAACCTCCGCACACTCCAGACCCGGACTTTTCGCT
>CM054135.1:30044764-30049764 GCA_028751875.1 Rapana venosa | reverse complement strand
TTCGGATTTTTGTTTACTTTTCGCGTGGGTTGATATTGATTTGGTGTCCACTTTTTTTTTGATGTTTGTTATTTTAGCTTGTCTTGCAGCGTTGATTGATTCTCTTCTCTCTCTCTCTCTCTTCTCTCTCTCTCTCTCTCTCTCTCTCTCTCTCTCTCTCTCTCTCTCTCTCTCTCTCTCTCTCTCTCTCTCTCTCTCTCTCTTTTCTCTCTCTCTGTCTGTCTCTTTCTGTCTCTCTTTCTCTCTCTCTGTCTCTCTCTTTCTCTGCTTGCTTGCCTGTCTGTCTCTGTCTCTGTCTCTCTCCTGCCTGCCTGTCTGTCTCTCTGTCTGTATCTCTGTCTCTCTCTGAAGACAATCTGAATGTATGTAGGCATCCTTTAAGACAACAGAGGTGTGTGTGTGAGTGTGTGTGTGTGTGTGTGAGAGAGAGAGAGAGAGAGAGAGAGAGAGAGGAGAGAGAGAGAGAGAGAGAGGAGAGAGAGAGAGAGAGAGAACAGGAAAGGGAGGGAGGGAGAGAGAGAGAGAGGGAGAGAAACGGAGGGAGAGAGAGGAGAGGGAGAGAAAGGGAGGGAGAGAGAGAGGGAGAGAGAGAGAAAGGGAGAGAGAGAGAGAGAGAGAGAGAGAGAGAGAGAATGGGAGGGAGAGAGAGAGAGAGAGAGGAGAGAGAGAGAGAGAGAGAGAGAGAGAGAGAGAGAGAGAATCAGAGATAGATAGATAGATAGATAGAGAGAGAGAGAGAGAGAGAGAGAGAGAGTGAGAGAGAGAGAGAGGAGGAGTGAGAGAGAGAGAGAGAGAGACGGGGAATGGGAGGGGGGCGGTGGATTATACAAATTGAAAATGACAGGTAACAAGTTTTTGTCAACCTTTAGACAGTATGTCATGTGAGCGTATCATCAACGTCATGTATCACACACACACACACACACCACACACACACACACACACCACACACACACACACAACACACACACACACACACTACACAAAACACACACACACACACACACAACATACACAAAACACACACACACACACACACACACACACACACAACATACACAAAACACACACACATACATAGACACACACACACATAGACACACACACATACACACACGCACACACACACGCCACGCACGCGCGCACACCCACGCGCTATCTCTCTTTCTCGTGTGTCAAGTCAAGTCAAGTCAAGTCAAATTTTATTTCCAGATGGTACATTGAATAAGCAACGCATTTGCTTTTTTTCATCAAGCCATCTATCTAAGTGTGTGTGTGTGTGTGTGTGTGTGTGTGTGTGTGTGTGTGCGTGCGCGCGTGCGCGCGCACAAGATTGTTTTGTTTGGGTGTTTGTTTCTTTGCTTTTGTTTCTTTTTAATAAAAAAATCTTGTTTGTGTATCGCTGTTGACAGTGTCGTCTACTGCCTGTTGGAGAGAAGAAACAGCCATCGATTGTGAATATCAATCCCTTTCTACAGGACGTCGCCCTCTCTTAATAAGCACGATACCTGTTTCAGAAAGAGAGAGAGAGGGGGGGGGGGAGAGACAGAGAGAGAGAGATAGAGAGAGAGGTGGGGGGGGGGGGGGAGAGAGAGATAGACACAGAGACAGACGGGGGTGGGGGGGGGGGAGAGAGAGACAGATATATATAGAGAGACAGACAGACAGACGGGGGGGGGGGGGGGGGGGGAAGAGACAGATATATATATAGAGAGACAGACAGACAGGGACGGGAGGGGGGGGGGTGAAGGGGAGATATATTATATATATAGAGAGAGAGAGAGAGACAGACAGACAGACAGACAGGACGGGGGGGGGGGGGGGGGGGGGGGGGGAGACACTATATATATTAGAGAGAGATATATATAGAGAGAGACAGACAGACAGAGACAGACGGGGGGGGGGGGGGGGGGGGGGGGGGGGAGAGACAGATATATATATATAGAGAGAGAGACAGACAGACAGACAGACGGGAGGGGGGGGGGTGAAGGGGAGATATATATATATATATATAGAGAGAGAGAGAGAGAGAGAGACAGACAGACAGACAGACGGGGGGGGGGGGGGGGGGGGGGAGAGAGGACACAGATATATATATAGAGATATATATATATATAGAGAGAGGGACAGACAGACAGACGGGGGGGGGGGGGGGGAGAGAGAGAGGACAGATATTATATATAGAGAGAGAGAGACAGACAGACGGGAGGGGTGGGGGGGGGGGTGGAGGGGGAGAGAGACAGATGTATATATATATATAGAGAGAGAGAGAGACAGACAGACACAGACAGACGGACGAGGGGGGGGGGGGGGAGGGTATATATATATATATATATAGAAAGAGAGAGAGAGAGAGACAGAAGACAGACAGACAGACATGCAGACAGGCACACAGGAACATGCACATGCGCGCCGAGGAGAGAGAGAGAGAGAGAGAGGAGTGGGAGAGAGAGAGGAAGAGAGAGAAACACATACACACACAACATCAAAACACACACACCCCACGCACACAACACACACACACACACACACACAACACACAACACATATATATCTATATCTATATATATTATTATATATATTATATATATATATATACACAGAGGAACATGCACAGAGAAAGAGACAGACAGAGAGAGACAAAACAAACCGACAGACAGAAAAACAGACCCCCCCCCCCCCCCCCCCCCCCCAGAGAGAGCAAGCAAACTAACTACACCTTTAAGTTTCTCTTGCCACAACCCCATGAGGACCACGATACCAATACTGACTGCAGGTTTTTGAAATCGATATTACATGAAAAAACCCCAACCCAACCCCATCAACCAAAGCAACAACCACCACCAACAAACAAAAAAAAACCAAAGTAAAAAAAAACACGAAGCAGCAAAAAACAGCCATAGGTGGATTGTGGCAGGTCACACAAAAACAGCAATTACACATCACTGACGTCAGCAATGACCTAGTTTTTTGTACCAGGGTATGAAAGATTACACAAAAAAAGTTTAAAAAAAAAACCATGGAAAGAAAAGAATTGAAAGCGAGACACAGTCTGTCAACTTTTGTTCACTGAAGACAAAACATCATAATTATTATGAACTTCTTGAATATGAAACACATGCTTTTACCAACTTGTCCCCCTTCGTCCAGTTTGTCCTTAAATGGTCATAAAGAAACCTTGTGATTTTCTTTTGTTTTTGCTTTTGTTTCGCTGGTGTCTGTTTAGTTTGTGTGTATTTCGTACGTGGGAATGGGGGGTGGGGTGGGGGTTGGAAATCGGGGGGGGGGGGGGGGGGGGGGGGGGGGGGGGAGGGGGAGGGGGTGGGGGGGGGGGAATCAAAAGGAGACACGCCATCTGTTCTTTTGTGACGTTGTGTCATCGTGATTGTTGTGACCACCGTGGTCATTGCTGATTATATCATTATTGTGAACATCGTCGTTTTTCTTCTTCTTCTTCTTCTTCTCCTCCTCCTCCTTCTTCTTCTCCTCCTCCTTCTCCTTCTTCTCCCCCTCCTACTCCTCCTCCTCCTTCTTCTTTTCTGCTCCTCCTCCTCTTCTTCGCAATTCTTCTTGTTCTTGTTCTTCTTTTCTTCTTCTTCTTCTTTTTAATTCTTATTCTTCTTAATTCTTTCTTCTTCTTAATTCTTCTATCTTCTTTCTTCTTCTTCTTCGAAATTCTTCTTCTTCTTCTTCTTCTTCTTCTTCTTCTTCTTCGCATTCTTCTTCTTCAACCATCTTTATTCTCGCCGTTATCTTTATCGTGGTTGTCATGATCACTTGCTACTTTCAAGTACCTCTACCACAACCAGCACTGTCATCATCATCATCATCATCATCATCATCATCATCATCATCATCATCGTCGTCGTCATCGTCGTCATCATCATCGTCATGACCATCAATTACATCATGATTATCATGATGATGATCATCGTCATCACAACCACCATAATTATCGTCATCATCATCATTATCATTGTAGTCATTATCATCATCATCACAGCCGCCACTATGGGCGTCATCATCATTGGTTATCATTGTAGTCATTATCATCATTAGTGTTTGTCACACACTTCTCCCCCCCCCCCTCCCCCATATCATCATTTTTATCATCATCATCATCATCTTTACCACCACCCTCACTATCATCATCGTTGTCGTGGCAATTATCGATACTGTCGTTATTCTTGCTATCTGCCATTATCATCACCATTTTCATCATCACCACTACTTTTGTTGTTGTGATTATTATCATCACTGTTGTTTTCATTATTATTTGTCGTCAGTATGAAGAACAAGACGGTTGGCTCCCGACTGACGTGTATTTTAAAACAGATTCAGATTTTCTAGCCTGAAGATTTCTAGGATTGCTATGAATGGCATTCTTGGCTGAATGCTTCATGCATTGATGATGTAATACGGGTGCCTATGGTTTTGCTCATGAAATTTCTGTACTGTTCTTCGGTGTTCTAAGAAGTTCTAGAAATTTACGGAATGTTCTGGACTTTTCTGCAGAATTCCTTAAATCTTCCGGAATGTTCTACTATATTCTAAGGAGGTTCCGAAGTTTCTGTAATGTTCTGGGGAGTGTCTTAAATGGGATTAATTTTCTGGAATTTTTCCAGACTTTACCAGCGGCTAGGAGTGGTCTGGTATTGTGTACACACGCACACGCGCGCACACACACACACACACACACAGGGCTGTTCTCTCTCTTCTCTCTCTCTCACACACACACCCCACACGCACGCACCACGGGCTGTTGTCTCTCTATCTCACCCACACATACACACACACACGCACGGACGCGCGCACACACACACACTCTCTCTCTCTTCTCTCACACACGCACACAGGGCTGTTATCTCTCTGTCTCTATCACACACACACACACACACACACACACACACACACACACACACACACACACACACACACACAGGGCTGTTCTCTCTCTCTCACACACACACACACACGCACGCACACACAGGGATGTTGTC
>CM054135.1:30027264-30042264 GCA_028751875.1 Rapana venosa | reverse complement strand
GTAGTAGTAGTGGTAGTAGTGGTATTAGTAGAAGAAGTAGTAGTAGTAGTGGTAGTAGTAGTAGTTAGTGGTAGTAGTAGTAGTAGTAGTAGTAGTGGTGGTAGTAGTAGTGGGTAGTAGTAGTAGTAGTAAGTGGTGTGTAGTTAGTAGTAGTGGTAGTAGTAGTATTGGTAGTAGTAGTAGTAGTAGTAGAAGTAGTAGAAGTAGTAGTAGTAGTGGTGGTAGTAGTAGTAGTAGTAGTAGTAGTAATAGTAGAAGTAGTAGAGATAATGATGTTCTACTATGCGGGGTAGTGATGACGATTATGAGAGAGAGAGAGAGAGAGAGAGAGAGAGTGAGTTTCAGGAGCAGGTTCGGTCCTCCACACTCTCTGATGTCTTCCAGTGAGTTCTGTATGACAGCATCCGCTCCGCTCACCCCCCCCCCCCCCTCTTCAGTACTAAAAAAAACAATGGCATCGTCAAATCAGTCCATGAGGATAGTGGAATGGTCACCTTTCTTGTGGACGATTTTCGCCCTGTACGCTCCGGGCATCGCGTTCGTGGGCATACAACTGACCACTTCAGATCTGCGCGAATAAAAAATGGGCTAGGACCAATGGTCCCGTATTAATTTTTCTAACACGCACGCGCCCGCGAGCACACACACACACACACACACAACACACACACACAGCACACTTAGGCAAGGTGTGGAGATGGCGGTGGCTTTTGAAGAGTATGGATAGATCTATGAGGGGGAAAATCAAGCTTAGGTAGGAAATAAGTGTTTTGAGGCAGGGTTGAAAAAAGTACCAAACCACTGTCTTTACTTCATCACCACAACTGTATTTGGACATTTAAAAATAAATCCCAACAGTTCTTGGGCTTTTTTCCCGTTTTTTAGATAAAGTTAGTGCCCACCACAACCCAAGTCTGCTGGAAAATCGTTCTGGCTGACTTACGGACAGTTACTCTTAAAAGTGAAAATCGTCTTCAAGCGAGCATTGATTGATTGTCTGAGTTTTCCCCCCTTATACGCTGTGTGTGTTCTCTAACCCAACCAAGACAGTGTAGGCCAACATCCGGAATTGAGGAAGTGATAATGGTGAGTAGACAGACATGGCCTCTGCATTTATAGCGCCACTGCAAGTTTGAACAAGTTAGTACAAGTGCATCGATCATTTCAATGTTTTGTAAGTTTAGCTTGTATCAATTTACGAAAGGCTTGGGGGGGAAAAAAAGTATCTTGTGACGTATTAATTTACAAATGACGTATATGAACGTAATCGTTAAAAGAAATGTCGAGTGTAGCATTTTAGAAGTCGTGGAAGAAATGTAAGCCTATAGTTGTATTATCAACGTAACAAAACAATACTAGGAACTGTACAGCTGATCTGACAGAGAATAAAAAAACCCGAAAGCATTTAGTAAAACATACACGACAACCACATATACACCATACATACATCGGGCAGCAATAAAACTTGTGTATTTTATTTATTTATTTATTTTTAATCCTGTTGAATTTAGATTCACCCACTCTTCTGACTGTACATTTGTCCCACCTCCAAACTGAGCAAGGAAGAAGACGGTCAAGTCAAAATGATCTTTATTGAGGGTAAAAGATTAAGTTTACACAACTGTTTTTTTCATCCTGCCCTCATCAAAAAAAAGAAAAATCAAGAAAATGGACATATATAAGCATTTACAAAATAATATTTTTTAAAAATAACGATTTAAAAAAAAATCCAGACTAACAAAACATGATAATGCAAATCAAGACAGTACAACATAAGCTCAGATCATACAGACAAATGAAGAAAATTTAAAGACAAACAAACAACAAGACTCGCAAACCATGATAAAACGAAACCAAGACAGTATAACAGAAGCTCAAGTCATGTCGGCCTGTGGTGGACAGAAAGACGGTGTCATCCCTGTCTGCTCTTCAGACCAGAAATAGACACAGCCGATAAAGGCAGCTGCTGTCCATCACTCCAGATCTGGCAATGATTAATTCACTCCACAGCCTGCCAGCCAGGATTGTATAACGGCGGCACGGGGTAAACGGTCACTTGTGTGGCAATTGGTGAAACGGACCCAGTAACCACACGGTAGAGAGGTGCTAGGTAAGTAGGTGGGTATAAGGTAGATCTGTGGTCTAGTGGTAACACACGGTAGAGAGGTGCTAGCTAGGTAGGTGGGTGGGTATAAGGTAGACCTGTGGTCTAGTGGTAACACACGGTAGAGAGGTGCTAGGTAGGTGGGTGGGTATAAGGTAGATCTGTGGTCTAGTGCTAACACACGGTAGAGAGGTGCAAGGTAGGTGGGTGGGTATAAGGTAGATCTGTGGTCTAGTGCTAACACACGGTAGAGAGGTACTAGGTAAGTGGGTGGGTATAAGGTAGATCTGTGGTCTAGCGGGTAACGCAAGGGTCTAGAATGTGAAAGTTTGTGGGTTTGATTCCTGTCAAAATTCCGCCTTTCGGATAAAGTGAGATCCCGAGTGTAATATACGTTTAGCGTTTAAATACGAATACATGGCATCAGCTCAACTCAACTCAACTGTCTCTATCACCGCTGTCGTCAGTAGGAGCTCCACGAAATGCCACCAGGCTTTGTCATCTCTCTTCGTCTGCCTGTGCTGAGTTTTACGATCCCCTGTAGCCCTCCCAGACCACTGACCTCAGTGATGCTTGGCAATGTAGGATGTTGGTGGTCTGCCTCCATTCCTTTTGCCCTCAACCTTTACCTTGAAGAATTGTCGCCAGTAGATGTGTCAGTGTGTTTCTGTTTGCATGACCAACGTAGCTCAGTTTGCACTTATCAATCTCAGCCAACATTAATTTTGTCTTTGCACTGAGAGTTCATCGCGAATGCTTTCTTTTGTACTTCCGTCTGACAATTTGACTCTAAGAAGTCGCCTGTGAAACCACGTTTTTTCCGCTGCGTTTGTTTTGCCTCTTTACAATTTTCGTTGTGTCCATGCTTCTGACCCATACAGCGTATACAGGCCAGATCAGTGTTTTGACAATTCTAATTTTGAGATATGTAGGTACGCCTCTAATTCAAAATGCTGCTTAACTGAATGATCTTTTGCTTGGCTATGCCAATTCTAGCCTTATCCTGTAGACAGGAGCCAGTGTTATCTTTTACAGAGCCAAGATAATACTTGAAGTTTTGAGCGTCTCCCAGATCTGTATCACTGATTTTGATATTCTCACGGGTGACTGTACCTTTAATGCGCACATGGCATCAACAGACTTTCAATGTGTGCGCAAGATGTTGAATCTGTGATGTTTACAATCTCAGGTCGAGGACTTTAAAAGGAAATGCGCAGTCCTAACGGAGGGGGGAGGGGGGGGGGGGGGGGGGAGAGAAAAATCTCGCGAACCGGCATTTCAGTAGTAAATTGCGGGCAGTTTGACACAGGGCTAACACTGTTGGTCGACTGCAGTCATCCAGTTTGATACCGTTGTCCAACAAAATCGAGTTTGAACAATTAATCATCGAACCGCAGGTCAATCTCCCCACAGTTATGCAGCTGTGGTGATGTCCTTCCCTTAATTACTGCGTTTACGACTAACGACAGCATTACGCACAATAAGGAGAGATAAGGAATGATAAAGAAGAAAAAAAAACGATGTTGAAGACAACATGACACTTGAGTGGAACGGCATACTACGGGAAGCTGAGGATTGCGAGGAAAGCTGGTTGCAGAATCTTCAGTGGTGCCCCAGACTGTCTGCTAGGCTAGATCTACAGGGGAGGTGACGGTGAAGGTGAGAGCTTAAGTGAACCTCCCAGCACATCCGACGGACGCGTGAGAAAGAACTGTCATATTCTAAGTCTCTCTGGAAGAAAAAAAAAGGAAAGAGAATGGACCAAAAAGGCAGAAAATAGACAAGGAGGTGACAGGAAGAAAAGGAACAAGGCAGAAACAGAGAGAAGGATAGAAAAGAGGCAATTCCTAGTACAGAATTTCCAGAACATGGGGATGGTATTTATACTGAAAGGCTCCCCGACATCCCCACAGTGGATTAAAATTTTAAAAATTCTTTTATATCTGGGATAATGGAATAAGCACTTGGGTGGGTTTTTTTTAAACATTCAGTCCCCCATGTGTATGCGGTTTTGTCAATTTTGTCATCTGTTCCCACGGGCACACAATGGCCTACACTTACGAAAAGCGAAACAGGATTTAACGTGTATGCAAGATGTGCTGGGGATAACAACACTAGAACTAAGCCATCTTAACAAACGGTCAAACATGCGGTCAAGCGTGCAAGCAAGCAAGCAAGCAAGCAAGCAAGCAAGCCAGCCAGCCAGCCAGCCAGCCAGCAAAGAGACAAATGAATACGCTAGCAAGAGGTCAACCAACTGGCAAACAAAGCTAACCACCTAACAAGCTACAGGCAGCGATGCCAACAAAACAAAAGCACGCAGGGCGACAAAATCCGCAGCTTATGTTATTCAGTGATGTAAACAGCGTGAAACGGCAAACAAACAAACAGGCCAGCCATCATGGCGCAGTGTTTAGCTTAGCACCTTTGATTCGGGGCTGGAAGGTCGCAGATTTGAATCCCCTCAGTCACACAAGAGTTTTCAGACCCTGGCTGGCTCTTCTCCGAAAAGACTGTGTTATGGATTCATTGGGAAGACTGGGACCTTACAGTCGAGCTTTATATTATAATTATATACCCTTTGTGGATGTGGTTTTGAGACTTGTTTAAATAACCTAACCAACACTGCTGACGTCTCTATCTCTTGGGCCCGGTTGACTCTGGGATATATTACTATGACAGGACGCGTAGAATACAGTCATGTCGAGAAGTCTCAAAGCAGGTACTAGGTGCGCATCCATAGCAGCAGCATCACACCGTGTTCATCGGCATTGATCATCGTGTAAGGAAGGAAAATCAGTCTCGGATTCGGTGGCCCTGGTTGCTTTGATCTCATGGGTGACCTCAGTTTCAGGTTCCCTTCATACACTTCTGTACCTGTAAGTGAGTTCGTATCAAAGACTTCAAGGTTGGAGGTTCACGGGAGAAGGTTGTGGGAGGGACGTTGTGTTGTGTTGGTCACTAACCTGGGTGGGTGTCTTACTCAGTCTGGCTCCGCGAATAAAGTATTATTGTCGTCAGTAGGTGGCTTTGTAAGCGATATCACACGTATGCTAGCTAGCTCAGAACAGGCACCACCAAAGTGACCCAGCAGCAGTGCAGGGCGCCTGTGGTGGGTGCCTCCACGGCGGCCTGACATGGATAGGCTCCCTGTGGGCTGCTTCTTGCCCTGAGGATGTGGCATAAGGAATCTTGGTGTGGCTGGGGTGGAGAGGTTGAAATGAGTTACGTGGGAACAGTAGAACAGGAGCGTCACAGAGACGAGGCAGCAAACACAACATAAGCAAAAACAAAAAAACGTCTCCCGAAAAAAAACACAACAGAGAATCACCCCCCCCCCCCCCCCCCCCCCCCCCCCGCAACAAACCCCCCAAACCAAGCAAGCAATAGTCCCCCCTCCCCTCCTCCCTAAGTCTGTCTGTCTGCACATCTGTCTGTATGCCTGTCTGTCTGTCTGTCTGCATGTCTGTCTGTCTTTCTGTAGGTCTACCTGTCTACATGACTATCTGTCTGCATGTCTATCTATCTATCTATCTATCTATCTATCTATCTATCTATCTATCTATCTATCTATCTATCTATCTATCTATCTATCTATCTATCTGTCTGTCTGTCTGTCTGTCTCTGGTGTCATGTCTGTGTTGTGTTGTCCAGTTCAAGAGGAAGTTGTAAGGCAAAACTACATCCCATTGAAATATAGTAGTAAGACAGCCTAATTTTCCTAGACTATGTTTACTCTTGGTATCTAGTTATCTTGAGCATGTGCGAAGTCTTCGGTATATTTGTGTAACGCTTTTGAAAATAAGAAGTGACTTGTTCTCTTAATTTACAGTCCTGGTAACTGACTATTCTTGTTACAAATCAACTTTAGTTTTGCTGTGTTGCTGTTGGCTTCTTTTTTTGCTTTTGTTTTCTGTTAATGTTTGTTGGTTATTTGTGTTTTTTGTTTTAATTTACATCTTAAACACTAAATAGTCGGCTACTCCCTTCATGTATAGGCCAATAGTCGTTGTGTGTATAAATTATTCGAGTTTAAGTTCTCAATCTTTGTCTCTGTCTCTCTGTCTGTCTCTCCTCTCTCCCGTTCCCTTACCCCCTCTTTCTGTCTCTATCTCTGTCTGTCTGTCTCTCAATCCCCCACTCCCAAAAAAACACCAACACAAAAAAAAACCCAACCCAACAAAAAACAAACAAAACACAACCCAACCAACCAACACCAACCCAACCAAAGACACAAATAAAAAAATCTCAACCAAAACAATGACGAGAAGCGTACTCATAGTTTGCTTTTTCATTTTTCGTGGAAGAGAAGACGAGCTATATGGACGGTGGTACGGATGATTGGAGCATAGCCATTAGTGGTGGTGGCGGTTTTGATGATGATGATGATACTGATGATGCTGACGATGATGATGATGATGATGAAACTGATGTCACTGATGATGATCACGATGGTGATGATAATGATGAAACTGATGATGCTGACGACGACGACGACGACGACGATGATGATGATGATGATGATGATGATGAAACTGATGATACTGATGATGATATTGATGGTGATACTGATGATGCTGATGCTGATGGTGATGATTCTGATGCTGATGGTGATGTCTCTGTGTGTGTGTGTGCAGAATCAAGAACAAATCGTCACATTGACGGACGAACAGGTTGCCGGTAAGTGAGTGGTGATGTGTGTGTTATCGTGTGTTATGTACAGCGGTGTGCTGTATCTCCCAAGTTTAGAGTCCGTTTGTGTATCTTTTCGTGGTCCTGTTTATGACTTTTCTCTCTCTCTCTCTCTCTCTCTCTCTCTCTCTCTCTCTCTCTCTCTCTCTCTCTCTCTCTCTCTCTCTCTCTCTCTCTTTCTGTCTGTCTGTCTGTCTGTCTCTGTCTCTCTCTGTCTCTCTCTGTGTCTCTCTCTCTCTGTCTCTCTCTGTCTCTCTCTCTCACTCTCTCGGCGGGGACTGGATGTAAAAAAGCACACGAGTGCTTATTCATTATCCTCGAAATAAAAGAATTTGTCATTGTCATTGTTATTCTCTCTCTCTCTCTCTCTCTCTCTCTCTCTCTCTCTCTCTCTCTCTCTCTCTCTCTCCTCTCTCTCTCTCTCTCTCTCTCTCTCTAAAGTCCTCTTCGGATGAGACCATAAACCGAGGCCCCGTGTGCGAACGCACGCAGAACATCATGCGCACACATTAAATCCTGTTCCGCTTTTCGTAAGAGTAGGCCATTGTGTGCCGGTGGGAACAGATGACAAATTTACAAAAACCGCATACAGACTGGGACTGGATGTGTACAAAAGCACATAAGTGCTTATTCCATTATCCTCGATATAAAAGAATTAAATCTCTCTGTCTCTCCCTCTGTCTCTGCTCTCTCTCTCTCTCTCTCTCTCTCTCTCTCTCTCTCTCTCTCTCTCTCTTCTCTCTCTCTCTCTCTCTCTCTCTGACTGGATGTAAAAAATGTACATGGGTGCTTATTCATTATCCTCGAAATAAAATAATTTGTCATTGTCATTGTGGTGTGTGTGTGTGTGTGTGTGTGTGTGTGTGTGTGTGTGTGTGTGTTTGTGTGCGTGCGTGTGTGCTATTTATTTATTTCATTCTTTTATATCGAGGATAATGGAATAAGCACTTGTACTTTTTTACATCCAGTCCCCGTGTGTATGCGGTTTTGTCAATTTTGTTATCTGTTCCCACCGGAGCACAAGGGCCTACTCTTACGAAAAGCGGAACAAGATTTAACGTGTGCGCAAGATGTTCTGTGTGTGTGTGTGTGTGAGTGTGTAAATAAGTCCATGCTTTATTGCTTTTGGTAAATAATCTTGAAGAGAAAGAGCTGTGCTGAGTTTCACGACGGCAACGATTATGCCAACGACGATTACCATGACGACGACAAAAAGATAAAAATCTGATTGGATATGAATCATTTAAAGTGATTTTAGGCTACCAAAATAGATAGAGAAATAAAAGACAACTGGGCAAAGAAAAACAATACACAGATTAATAAATAGATAAATCAGTCAATCTATCAAGTGGTAATAGTAATAGATTATCAAAATAAATCGAAATAGATTCATAGAATTAGATGAATAATAACATGAATGACTAAACAGCGGGTGAAGAGGAGGGGAAAGGGAAGGGGGGGGGGGGGCGAATTGAAGTGAGAGAAAGAGACTGAGCATGTTAAAAAGGTAAAGTGCCCCATAACCTGTAAGGTCGTAGGGGAAACGAGGCGTCAGAAACCTCACTTCTCTAGGGGCCAGCACATTGAGGGCGGCGCCCATCTCCTCTCCTCTCCCTCGCTGCTTTTCCTTCCCTGACCCTAAAGAGGACAGGTACCCATTTACAGCTGGGTGAACTGGGTGAACTGTACAGAAGCCAGGGCGCGCAAACGGTCACCCATCCACTTGGTAACCACGCTCGATGCTGCATATCCTTGGTTGGGGGAAAGCGAGTGCTCCGACTACTGAGCTATCCCGTCCATTGCTCAGTGAGCATGTTAATTCTACAATAATAAATGAATGTCGAAGAGAGAAAAAAAATAATGTCCCCTTTGCTACATCAATAGCTTAAAATACATATCAAAAGACTTGGTGAATTCATGGTCAATGCCAGAGTCTTTACATAAAGAATTTAAAACCGGACATTTGAAAACAGGAACATGCTCACGAGATAGTGAATAGGTAGTACATATTAGGGGATGCTTAGTTCTCAAAGAATTATGGGGGACGGGATAGCCTAGTGGTTAGAACATTGCGCTCGCAGTCTGATTCCCGTTCAAGGGGATGTTTTCCCCTGGAGTTAACATCAGGGCAGAGATTCCACTCTCCCCAAAAGTCTTTCGGATGAGACTATAAACCGAGGCCCCGTGTGCGAACGCACGAACGCAGAACATCATGCACACACGTTAAATCCTGTTCCGTTTTTCGTAAAAGTAGGCTATTGTGTGCCGGTGGGAACAGATGACAGAATTGACAAAATCCATACACACAGGGACTGGATGTAAAAAAACCCACAAACAAATGCTTATTCCATTATCCTCGATATAAAAGAATAAAATAAAATAAACGAAGTGTGTAAATTAAACTGGACATCAATCCCAAGACAGGGGCAACATCTAGCTCTTACTTGGAAGATAGACGGATTGCATGTCACTTCTCCATAGTGCATGGAGTTTGAACAGCATTCGGTTTTTTAAACTAAACTTTTGACACATTCCAGAAAACGATTTCTTATGCTATGTTGTCTGTCATTTCATGACATTAAATACCAGAATGCGAAGGATTCCAGGAAATGTCTTATCACGATTTCTCTTGGAACAGTGACGTGTGTAAGGTATTTTATTTTAAATCATAAGTCACGGTTCTCAGGTTTGTGAGCTATATGATACAGCTTTTGAGTCAACGCAAATCGCTATTGAAAAAAAATGTAATGGCAACATCACACATCAGACTCAAAGATGTGCATATTCCAAAGTAAATATTGACAGTCCTTTCTGAAGAAAGTACGATTCGTTTATTTCTAAGGAAGAAATTATAAAACCAGCTCCTGCATTTTAATAATAATAATAGTACATGGAATTTATATAGCGCCATATCTTGCAAAAAAACAAATCAAAGCGCTTTCGTTCATCTCACTCATTCACATGCAGCCAGTTACAATAAATAGGTTTGTTTTTGTTTTTGTTTAAATTCAATTATAAACACACACGCACGCACGATCACGAGCACGTCAGCACACGCACGCACGCACGATGCACGACACACACACATGCACACACACCACACACATAAAGGTTATACCATTTTGAGTTATTTAGCTATCAGTAACAATCAGTAACGATTGAAAACAAATTGGGGATAGGCTCGTCTGTATCTTATAGTGTATAATAAGCTTAGATTATAATTATGCACTATTTTTTGAGTATTTACCAAGATCTAAAAAGTTGAGCACAGGTTATTTTATGGACTCATGGTACTGAGCATACTGCATCTGAACAAATCATACGAATGAGTTACATAATCATCGGTATAAGTTGGATGAACGGGTGGAGATACTGGTCCAGCTCTTTGGGTAGCCTTTGTCTGAAGCTTCGAATATCATTTTCATTGGAGATTGAATTTTACACAGAAAGGTTATCATTTTCATTGGAGATTAAATTTGACACAGATAG
Organism: Rapana venosa; assembly: GCA_028751875.1. Lineage (NCBI taxonomy): Eukaryota > Metazoa > Mollusca > Gastropoda > Neogastropoda > Muricidae > Rapana > Rapana venosa. The sequence continues at coordinate 30,031,979 of CM054135.1, read as the reverse complement.
GTTATTTTCATAGGAGAATGAATTTGACACAGAAAGGTCGTTATTTTCATTGGAGATTGAATTTGACACAGAAAGGTTATTTTCGTTGGAGATTGAATTTGACACATAAAAATTATTATTTTCATTGGAGATTGAATTTGACCCAGAAAGGTTATTATTTTCCTTGGAGATTGAATTTGACATAGAAAAGGTTATTATTTCTTGAGATTGATTGGACATAGAAAGGTTATATTTCTTGGAGATTGATTATACAGAAGGTTCAATTTTCATTGGAATTCAAATTGCATGAAGGTTATTATTTTCATTGAAGTTGAATTTGTACACTGGAACTCTATATTTATTGTGCAGATGATTCTGTCACGAGTTTTATTTTTTTGGAGATGATTTGACAGGAAGGTTGTTATTTTCATGGGATTGAATTTGACCACAGAAGTTATTGTTATTTCATTGGAGAAGTATTGACACAGAAAGGTTTTTATTATTGATACAATGAATTAGAGCACAGACAAGTTATTATTTTCATGAAATGAATTTGACACCACACACACAGGTTATTGTTTTCATTGGAGATTGAATTTGACACAGAAAGGTTATTGTTTTCATTGGAGATTAAATTTGACACAGAAAGGTTATTTTCATTGAAGAATGAATTTGACATAGAAAGGTTATTATTTTCATTGAAGATTGAATTTGACACAGAAAGATTATTGTTTTCATTGGAGATTGAATTTGACACAGAAAGGTTATTATTTTCATTGGAGATTGAATTTGACACAGAAAGGTTATTATTTTCATTGGAGATTGAATTTGACACAGAAAGGTTATTTACATTGGAGAATGAATTTGACACAGAAAGGGTATTTTCATAGGAGATTAAATTTGACACAGAAAGGTTATTTTTTTCATCGGAGAATGAATTTGACACAGAAAGGTTATTATTTTCATCGGGGATTGAATTGGACGCCAAAAGGTTTCTAGTAACATACTTTCATACGAACAGCTTTCTTTGTTTTGAGAGAGGCAGCAAATCTATTTCTTTGAGAGCTTAACGTAGTTGCAATCACTGGAATTCAAATGCCACTGAGTTTAACATAGTTATGTGTACTGGAACTCCTAATACTGATGTCAGTGCTTTACTGTCAGTACTTTGTATTTTTTTTTAGGGGAGGGGGGGGTTGGTAATGTTGGTGGGGTTGAAAGTAAGCTACCTGCCCAGAAGTCTTTGTTGACTTTACCAGAGAAGTATCTAAATATAAGAAGTTTTTGTATTATGATCACAACAAGAAGTAGAGCAACAACAACAATAACAACAACAATACCACCACCACCACCACCACCACCACCACCACCACCACCGCCACCAACAACAACAACAACACAACCACCGGAAATCACGATGACGACGACGGCAACAAGAAGAGCGACACTAATAGCAACAACAGCAAAACTCAACAACTGGAGGAATAAAATAAACACAGCTAAACACACTCATACGCACGCATACACGCACGCACACACACAAACACACACACACACACACACACAAAACACATACATACACATACATACATACATACATACATACATACATACATACACATACACACACACAACAACTACATACACACACACATACATACATATATTTTCGTCTAATATCACTAGAGTACATAACGTTAAATTGACAACAACACACAACAAAACATACACACTCGCATACATACATACTACACAAGTACACACATACAGACTAATATTATATAAATATATATAACATAATAAATATAATAATATATAATATTAACATAAGATATACATATATATATATATATACATACATATCATATATATATATCCACATATATATATATATCCATATAAATATACACATATATATTATATCCATATATATATATATATCCACATACACACACAACGCACGCACCACCACGCACGCACGCACGCACGCACGCACGCACGCACGCACACACACACACACACACACACACACACACATACAACACTCTTACTTTTGTATTGTAAACAGACACTCCCTTCTTTCAGAAAGGAAGAACTAAAGACTCTTTTACGAAGGTACACAGCCTGAAGACACCCTGATAAGAAAGTGGAGACAGTTATCCCAGCAGGAGGAGAAAGAAGAGGAGGAGGAGGAGGAAGAAGAAGAATAGTAGAAGAGATAGGAGGACGATAGGAGGAGGAGAAGGGGGATGGGCGAGGAGGGGAGAGGGGGAGGGGGAGGGATCAAGATCAGGTGGGCAAGTGTTTGGAGAGACAGGAAGTGGAGGGGGGTGGGGGGAGTTGGGGGGGGGGGGGGGGGGGGGTGGAGTTCTAGCGAGAATTCTGGTAATTCCACGGGCGAAAAGTTTTTCCTCTAACTTTTAACCACTACTGGGTGAGGGCTAATTTCGCTCACGTAGTCCAGGTTTGTCTGTCTGTGTCTGTCTGTGGGTCTGTCTGTGCGTCTGTTGGTGGCTGTCTGTTTGTGTGTAGGGTTTGTTGATCTGTTTTTGTTGTGTGTGTGTGTGTCGTGTGTGTGTTGTGTTGTGTGTGTGTGTGTTTTATTTGTTATTGTGTTTTTTGTATGATGTAATGGAATAAGATTGTGTTTTTTATATTTTTAATCGTCCTGTGTGTGTATGAGTTTGTGTGAATGTGTCGTCTTGTTCTACTTTTATCTTAATGTTATTACGAAAAGGGAAAGGATTTAGTGTGTGGAGATTTTTTCTGCAGTTCCAACGGCCTGGTTTATGAGTTTCAGTCAAGACTTCTTGGGTGACCGGCATCACAATGCTTCTCTCGGGGAAAATATCCGTTGAACGGATCGAGCCGAGTCGTCTTTGCGAGCGACACGGTTCAACCGTAGGCTATCCTGTGGGTTTTTGTGGGTGTGGAGTGGGTGTGTTAACTGCTTGAATTCCCTCTGAACGTGATCGTCCCGGGGCGTCAGTTCGCAGCAATGTTCTGATCATGTATCCTGTGTTTGTCTGTGTGTGTTGTGTGTCTTGTGTTCTGTTCTGTCTGCCTAGTGTGTGTTCTCTGGTCCTGTCTCTTGTCAGCTTGCCTCTTGCTCTGCAATCTGCACAGTACAACTAATGGCAACCAGCAACACGCACAACTACTCAGCAGTAGCGCAAAATCCTCCAGCATACTTCTGTCTATCATCATTATTATTGAACATGCTGGTTGAAAGGCTTTCCCCCAGCTTTAGAGAGTATGCTGAATTTTGTGCATAAAGAGGCGACCGTGTCTTCTTCTTCCAAAAACGGAAGGAAAAATAAATTTGACAGTCGTCATACTCAGGTTGACACCCTGTGACGGACACTATAGCCGAGTGGTTAAGAACCTTTCGACTTCAATCTCATGGATCCATGAAGTCGTGGGTTCGAATCTCGGCAGCGACGTTTGGCGAATTAAGGATGGGGATTTTTTACGATCTTCTATGTCAGCTTACGGCATGGAGGTCAGTACAGAGAAATCAAAGATCATGGTCAACAGCGCAAGTAATGACAGCACGGAAATAAAGATGAATGGAGAAATACTGGAAGAGGTGAGCCAATTCAAAACCTTAGACCCCATCCTAACAAAAGATGGCACATCAAACAATGAAGTGAAAGCTCGCATTGCAACAGCAACATCTGCTCTAGCCAGACTCGCACCAAATACCACCTCTACAAATCTCTCGTGATATCTATCCTCCTATATGGCTGTGAATCATGGACTCTGTCAGCAGAGCTAGAGAGGAGAATCCAAGCATTCGAGAACAAGTGCCACAGAAGACTCCTCAAAATATCATACAAACAACACGAGACCAACAACTATGTGAAGGAAGAAATCAAAAAGCATGTGGGCCCCCAAGAACCTTTGCTCTCCACCATAAAGAGGAGAAAACTGATGTGGTTCGGTCACACCACAAGACACAACACCTTAGCAAAAACCATCTTGCAAGGAGCAGTTGAAGGCAAGAGAAGAAGAGGCCGCCAAAAGAAATCATGGGTTGACAACATCAAAGACTGGACCGCCTAACCCCTGCAACACCTTCTAACTTAGCCACACAGGATCGTGAAGCATGGAAAAAGATCTCTGTCGTGTCTTCTCTCATGTCCCCCCTACGTCCTTTGGGACATGGGACTGAGTGAGTGAGTGATGTCAGCTTCAAGTGCAGACTTTTCAGCGGCTTAATTCCCTTCGTATATGTACACTTGCAGAAGGTTAAATATAAATGCATTTTAAAGATCCCGTAAATCGTGTCAGCGTTCGGTGTGTTACTGAAGCACGAACATACCCAGCATGCACCCCCGGAGTCAGAATGTGGCACACAACAAGGGGGACGGGGGTAGCCTGGTGGTTAGAGTGATGCGCTCGTGATCTGTTGACCCGGGTTCGAATTTCGTTCAAGAGTATTTTTCCTCTGGAGTTAACATCAGTGCCGACTCCACTGCCCCCCAAAAGTCCTTCGTATGAGATTTTAAACCGAGGTCCCGTGTGCGAACGCACGCAGAACATCTTGCGCTCACGTTAAAACCCGTACCGCTTTTTGGGAAGAGTAGGCCATTGTGCGCCGGTGGAAACGGATGACAAAATTTACAAATCTGCATACACACGGGGAATGGATGTAAAAAAAAAATCCCATGAGTGCTTATTCCATTATCCTCGAAATAAATAAATACATAAATAGACAAACAAATAAACAACAA
>CM054135.1:30007264-30022264 GCA_028751875.1 Rapana venosa | reverse complement strand
GCATCCATAGAAATAAAAACCACTTTTTGTGAAAGACTAACCTCTGACTCAAAACTCATGTGATTTTGAACAAATTTGGTAGGTTTGAAATTTTTTAATTTTTCAGCAAACATTGTACCCTCCTCAGTCCTTTGTTGTCTGCTAGCTTCTTTACCGAAATATGCATGCGCGGGGGTCAACGCTGTAGGAATACAGGCAATCTCATTTGTTGATTATTTCTAACTTTCTCGTGACTATCTGATATTGCTCTATGTCCTCAATCCCCCCCCCAAAACAAATGCACAGTCCATTTTTTTCATGCTTTAAAAAAAATCTGTGAAAATCACCAACATTTTTTTTCCAACTCGTACTCTATAGAAGATACTACATGACCCCCAAATTAATACCGGTGTGCAGCCTCGTTGGCGGCAGTACAAGGATGTGTGTGTTGGCTCTGGTGTGTTCCGGGCAGGCAGGCATCTCTGACTCCTCCACGATGCCACGGGGCATTAGCTGAGCTGTTGGCTACCTACACACCAGCCTGCCTTTATTGCTGCATTCCCTTCTGTTTCTTTTCTTTTCTCTTACCACTTCTTGCATTCATACCGCGTGCACGAACTAAATAAGGCACCCGCCCATGTTGGACAGCACTTCAGTCTCGGAAGACTATAGAGTTGCGCTCTAGGTGTTTAGTTCTGGTACAGCGTCGTGGGTTGTGGCTGGCCAGTCCAATGACAGTCCCCAAGGCACCCATAGAAATAGTACGCCCTCCCCTCTTCCCAATTTTGTGAAAGACTGGTCTCTGACTGTAAAAGTCATGTGATTTTTGCACAAATTTGGTAGGTTTGAAATTGGTTTTGTTGTTTTTCAGAAAAAACTGTACCCCTTGGTCTTTAGTCGTATCGCCTGCTAGCTTCCTAACCCCAATATGCATGCATGGGGTCAACACTGTCGGAAAATAAGCAATCCTTTATTTGATGATCATTTCAAACTTTAGCATGAGTACTTGGTATTGCTCTACGTCCTCAATCCCCAAAACAAGTACATAGTACATTTTTTTCATACTTCAAAAAGTCTGTGAGAATCACCACAAGTTTCGCACTCTATAGAAAATAGTACATGACCCGCAAGCTTATACAGGTGTGTAACCCATGTGTGTCCCTTGGTCAGTTTGTTGGCCGAACTACAAGGATTTGTGTGTTGGCTCTGGTTTGCCCTCCACGATGCCACCATGGGCTTTAGCTGAGTTGAGGGCTACATACACACCAGCATGCCTTTATTTCTACTTTTCCTTCTGTTTTTCCACTATCACTTCTGGCATTCATACCGCATGCACCCATGTTAGCAGCCGTCAGTCTGGAAAGACTATGGAGTTGCACTCTAGATGTTTAGTTCTGGTACAGCGTCATCGGTTGTGGCTGGCCAGTCCGACACGGGAATGAGAGTCCCTGAAGCACGCATAGAAATACTGAAAACCACTTTTTGTGTGTGCGTGAAAGACTAGTCTCTGACTCAAAAACTCGTGTGATTTTGAATCAATTTGGTATGTTTGAAATTGTTTTTGTTATTTTTCAGCGGGAAAAACAACACCCCCCCTCCCCCAAACAAACCGGCACCCCCCTCAGTCCTTTTGTCATCTGCTAGCTTCCTTAGCACAATATGCAAGTGTGGGGTCAACACTGTAGGAACACAAGCAATCCTTATTAAATTGATGATCATTTCCATCGATCACATGACCACCTGGCTATTGATCTATGTCCTCAATCCCTCCCCAAAACCAAATACACACTGTACTTTTTTCACATTTGAAAAAAATCTGTGAAGATCAGCACAATTTTTTCCGACTAGCACTTTATAGAAAATACTACCTCATCTGGAAGCTGAAGGTGGAGTGTAGCCTACAAGCTTTTTTTTTATAGGTTACACTCTACCTTTCGCTTCCGGGACAAGTAGTGTTTTGTATAATGATATTGAGTGTTATCAAGATTTTGTGTGTGTGTGTGTGTGTGTGTGTGTGTGTGTGTGTGTGTGCTGATTTTCACATAATTTTGTAGTATAAAAAAAAGCATAGTCTATTTGTTTTGGGGATTGAGGACAATAAAAGCAATAGCAGGTAGTCATGAGAAAGTTTGAAAGGATCATCATTAATGAGGATTGCTTGCGATCCCACAGTGTTGACCCCGCATATGCATATTGTGGTCTGGGACCTAGCAGACGGCTAATGACTGAGAGGGTACAGTGTTTGCCCCCCAAAAAAAAACAACAAAAAACAAACAACAAACAACAACAACCAAACAACAACCCAGCAACAACACCCATCCCCCCAAAAAAAACCCCAACAAAACAAAACTTAAAAAGAAACAACCCCCCCCAAAAAGCCAAGCCAACAACATTCAAACCTACCATGTTTACGCAAAATCTCACGAGGTCTGAATTAAAGGATAGTCAATGGTTTTATTTATTTATTTATTTATTTATATATTTTTTTTAGTCTGTGGAAGCGTGCCAGATTGCTGTATGAATGCAGGAGTGCTATAGGAAAACTGAAGGAAAAGTGGCACCATGTAAAGATGGGGTGTCTAGCCTTGCTTCCTTGTCACCTAGCCAGTTTGGCTGCTGTTGTTATTGCTGCTTCCTTATTGCTTGATGCCCTTCTTGTGTTTGGGTATCTCCGGGTTTTTTGTGTGTATTTAATTAAAATGAAATTCTCTCTCTTTCTCTCTCTCTCTCTCTCTCTCTCTCTCTCTCTCTCTCTCTCTCTCTCTCTCTCTCTCTCTCTCTCTCTCTCTCTCTCTTGTGCGCAGCCTTGATTTATATTTGTGTAAAGCCTTTAGAATAAATCTTTAGAATAAATCTTTCGAGTTTGTGTTCGAGTTCGACTTCTCTCTCTCTCTCTCTCTCCTCTCTCTCTCTCTCTCTCTCTCTCTCTCTCTCTCTCTCTCTCTCTCTCTCTCTCTCTCTCTCTCTCTTTCTCCGCCCCCCCCCCCTCTCTCTCTCTCTTTCTCCGCCCCCTCTCTCTCTGCCTCCCCGTCTCTCGTTCTCCCTCTCTCTTCCCCTCTCTCTACCCCCCCCCCCTCTCTCTCTCTCATACACGCGCGCACACACGCACGCACGCACACACGCACACACACATATTTACGAGAGAGAACTCTGTATCAAGAAGTAAATATATTTAAAAGTTAAAAGAAAAACAAAAATACCGCGTTAAAAAACCCCTCCTAACCTTAAACCTTTACAACTTGGTTTTATTGCCGTTCTTGTTTCCATAGAAACAGACATATTAGCATACTACGGAAAAGGTGATGGATTTGAGTCTTGTCCGTGGCTTTTGTCGTCAGGAAAACTTGCCAACCCCCCTCTACCCCCCTACCCCCCCCCCCCCCCCCCCCAACACCCGCTCCCTCCCTCCAAATTTTCTACCCGCCACCACATCTCCTCAAAGCAAGAAAGACAGACAGAAAGACAGACAGACAGACAGAAAGACAGACACAAAAAAGAAAGACAGAGAGAAAAAAAGACAGACAGAGAGAAAGACAGACAGACAGACAGACACACACACACACACACACACACACACACACACACACAACACACACACCACCACAACACACAGAGAAAGAAAGGAAGACAGAAAGACAGACAGAAAGAAAAAAAAAACATAGAGAAAGACAGATAGACTGAAAGAAAGAAAGAAAGACAGAAAGAAAGACAGACAGACAGAAAGAAAGACAGAAAGGAAGACAGAAAGACAGAAAGAAAGACAGACAGACAGAAAGAAAGACAGAAAGAAAGAAAGACAGAAAGAAAGAAAGAAAGACAGAAAGGAAGACAGAAAGACAGAAAGGAAGACAGAAAGACAGAAAGGAAGACAGAAAGGAAGACAGAAAGAAAGACAGAAAGAGAAAGAAAGAAAGACAGAAAGGAAGACAGAAAGACAGAAAGGAAGACAGAAAGACAGAAAGGAAGACAGAAAGAAAGACAGAAAGAGAAAGAAAGACAGAAAGGAAGACAGAAAGACAGACGGAAAGAAAGAAAGACAGACAGAAAGACAGAAAGAGAAAGAAAGTGAGACAGAAAGGAAGACAGAAAGACAGACGGAAAGAAAGAGCACACACACACACACACACACACACACACACACACACACACACACACACACACACACACACACACACACACACACACACACACAGAGAAAGAAAGAAAGACAGAAAGGAAGACAGAAAGACAGACGGAAAGAAAGACAGACAGACAGAAAGACAGAAAGATAAAGAAAGTGAGACAGAAAGGAAGACAGAAAGACAGACGGAAAGAAAGAGCACACACACAACACACACACACACACACACACACACACACACACACACACACACACAACACACACCACACACACACAGAAAGAAAGGAAGGAAGACAGAAAGAAAGACAGAAAGAAAGACAGACAGAAAAAAGACAGACAAAAAGAAAAAAGACAGACAGACAGACAGAAAGAAGGACAGACAGAAAGAAAGACAAACTGAAAGAAAGACAAACTAAAAAAAAGACAGAAAGACAGACAGAAAGACAGAAAGAAGACATACAGACAGCAAGACAGACAGAAAGAAAGAAAGAGAGCAGAAAGAAATACAAACAGAAAGACAGAAAGTAAGAAAGAAAGACAGGCAGACAGACAGACAGAAAGAAAGACAGACAGACAGAAAGACAGACAGACAGACAGACAGACAGACAGAAAGAAAGAAAGACAGAGAGAAGAAAGACAGACAGAGAGAAAGACAGACAGAGAGAAAGAAAGACAGACAGAAAGAAAGACAGACCGAAAGAAAGACAGACAGAAAGACAGACAGACAGAAAGACGGACAGAAAGACAGACATAAAGGAAGACACTCAGAAAAGAAAAACAGGCAGAAAGACAAGCAGAAAGACAGACAAAAAGATAGAAAGACACTCAGAAAATAAAGACAAACAGAAAGACAGACAGACAAAAAGAAAGAAAGACAGAGAGAAAGACAGACGGAAAGAAAGACAGAGAGAAAGGTAAAAAAAGGTAAAGGTAAAGGAGTCCCATAACCTATAAGGTCGTAGGGGAGCGAGGCGTCAGAGACCTCACTTCTCTAGAGCCAGCATATAGAGGGCGGCGCCCATCTCCTCTCCCTCGCTGCTTTACCTTCCCTGACCCTAAAGAGGCAGATACCCATTTACAGCTGGGTGAACTGGGGGAACTGTACTGAAGCCAAGGCGCGCAAACGGTCACCCATCCAACTGGTAACCACGCTCAACGCTGCTTAACTTGGCTGTGGGAAAGCGAGTGCTCTGACCACTGAGCTATCCCGTCCCCAGAGAAAGAAAGACAGAAAAAAAAGACAGAGAGACAAGAGAAAAAAAAACAGCCAGAAAGAAAGAAAGACAGAAAAAAAGACGGAGAGAAAGACAAAGAAAAACAGAAAACAAACTGAATGGAAAAAAAGAACACTTCCTCACATAAACGTCGAACACATAGTTTAGTAAACACACACACACACACACACACACACACACACACACACACACACACACACACACACACACACATACACACACACACGAACGCGCGCGCGCGCGCGCGAATGCGCAAGCAGCAACAAAACTGATGTGAAAAAACACCACACAAATGTTTACACGCACTTTTATGCAAGATTAAGTAAAAAACATTGAATGTGTGTGTGTGTGTGTGTGTGTGTGTGTGTGTGTGGTGTTGCGCGCGCGAGCGCTTGTGTGCATGCGTGTGTGTGTGTGCTTTTTTGTGTCCGGTGGGTCAGAATTCAAGGAGGCCTTCTCCCTGTTCGACAAGGATGGGGACGGCACCATCACCACCAGTGAGCTGGGCACGGTGATGAGGTCTCTGGGGCAGAACCCCACTGAAAACGAGCTGCAGGACATGATCAACGAGGTGGACGCTGACGGTGAGGGGAAGCGGCAGTCCGCTAGTTGGACAGTCAGCAGTCAGTCAGTCAGTCAGTCAGTCAGTCAGTCAGTCAGTCAGTCAGGCAGGCAGTCAGTCAGTCAGGCAGTCAGTCAGGCAGGCAGTCAGTCAGGCAGTCAGGTAGTCAGTCAGGCAGTTAGTCAGTCAGTCAGGCAGGCAGTCAGTCAGGCTGTCAGTTAGTTAGTCAGTCAGTCAGTCAGTCAGACAGTCAGTCAGTCAGTCAGTCAGCTAGTTAGTTAGTCTATTTGTTGACTAGTTGGTTAGTTTGTTAGTCAGTTAGTCAGTCAGTTAGCAAATTTAGTTAGTTAATTAGTTTGTTGTGCAGTTATTCAGTCAGTCAGGTAGCTAGCTAGTTAGTCATTTTGTTAGTTAGTCAGCTTGTAAGTTGGTAAGTTATTAAGATTGTAAGTTAGTGAGTTGGCTAGTTGGTTAGCTAGTAAGTTAGCGAGTTATTTAGTTAGCTAGCTAGTTTAGCTAGCTAGTCAGCTAGTTAGTTTGTTAGTTATTGAGGGGGACGGGATAGCCTAGTGGTTAGAACATTGTGCTCGCAATCTGACGACCCAGGTTCGATTCTCGTTCAAGGTGGATATTTTCCCCTGGAGTTAACATCAGTGCAGACTCCATTCTCCCCCAAAAAGTCCTTCGGATGAGACTATAAACCGAGGTCCCGTGTGCGAACGCACGCAGAACATCTTGCGCACACGTTAAATCCTGTCCCGCTTTTCGTAAGAGTAGGCCATTGTGTGCCGGTGGGAACAGATGACAGAATTGACAAAACCGCATACACACGGAGACTGGATGTAAACAAGCACATAAGTGCTTATTCCATTATCTTCGATATAAAAAATAAAAATAAAATGAGTGAGTCAGTTTGTCAGTCAGTAAGTAAGTTTGATTAGTTAGCTAGTCTGGGGTAGTTATTGCTGATCTTACTTTCGGTGCTTGTTTTTTCCTTTTTTTTTCATCTTGTGATGTGTGTACGTGCTGATATACGGATGCTGTGTTGTAGTGTTTTTTGTGTAATGTTTTCCTGTTTGCTGTTTTTATGTATATGGCTTGTGGCCCACACGAGTTTCTCTATTTTGGGAGATGATAAAGCATTTGAATTGTGAAGTGTGTGTGTGTGTGTGTGTGTGTGTGTGTGGGTGTGTGTGTGTTCGGTGTGTGTGTATGTGTGTTTGTGCGCGCGTGTGTGTGCGTGCGTGTGCGTGTGTGCGTGCGTGTCTTCCTGCCTGCGTGCCTGTGTGTCTGCCCGCGTGCATGCGTGCGTGTCTTCCTGCCTGCGTGCCTGTGTGTCTGCCTGCGTGCGCGTGTGTGTGTGCGTGCGTGCGGGCGCGCGGTGTGTGCGTGCGTGTGTATGTGTGTGCGCGTGCGCGCGAGCGTGTATGTGTATGTGCGCGTTCGTGCGTGCGCGCGGTGTGTGCGTGCGTGTGTGTGTGTGTGTGTGTGTGTGTGTGTGTGCGCGTGCGTGTGTGTGTGTGTGCGTGCGCGCGCGCGTGTGTGTGTGCGTGTGTGCGTGTGTGTGTGTGCAGGGAACGGGACGATAGACTTCGAGGAGTTCCTGCACATGATGGCCCGCAAAATCAAAGACACCGACTGCGAGGAGGAGCTCCGAGAGGCCTTCCGGGTCTTCGACAAGGACGGGAACGGGTAGGCGCGTCCATCGTTCTACTGCATCTTATTTATTTATTTGATTTATTTATTTATCAATTTATTTATTTATTTATTTTGTTGTATTTCGGATCTCGGCTAGAGCTCCGAGGTTCACTGATAGTGACCCCACCCCCCTCCCCCCGTGGGGATGGCCGGGAGGGGGGGGGGGGAGGCTCTCAGTATAAACAGCATCCCCACATTCTGGAAATTCTGCGCTAGAAATTTCCCCTTTTCTATCACTCTCTTTGTTTCTGCCTTGATCCTTTTCTCTCCTGTCGCCTTCTCCTTGTCTGTTTTCTGCCGTCTTTGGTCCATTCTCCTGCCCTTTTTTCCCCCATAAAGACTTAAAAGATAACGATTCTCTCGGATGCGCTGGGCCTGACGTGTTAGGCGCTTAACGGTTGCGTGAAGCATTTTCGCACTCATATAACAGACAACAGAAGTTGCTGTCTGAGCGTTCGACGACGACGAAAAAGTAGATTTTGCGTAACTATGTGACCGGTTTTTTTGTGTTTCGTTCTGGGTTTTTTCCCCCCTGTGTGTGTGTGTGTGTGTGTGTGTGTGTGTGTGTATTTTCTTTTTTCTATTTCTATTTTTTTCTATTTTATTCTTTTATATTGTGGATAATGGAATAAGCACTTATGTGCTTTTTTTATACCCAGTCCCCGTGTGTATGCGGTTTTGTAAATTTTGTCAACCGGCACAAAATGGCCTTCTCTTACGAAAAGGGGAACAGGATTTAACGTGTGTGCAAGATGTTCTGCGTGCGTTCGCACACGGGGCCTCGGTTTATAGTCTCACCCGAAGGACTTTTGGGGAAAGTGGAGTCTGCACTGATGTTAACTCCAGGGGAAAATATCCCCTTGAACGGGAATCGAACCCGGGTCGTCATATTGCAAATTGACAAAACCGCATACACACGGGGACTGGATGTAATAAAGCACATAAGTGCTTATTCCATTATACTCGATATACAAGAATAAACTAATTTTTTAAAAATAAAAACAACGAAACAAATCATACGCCTCAGCTTTTGGGAAATGTGAAAAGAGAAAACAAAGAGTCCAGGCCATATTCATTTTCATTGTTCATTTTCATTTTCATCCAACTTTAATTCACGGTAGATTTCTCTGCGTAAAAAAAGCCGGGCTGCTCTCCCCGGGGAGAGCGCGTCGCCACAAGAACAACGCCACCAATTATTTTCCCCCTGTCTTCAACTGTCATTGTTTCCCAACCAGAGTGGCTTTTTTTCCCTACAGAATTTTACCAGGGACAACTGTCTTGTTGCCCTGGGTTCTGTTACGTGCTCTGAATAATTTTATGTAACACACGGGACCTCAGTTTATTGTCTCATCCGAAAGACTAGCACCCAGACCACCACTCGTGGTCTAAGAGATAGGAGAAATTTTTTGGGGGGCCCAAACGGGGATCGGACCACCGCACACTTACGACCAGGATTTTTCGCTTTCTAGACAGGCGGGTTACCTCTGGACCACTGATCCACTCAAATTTTATTCTAATTTTGCTTCCCCCCACCAAAAAAAAAGAAGAAAAAACAAGAAAAAACAAGAAAAAACAAACCCAAAAAACCAAAAACAAACACCCCCCCCCCCCCCAAAAAGAAGAAGAAACCCACCCCAAAACACAAAAACCCCAACCCCCCAAACAAAAGCAAAAACAAAAAGATCGCTTCAGTTGACTACCCGCTGACCCGAGAGTGACGTCATAATGACAAGAGTGATGACGTTTCAGCTTCATCAGCGCGGCGGAGTTACGTCACGTGATGACGAACCTGGGGGAGAAGCTGACGGACGAGGAGGTGGACGAGATGATCAAGGAGGCTGACTTGGATGGAGACGGCATGGTCAACTATGAGGGTCAGTCACTCCTTCCTTCCTTCCTTCCTTTGCTTCCTTCCTTCCTTCCTTCCTTCGTTTGTTCGTTCGTTCGTTCCTTCCTTCGTTCGTTGCTTCCTTCGTTCGTTGCTTCCTTCGTTCGTTCCTTCGTTCGTTCGTTCGTTCGTTCCTTCCTTCCTTCCTTCCTTCGTTCCTTCGTTCCTTCCTTCGTTCGTTCCTTCGTTCCTTTTTTTTCGTTTCGTTCGTTCGTTCGTTCCTTCGTTCCTTCGTTCCTTCCCTCCTTCATTCCTTCGTTTTGTTCCTTCGTCCTTCCTTCGTTCCTTTCTTTCGTTCCTTCCTTTCGTTCGTTCGTTTTCCTTCGTTCGTTCCTCTCGTTCGTTCGTTCCTTCCTTCCTTCCTTCCTTCCTTTGTTCCTTCCTTCCTTCCTTCCTTCCTTCCTTCCCTTCCTTCCTTCCTTCCTTCCTTCCTTCCTTCCTTCGTTCGTTCGTTCGTTCTCGTTCCTTCCTTCCCTCCTTCCTTCCTTCCCTCCTTCCTTCGTTCGTTCGTTCCTTCCTTCCCTCCTTCCTTCCTTCCCTCCTTCGTTCCTTCGTTCGTTCGTTCCTTCCTTCCTTCCTTCCTTCCTTCCTTCCTTCCTTCCTTCCTTCCTTCCTTCCATCGTTCCTTCGTTCATTCCCCTTCGTTCCTTCGTTCGTTCGTTCCTTCCTTTGTTCGTTCTTCCTTCCTTCCTTCTTTCCTTCCTTCGGCTTGCCCCCTCTCCCCCCCCCTCCTTTCCTCTCCCTTCCTCCTACCCCCCCCCCCCCACTCCCCCCTCCTTCCGGGTCTTCCCTGGCCTTTTCCCTTTTCTCTGTCTGTTCTGTTATTGACCTTCCTCCTTGTGCTGTCTTTAACTCATTGTTTGTATTGTGTGTTTGTGTGTCTGTGTGTCTTCGTGTGTTGTTGTCTGTTTTTGTCTTGTTGTGGTGTTGGTGTCGTTGTGTGTTGTGTCTTGGTTTTGTTGTGGTGTGTGTTGTTGTGTGTGTGTTCTGTTGTTCTGTGGTTGGTTGTGTTCTGGTCTTCTGTCTTGTTTGTTCTTGGTGTGTGTGTGTGTCGTTGGTTGTGTGTTCTGTCTGTGGTGTCGTGTCTTCTGTTCGTGGTTGTTCTTTTGGCTGTGCCTGTCTGGGGTTGTTGTTGTTGTCTGATGCTGTGTGTGTCGTGGTGTTGTTTTGTGTGGTGGGTGGTGTGGTGTGATGTTGGTGTGTGTGTGTGTGGGTGGTGTGGTGTGAGTTGTGTGGTGGTTGTGTTGTGTGGTGTGTGTTGTGGTGGTGTGGTGTGGTGTGTGGTGGTTGTTGGTGGGGTGGTGGGGTGTGTGTGGTGTGTGTGTGTGTGTTGTTGGGTGTGTGGTGTGGTGTGGTGGTGGTGGGGTGTGGTGGTGTGTTGGGTGTGTGTGTGTGGGTGGGTGTGGTGTGGTGTGTGTGGTGTGTGTGTGTTGGTGGGTGGTGTGGTGTGGTGTTGTTGTGGTTGTGGGTGGTGGTGGTGGTGGTGTGTGTGTGTGGTGTGGTGGGTGGGGTGGGGTGGTGTGGTGTGGTGTGGTGTGTGTGTGTGTGTTGGTGGGGTGGTGTTGTGTGTGTGTGTGGTGTGTTGTTTGGTGGTGGTGGTGTGGTTGTTTGTGTTATGTGTGGTGTGTGTGTGTGTGTGTGGTGTGTGTGTGTGGGTGGTGGGGTGTGGTGTGTTGTGTGTGTTTTGGTGGTGGTGGTGTGGTGTCGTTTGTGTGTATGTGTGTGTGTGTGTGTGTTGGTGGGTGGTGTGGTGGTGGTGGTGGTGTGGTGGTGGTGTGTGTGTGTTGTGTGTTGGTGGGGTGGGGTGGGGTGGTGTGGTGTGGTGTGGTTGGTGTGGTGTGTGTGTGTGTTGGTGGGGTGTGTGTGTGTGTGTGTGTGTGGTGTGTGTGTGTGTGTGTTTTGGTGGTGGTGGTGTGGTGTCGTTTGTGTGTATGTGTGTGTGTGTGTGTGTGTGTCGGTGGGTGGTGTGGTGGTGGTGTGTGTGTGTGTGTGTGTGTTGTTGTTGGGGTGGTGTGGTGGTGGTGGTGGTGGTGTGTGTGTGTGTGTGTGTGGTGTGGTGGGGGTAGTGATTGTGTGGTGTGTGTGTGTGTGTGGTGTTGTTTTGGTGGTGATGGGGTGGTGTGGTGTGGAGTGGTGTGATGTGGTGTGTGTGTGTGTGGTGTGTGTGTGTGTGTGTGTGGTGTGTAGGTTTGTGTGGGGTGTGGTGTGGTGTGTGGTAGTGTGTGTGTGGTGTGTGGTGGTGGTGGTGGTGGTGGTGTGTGTGTGTGGTAGTTTGTGTGAGTGTGTGTGTATGTATGTGTGGTGTTGTTTTGGTGGTGATGGTGGTGTGTGGTTGTGTGTGTGTGGTGGTGTGTGTGTGTGTGTGTGTGTGTGTGTTGGTGTTGTGTATGTGTGTGTGGTGTGGTGGTGGTAGTGTCATGTATGTGTGTGGTGAGTGTTGTGTGTGTGTGTGTGGTGTGGTGTGGTGTTGTGGTGGTGGTAGTGTTATGTATGTGTGTGTGTGTGTGTGGTGTGGTGATTGTGTGTATGTGTGTGTGTGTGTGTGTGTGTGTGTGTGCGTGCGCGCGTGTGTGTGGTGTGCGTGCGTGCGCATTGTCTGTGTTCATGTCTCCGTGTTTGTGGTTTTCGACTGTTTTCCTAGTGGGGTTTTCGTCTACTCAATTTTCTGTTTTTATTTCGTTAAATATCTGTATCTATACCTGTCTGCCTGTCTGTCTGCCTATCTGTCTCTGTCTGTCTCTGTCTGTCTGTCTCTCGTGTGTATTTCCCTCTGTCTTCCTCTATTGCTGTCTGTCTTTTTCTGACTCCACTCTCTCCGTTCACGCTCTTCATTTTGTCCTTTTCTTTGACTTTCTTTCATTCGTTCTCTCTCGTTCCCTGGCTTTCATTTCTCTCACCTGCTGCATTTCAATAACATTTTATTAAGTCTGCATAAAAGAGACAAGGGAAGCATTTTGCGCGCGCGCGCGTGCGTGCGTGCGTGCATGTGTGTATGTGTGTGTGTGTGTGTGTGTGTGTGTGTGAAATGATAGTTATTAGTCTGCGTGTTTGTCATTCTTCTATAGTAGTTTTTTTGTTTGTTTTTTAAAGTAGAAAAAAATGACTAAATGCACGCACTCGCATGTGATAGGGATGCACATGTGCGTGGTGAGTGCGTTCTTGTGTACGCGCGCCTGTGTGCGTGTACGTGTGTATGTGTGTGTGTGTGTGTGTGTGTGTGTGTGTGTGTGTGTGTGTGTGTGTCTGGCACTGACGTAAAAGAGCAGTCAATGATAGAAAACGATACCAGTAAAGGGAGATGAACATAGGTGAGATGTTGGTTGTTTACACACGATTATTTCCCTTGAGTTAAACATAATAGCAATGTAAACATGGAAAATCTGGCTTTGTGGTAAACACTCCAATAGTAATACAGATATAAGTATGCGTATGTAGACAGACAGATAAACAGACTGCAGGACAGACAACACACAGATAGAAAGACAACGCGGGATGTTACTTTTGCGTACACATCATTGTCCAATCTGGCCAGCATCACAACTTGCCTACTCTACACTGTAGTGGAATCCAATGTACTTCTTCTTCATCGAACGCTCAGACAGTAACTATTGTTGTCTGTCATATGAGCGAAAATGCGTTGCATCGCCGTTAAGCGCCTGACAAGAATCCACTCTACTAAAACTCTGCTTCCCTCGTTTTTGGTTTATATTGGACAAATTTGTAAAATCCTTTGCAAATGTCTGACAGTATTGAATCCAGACTGCTTGGTTTTACCGAGTGAGCGGAGCAGTTCTGGCATTGTTTACAACACAGAAAATGAGGGGAGAATATGAGGCAGCACAAAGCTTTGCCCCAAGTTTTAATGCTAGAATTTTTTAGGAAGTGCACAATATCAAGAATCAACCACTGTTTGCTTCAGAAAAGTTGTTATTACTAGCCCCCCCCCAAAAAAAATCAACGATGATATTGCAGGGGAGGTAACTGCACTACTAGTAACAGCGTTTATCCAGAATTTGCTACTTCCTCTGAAAGATTTTTTTTTTTTTATCCTCCTAGTTTTATCCAAGGGGAATTTTTATTGTTTAGTCCTCATCTTGTTGGAACGAATGATATTTGACGTTTTATGAGAGCAAGTGAGATGGTGTGCCTGCAGGATTTAAAGAGTAACTGTTGCATGCTGGTGTGCTTCTGTTAATTGTTTGTCTAATGCTCTACGTAAATAATCACTAACTATGATTTCGATTTGATTAAATTTTTGATGTAATGATTTTGGGTTTGATCATGTTTTAATCTGATTTCTTTTTATATTTTGTACTGTTTGTCGTTTCACTTTAATCTCTTAATTTTTTCCCTTTTTTTCCCCCTCCTAAGGTTTTTTTTTTTTCACAATGGGGATTCAAGGGGCTCTTTCTTCTCTCTCTTGTTTCTAACATTGTCAATTTCCTTCTTTCTGTCATTTCTTTCTTTCTTTCTTTTAATGCTCTGTCTGTTTTAGACTCAATTCTTTTATTTCGTGGATAAGGAAGAAGCACTCATGGTTTTGTAAATGTTGTCATCTGTTCCCATCGGCGCAACATTTATGGTCTACTCTTCCCAAAGGCGGAACAGGTTTTAACGTGTGCGCAAGATGTTCTGCGTGCGTTCGCACACGGGACCTCGGTTTATAGTCTCATCTGAAGGACTTTTGGGGGAAATGGAGTCGGCACTGATGTTAACTCCAGAGGAAAAGTCCTCTTGAACGAGATTGTGTGAGCGGCTTTTCTTCCAACATATGTTTTACATCATTTTGTATATAACTGGTAAGTAGACGGGATAGCTCAGTGGTCAGAGCACTTGCTATCCCCAAGCTAAGGTTAAGCAGCGTCGAGCGTGGTTACCATTTGGATGGGTGACTGTTTGCATGCCTTTGCTTCAGTACAGTTCCCCAGTTCACCCAGCTGTAAATGGGTACCTGCCTTCTTTAGGGTCAGGGAAGGTTAAGCAGCGAGGGAGAGGAGATGGGTGCCGCCCTCAATATGCTAGCCCCTAGAGAAGTTGAGGTCTCTGGCGCCTCGCCTCCCCTACGATCTCATAGGTTATGGGACACCTTTACCTGTAGTCGAACGCATGCAGAATATCTTTGGCACACGTTAAAACCAATCCAATTTTCGTGAAAATTTGGCCGGCTGTATCCGGTAGGGACGGATGACACGGACATACCCAGCATGCGCGACGTAGAGAGGGATGGGCTCCGCCAGGTTTAACTTGCTTACGACACAGTACCTGACAAAAAAAAAATCAACAACAAAAAACACCAGTGTGACGCTCCATAATGACTTCACAAGAAGTGAACGGAGAAGTCGAATTTTTTCTAACATAGACTTGTCTTTTTTTTGGCCCGGTATCATTCCTTACGTGGTCAATGATAGGCTGGATACACGTGTATTGTGTTGTGTTGTATTGCACTGTATTGTCTTGTACTGTATTGTTTTGTACCGTATTGTATTGTCTTTTACTGTATTGTACTGTATTGTATTGT
>CM054135.1:29982264-30002264 GCA_028751875.1 Rapana venosa | reverse complement strand
TTGTTTTTTTGGTCAATGATTTTGTCCATTGATTTTTTTTTTTGAACGACGGAATGTTTTTAATTGTTGTGCTTTTTTTTGGGTTTGTTCTATTGCCATATGTATTTACTGAAATTTTTTTTTTTTTTTTTATTTGATGTTGTGTGTTGTGTCTGCGCACGCTTGTATGTGTGTGTGCGTGCGTGTGTCTTGTGTGCGTGTGTGTGTGTGTGTGTGCGTGCGTGCGTGCGTGTTGTGTTTGTGTGTGTGTGTGTGTGTGTGTTAGAGAGAGAGAGAGAGAGAGAGAGAGAGAGAGAGAGAGAGAGGAGAGAGAGAGGAGAGAGAGAGAGATTGCATGCGCGTGGATGTAACAGTTTTTTGCAACTTTTTTTCAAAGAAGACGAAGAAACTTACGAACGTGTACTTAGAATGAGAAAGGAGAGAGAAAGGTACCGAGTGCTAGAATAGCATTCTACTCTATCCCATGACGATGACAATGTATATCCCAATTCATCAATAATTATTGTTGCTGTTATCTTACATCGTTACAGATTGTGAATCGGTAGTTTTAAGGATTAACGTACTTGCATAAAACGCAAGAAATGGAAGATTCTGCCCCCGTTTAAATTCTTGAATGGGTGGTCAGGGTACTAGGCTTTTGAATGAGACAAAAAACCCAAAGTTCCATGTGCAACATACATTCAGCGCACGTAAAATACCCCACGGCAAGAGAGTTGTTCCAGGCAAAATTTTGTGAAGACAATTTTGTAGGGACACGAATGATATACATAGAGAAAAGATTCTTTTAAGGCGGTGGTGCTCTTATAGCAGCGCACTTTTCCCAGGAAAAGCTATTCCACTCAGAGAAATCTGCTGTGACCACTAGTGGTATACACTACACTACGCTACGCTACACTACACTGCACTGCACTGCACTGCACTACACTACACTACACTACACTACACTACACTACACTACATTTCACTACACACTACACTACATTTCACTACACCACACTACACTACACCACACCACTCCACACCACACTACACTACACTACACTACACTACACACACACCACACCACACCACACCACACCACACCACACCACACCACATCACACTACACTACACTACACACCACACCACACCACACCACACTACCACACCACACCCCACCACACCACACTAACCACACCACACTACACCCCACCCCACCCCACCCCACCACACCACACACACACACCACACCGCACCACACCACACCACACCGCACCACACCACACCACACCACACACACTACACTACACTACACACCACACCACACTACCACACCCCACCACACCACACTATACCACACCACACACACACCACACCACACACACACACCACCCACACCACCCACACCACCCTACCCTATCCCTCCACACCACACCACACCACACTACCACAAAGCACCACACCCCACCCCACACACCACACAACACCACCACCACACACACCACACACACTACCACACCACACCTCACTACCATTGTAGTTTTTGGTGGTTCCAAGGCTAACACAGTGTCTTGTAAACGAGTAGCCATGATTCTTCTTCTTCTTCTTCTTCTTCTTCTTCTTCTTCGTCGTCGTCGTTTAACACCCGAGACAACAATAGCGTTGTCTGTCATATGAGCGAAAATGCGTTTCGCTGCCGTTAAGCGCCTGGCAAATCAGGCCCAGCCGCATCCAACTTCGGCATGGGAGAGCATTGCTATCCTTCAAGTCTTTCTGGTGGGAAAAAAAGGGGCAGGAGAATGGACCAAGAAGGCAGAACATAGACGAGTGCGTTACTTCTCTAGACCACCGATCCATCAATGCAGGTGTTCTGCGTGCATTGACCCACATGAGCTAGGTTTATGATCTTTTATAGACTCTTTTTTTTTTGGCGGGGGGGGGGGGGGGGGGGGGGGCGGAGTGGAGTGGGTGCCAGTGCTTATTCCACAAGATAAAGTGCCTTGAACGGACAGCTCACAGGAGATTCGAAGCCAAACCAATCAGTTAGGGACACATCACATCAGTTAAGGGACACATCGCAGCAGTTAGGGACACATCACATCAGTTTAGGGACACATCGCAGCAGGTTTAAAACACTAACCACAGGGTTACAACTCCCTCCCCCTCCCGCCACCCTCCCTCTCCCCCCTCTCCCCCCCTCCCCCCGTTTCTCCCATCCAGCCCCCAGGTTGTTCAATGATAATGATAATAATGATAATAATAAATAATAATAAATAATAGTAAATGGCATTTATATAGCGCTATATCTTGCAAAAAACATCAAATCAAAGCGCTTTCATTCATCCTACTCATTCACATGCAGCCTTACAAATTCAAATGTATACACACACGCTCGCATGCACGCACGCACACACACACACGCACGCACGCACGCACGCACGCACGCACACACACACACACACTCACGCACACACATAAAGGTTGTACACTCGGCAGGGTGATGGGGGTTTTGGCTGTTGAGGGCAGGGACAAAAATGAACCTGAATAGGTACCATATGTATATTAGTGAACACACAAAAAATCAACAATATTATTTTTTAGTAGCAGAAGAGTAATCCCTGACGAATTTCTGTCCAAAAAAAGAAATAAGAACCTTAACCGTCTTGCACCAACTTGTTAGATAAAGGTGATTGTCTTCATAGGGACACAGTAGTCGGGGGGTTAGGGGTTTGAGCATGAGGTATAAGCATCATTATTTTGCTTGAGTTTTCTACTCTAGAGAAGAAAAAAAGCAAATCCATTCGACACAGACGAGACAGGAGAAGAGCAAAGATGGCCTGTACTTATTGCAGCAGGGTAAGGGTGTGACCAGGAAGAATGTCTGAATTTCATGTAGAGAAAGCTTGAATATTATTTCTTGAGTTCTTGTCTTCTCATGATTTTTGTGTCCGTTCACTACAGTGTGATTTAGACAACAATAAAGAGACGTTCATGTGATAACTATAAAGAAGGGGTCAGGGGGTGAACGGTGAATAAAAGAAAGATAAAAAAGAGTGAAATTTGTTTTAAAAAAATTCTGTAAGTGAATTTCCTACCGTTAGAATTTAGTTTTAGCATCTGAGATTACCATACTACTGGGAATTGTACAGAATACCTTGAACGTTGTTATATTTCTCACCGAAGCCTGGAATGCAGTGCAGTATAGTGCAGTGCAGTGTAGTGCAGAGCAGTGCAGTATAGTGCAGTGCAGTGTAGTGCTGTGCTGTGTAATGTAGTGTAGTGCAATGCAGTGTAATGTAATACAGTGCTGTGCAGTACAGCGCAGTTAATTTAACACATTGCAGTGCAGTGCAATGTAGTGCAGTGCACTGAAGTGTAATGTAGCACAGTGCAATACAGTGTAATTTAGCACAGCACAGTGCAGCGCAGTGTAATGTAGTGCAGTGCAGTGTAATGTACTACAGTGTAGTGTAATGTAGCACAGTGCAGTACAGTGCAATTTAGCACAGCACAGTGCAGCGCAGTGTAATGTAGTGCAGCGCAGTGTAATGTAGTGCTGTGCAATGAAGTGCATTGTAATGTAGCACAGTGTAGTGCAGTGTAGTGTAATGTAGAACAGTGCAGTACAGTGTAATTTAGCACAGCACAGTGCAGTGTAATGCAGTGTAGTGTAATGTAGCACAGTGCAGTACAGTGTAGTTTAGCACAGTGCAGTGTAATGTAGTGCAGTGTAATGTAGCACAGTGTAGTGCAGTATAGTGTAATATAGCACAGAGCAATGTAGTGTAATGTAGCACAGTGTAGTGCAGTATAGTGTAAGGTAGCACAGTGCAGTGTAATGTAGCACCGTGTAGTGTAGTGTAATGTAGCACAGAGCAATGTAGTGTAATGTAGCACAGTGTAGTGCAGTATAGTGTAAGGTAGCACAGTGTAGTGCAGTATAGTGTAAGGTAGCACAGTGCAGTGTAGTGTAATGTAGCACAGTGCAGTACAGTGTAGTTTAGCAGTGCAGTGCAGTACAGTGTAATGCTGTGCAGTGCAGTTGAGTGCAGTGTAATGTAGCACAGTGTAGTGCAGTGTAGTGTAATGTAGCACGATGCAGTGTATTATAATGTAGTGCAGCGCAATGAAGTGCAGTGGAATGTAGCACAGTACAATGCAGTGCAGTGCGTGAAGTGTAATGTAGTACAGTACAGTGCAGTGTAGTGTAGCACAGTACAGTGCAGTGTAGTGTAGCGCAGTGCAGTGCAGTGTAGTATAATGCAGTGCAGTGCAATGAAGTGCAATGTAATGTACCACAATGCAGTGCAGGGCAGTGAAGTGTAGTGTAATGTAGCTCAGCAAAGTGCAGTGTAGTGCAGTGCAGTGCAGTGCAATGTAGCACAGTGCATTACGTGCAGTGAAATTTTCACGGGGACAACTCTTCGTTTTGCCGTGCAGTGGGTTACAGCTCAAGGGTTACGGCCCTTTGGTCGCGATGGGTACTTTTGCATGCGTTGTATGTGCATTGTCCAGGAGATCTCTAATTTATCGTCTCATCCGAAAGATTTCACCCCATCATTATGATTGAATTTGACAGGGAAGGGGGAGGGATAGGGGAAGCAGGAGGCTTCGCAAGGGATGCGAACCACGAACTCCTGCTATCTACCTGGATATACTTTACCCGTGCCACAACTGTCATACTGGTTTCTCACGCCGAAGTCGGATGTGCTGGGCCTTGACATGTCAGGCGCGTATCGGCAGCACAACGCATTTTCGCTCATAGGACAGACAACAATAGTTGCTGTGTGAGTGTTCGACGAAGTAGAATACGGTTTTCTTGTAGAAAGCTTGACTTGGTGATCTATACAAATGAAGACGGTACGAACACGATGAAGAATAATTATTTATTGAAGACTTAAAATGGAAATTGTATATATTTCGAAGAACAGTTTTTGAAAAAATGCGGTGAAACATTTTCTATGTGTATTTTTTCCTGGCGCTTTTTCATTCTATTTATTTATTTATTTATTTATTTTTTGTATTAAACCACAGATTTGAATTTTGAATCTCTTTGTCTTTTTTTTGTTTCCCTAAAGAATATCAGTGTATGTGTGGGGATCCGTATACGCTATGCCATTTATATGTAGAAAATGCACGCAACAGATAAATGACCAAGTGAAAAAAATTCAAACATTGCGTGTACGCTGGCCACTTGTGTGTATTCTACGTTTTTCCAAACAATGACATGAAGCAGGGTATCTTTAACGTGTACACACACACTTACACGCGCGCACGCACGCACGCACGCATACACACACACAGACACACACTACACACACACACACACACACACACACACACATACACACACAAACCCATACACACACGCACGCACACACACACACACACACACACACACGTACAATACACACTCACACACACTACACACACACACTACACACACACACTACACACACATACACGCACGCACGCACACACATACATACACTACCTACACACACACACACACACACACACACACACACACACACACACACACACCACACACACACACACACACACACAAACACTCTCTCTCTTACACACACAACACACACTCACCCATCCTACCCTACACACACACACACACACACACACACACACACACAAATACACACAGCACACGCTCACACACACACACACACCCCTCACCAACCATCCATCCAACCATCCACATCACCCACCCACCCTGGCACACGCACACACACAATCAAATCAATTAATCAATCGATCACTCACTCAATCAACCAGTCAATCAATCCAATCACTCACTTAATCAATCAAAACCGATCACTCAATCAATCAAAAACGATCAATCAATCACTCACTCACTCACTCACTCAATCAAAACCGATCAATCAATCACTCAATCAATCAATCTAATCAATCCAATCAATCAATCAATCAAATCAATCAAAAACCGATCAAGCAGCCAATCCCTAAAGCTCGAGAGTCCTGAATTTGTTCCCAGTCCTGGCCAAGGTCAAAAGCTGTGTCAGTTACTTATTGATGGCAAGCTAAGTGCCGACACCTACACTAACGTGTTTGTTATGTAGCAACATGGTACGTTGAGATTGATTTGCCTTCAGCCCATGACCAGCTCTTCACATAACAACCGGCACTCTCCATTAAGGAAGAGAGAAAAAAAACCTCTAAAGTCGGAGTATGGCTGCCTATATGGCGAGGTACTTGAAAACAGGTCATACATGCAAACTTCACACGTACTTCCTTCCTATCTTGCAGTGATTATTCCCAGGTGGGATGATGAGTGAGTCAAGAGTGGCATAGTCCGGGTCGGAAGTGTGTGTGGTTCGTATCCCGTCTGGGCCCGAAACTTTTCCCCCATCCATTAGACCATGAGTGGTGGTCTGGGCGCTAGTCTTTCGGATGAGACGATAAACCGAGGTCCCGTGTGTTACAGAAAATTATGCAGCGCACGAAAAAGAACCCACGGCAACAAGAGAGTTGTCCCTGGCAAAATTCTTAGAAAAAAGCCACTCTGATAGGCAAAGAAATACAGTTGCAGACAAAAAAAAAAAAAAGGTGGCGCTGCTCTTGTGGCGACGTGCTCTCCCCGGGGAGAGCAGCCCGAATTTCACGCAGAGAAATCTCGTGACTTAAAGTGGTATAAATAAATAAATAAATAAATATTCTGGGTGAACCTACAGGGTGCTAAGCTGGGGAACGCACAACAGCAAGAAGACGAAGAAGAAGAACAACAACAACAACAACACAATAACAACGACGTTCCTTGTCACAGCTAAGCATCGCCGTTGTAGGATTTTTTCGGGAGTCGGTCGGCCCCAGTCTGCAGCAGACTTAGCAATACTGACTTCAGACATGTCTCCTCGTCTCCTCTCTGCTTTAACCTTAGGCTCTCATGTCTTTGGTACAGATGTATTATGTGCTGTTTTGTATGTTGTATACGCATATACATTATTTGCTTTTTGTCTGCCCCCTTTCATATGGGGCTATGGCCTTACATGAATAAACCATCTGAAGTCTGAAGTCTGAAGTCTGAAGCCTTACCGGGTGGGGTGGGGTGGGTAGTGCCTGGTCTTCTCTCCTGTGCTTGACACTCTGCAGGAGGTCTGCCCGCTGGCCTCAGCCCACGACACATTCTGACTTCAGAGCAGCTCATTGTTTTGTACAGGATGCGTTACTAAGTATGTTCGTCTTTCCGTTTAAAAAAAATCTTCTTTATCGAGGATAATGGAATAAGCACTTATGTGCTTTTTTTTTTTTTTACATCAAGCCCCCGTGTGTATGCAGTTTTGTGAATTTTGTCATGTGTTCCCACCGGCACACAATGGCCTACTCTTACGAAAAGCGGAACAGGATTTACCGTGTGCGCAAGATGTTCTGCGTGCGTTCCGCACACGGGGCCTCGGTTTATAGTCTCATCCGAAGGAGTTTTTGGGAGAGTGGAGTCGGCACTGATATTAACTCCAGGGGAAAATATCCCCTTGAACGGGAATCGAACCCGGGTCGTCAGATTGCGAGCGCAATGTTCTAACCACTAGGCTATCCCGTCACCTCCCCCCCACCCCATCCCGTAACCCACCGAACCCTGATATGAAATACTGAGAATCTTAAATCGTGCGTATTTTGGTACCTTCTTGCCGTGTAGTGTATGCGCGAAGGGAATGAAGGCACTGGCAGGTCTGCACTTTAAGTTGACCTGGGAGATCGTAAAATATTCCCCCCCCCACCCCCACCCCCACCCTTAATTCATCAGACACCCCTGCCTAGATTCGAACCCCCGACTTGATGGATCCCCGGGATGAAATCAGGGGATCTTAACCACTCGGCTGTAGCGACCGTCACTTAACGACATGTAGGTCTAAACTGGCCAGAAACAAGTCTACCTCTCCGTCTGGTTGATCTACAGCAGTCAAAACAAAACACGAAGCTCCCCGAAGTCGGAATGCAGCTACCTTAATAGTGGAAAAAAACGGTCGCATGCGCGAAAATCTCACCATATCTCGGAATACCAGCCGAGGACACCTCCCCTCCCCCCCCCCCCCCACCCTCCCTTTAAAAAAATCCACCCAAAACAAAAACAAACAACAACAAACAAACGCTACCTCTCTTCCCCAAAACAAAACAACCCCGAAACTGACCCAAAAAAACCAAGCAAAAAAGCTGCCACTCTGAAGCATAAAATATGGATCACCCTCGAAGACTTAAATCCCAAACACTGCAGACTCCGAAATGATAACCTCCCAATTCTCCCTTTCTCTTGCCCAGATTAAAAATCTTTGCCGGCTATTGATAGAAGCAAAAAGTGCCAAGTCTATACATTAGAATGTTGTCATGCTTTGAAAAATATTATGTGGAGATAATGTCTTCAGCTATGACAAACTCTTGACATAACAACCTGAACTGTCGTGTACATATGAAGAAAAAACCCTCTTAAGTTGGAGTTGGGGACTGGATAGCTCAGTGATCAGAGCACTCGCTTTCCCCAAGCTAAGGTTAAGCAGCATCGAGCGTGGGTTACCAAGTGGATGGACGACCGTTTGCGCGCCTTGGCTTCAGTACAGTTCCCCACAGTTCACCCAGCTGTAAATGAGTACCTACCCTCTTTAGGGTCAGAGAAGGTAAAGCAGCGAGAGAGGGAGAGGAGATGGGCGCGCCCTCAATATGCTGGCTCCTAGAGAAGTTGAGGTCTCTGATGCCTCGCTCCCCTACGACCACATAAGTTATGGGACACCTTTACCTTCTTTTAAAAAGAAAACCTATTTACAGTTGGAGTATGGCTGCTGGTATGGTGAGGTAGGTACTTACTACAGGCATTGATGGTAAGGCACTTGAAGACAGTGTTACACGCGAACTTGTGGTATTAGTGTGTACTAATCATTATCCTCACAATGATTCTAAGGTGGGATGAGTGAGACAGAATGCATATTTATTCTGGGTGATCTCCAGGGTGTCGAACTGGGGAATGCCCAACTCCATCACTGTCGTCATCGTTGTGATCATCATCATCATCATCGTCATCATCATCATCGTCGTCGTCGTCATCATCATCATCACCGTCGTCATCGTCGTCGTCATCACCATCATCATCATGAATCGTCGTCGTCGTCATCATCATCATCATCATCATCATCATCATCATATCATCATCATCATCATCATCATCATCATCATCACCATAACCACCACCACCACCACCACCACCACCACCACCACCACCACAATCGTCATCGTCGTCGTCGTCGTCACCGTCACCATCATCATCATTAATCATCATTATCGTCACCGTTTTCGTCGTCATCATCATGAACATAATCGTCGTCATCATCATCATCATAATCGTGGTCATCGTCGTCGTTATCATCGTCGTCGTCTTCTTTCTCCTTCTCCTCCTTTCCTTATTGTTGTTGTTGTAGTTTGTTGTTGTTGTTGTTAATCTTCTTCTTCTTCTTCTTCTTCTTCTTCTTCTTCTTCTTCTTCTTCTTCTTCTCTTCTTCTTCTTCTTCTTCTTCTTCTTCTTCTCCTCCTCTCCTCCTCCTCCTCCTCCTCTCCTCCTCATTTCTTCTTCTTCTTCTTCTTCTTCTTCTTCTTCTTCTTCTTTCTTCTTCTTCTTCTTCTTCTTTTCTTCTTCTTCTTCTTCTTCTTCTTCTTCTTCTTCTTCTTCTTCTTCTTCTTCTTCTTCTTCTTTCTTCTTCTTCTTCTTCTTCTTCTTCTTCTTTCTTCTTCTTCTTCTTCTTCTTCCTTCTTCTTCTTCTTCTTCTTCTTCTTCTTCTTCTTCCCCCCTCCTTCTTTTTCTTCTTGTTTGGTATCATTTATTTTAAAAAAACAACAACGACCGCCCTAACATGTTGGCCTCTGTATATCTTATTTTCTGTTTCAGAATTCGTGACCATGATGACCGCCAAGTGAGGGACGAGGGAGGGATGGAGGGATGGAGGAAGGGGGAAAGAGTTCCAACGTCCACAACATATCATCACTTCTTCTTCCTGTCATCCTCATCACAATTCACCATGGATATGCATTACGTGTCTTTTTTTTCCCCTTACACTATCCTCCTCTTCCCTCTCCACTCTCTTCATCCCTTCTCTTTCTCTGTCCGTTTGCCTGTTTACTCTGTCTGTCCTGTCTATCAGGATGTTTTGCATCTAATTCCTCTGTAAAATGTAAATTCTAGCTTTGAAAGTGTTTAAGTTTAGGGACTTAGATTTAGCAGACACTTGGACAATCTCGTAATGATGGCTTGATACAACAAATTCATGAAGACAAATCCAAAGAAAGATCAGTCTAGACATTTTGTCATGTCATTGCTGGGTCTGACAACTCGAGGCTGCTTGCACTGGCTTCCTTCTCCTTCCAGGATAAAGGAGATGTCATATGCGCAGTCCATAGCTTTGAAACCGCCACTCTTCCGAAGGTTGGGTATTTCCTGAATTACGAAGAAAATATGCTGGTAGTTTTCATCCCAGGACGGGATGGCTCAGTGGTTAGAGCACTCGCTTTCCTCCAGCTAAGATTAAGCAGCAACGAGTGTGGTTACCACTTGGATGGGTGACCCTTTGCGCGCCTTGGCTTCAGTACAGTCCTCCAGTTCACCCAGCTGTAAATGGGTACCTGCCCTCTTTAGGGTCAGGGAAAGTAAAGCAGCGAGGGAGAGGAGATGGGCGCCGCCCTCAATATGCTGGCCCCTTGAGAAGTTGAGGTCTCTGATGCCTCACTCCCCTACGACCTCATAGGTTATGGGACACCTTTACCTTTTTAAATATGTTTACAGGATAAAAATATTCGACAATAAGGGCTCACCCTTACAGCAACTTAAGCCAACGAAAGAAAATTTTCTTTTTTTCCCCATTAACTGTCACGCGAAGGGTTTTGTATTGTGCAGAAATTCTAAATCCAAACAGCTGTCATTTTGTAAGCTGTAAAGCCAATCAGCGTCTTCCTGACTATAAATAGAGAGGGAGGAGATACAGCGAGGCCGAACGCCATAAGCCTTTCCTTTGTTGACAGGGATTCAAAACAACATTATTTACATACCATTATTTGTACGCTTATACCGCCTGTGATTTAAGATTATGTAAACAACATTTCATAAATCCTTTTTTTTAGATACATGATGATGTGAAGAATATTGTCTGTTTTTGAAACGTGGGCTGTAAACCTTTTTTTTTCAAGTTGGCTTTTATTATTTTTTGGGGTGGGGTGGGGGTTGGCAGAAAGTAATCTTGAGCCATACATAGTTGACACATAACAATATTCATCTTTTTTAACGCAGAAAAAAACCGAATCTTTTAGACATATATTTTTTATAACAAAACACATCTACATCATACACATCATACACATTTTATACATAGTAATACCCATCTTATGGCTAAAAGGTAATCCTGAGAAATACATCAAGTGACACGTAACTGTACTCTCTCTCTCTGTGTCTGTCTCTCTCTCTGTCTCTCAAAAGGTTTAAAAAAAAAAATCTATCTCTCTATAACGAAGCTCGCGGTCAAAGATAATGAAAATGTCAAATGGAGTGCTGTACCTAACTATTCCAATACACATTTTAGCAATCAGGATTAGTAAGTTGATGTAACTGCTTACAAGCTTATTTCTTTCATACCCATCAAAACTGAATAGTACATTCTGTAGTGTTAGTTTAATGGCTACGTTAAATTTATTTACTATTTTGTGTTTATTGTATTTCCAAATCTGATATATCCTTTTACACTCATAGAAGAAATGTTCAATGTAGTCTATCTCTTCAGTGCAAATTGTGCAGTGTTTACTATTAGCTATACCTAGCTTCTTAAGCAATCTGTTGGTAGGATATATATATTGTGTAATATTTTCTAATGAAGTAATCGCAGTCTAGTTTCAGTGGTAGTTTTACTGGCTGTGAGCCATGCTTTAGGCTGAATTTCAACACCCAGCTTGTTTAGCCAGAATTTAGTCGCCAACGGTTGAATGAAATCTTTTTCAATCAAAAAAAAAAAAAAGGTGAAAACTGACGAGCAGTTGCCATAGTTTTCAGACTCGAGTTATTTATTTCTGCCTGAGTTGTCTGATTAGCGTTTAATATCCTTCGGCCTGCAGTTAATGCAGTGCATATAGCACCATATTCAAAGGTCCGAGTAGGTTTGGTTTGTCACCAACAATCTCACATACAGAGGCAAAGTTCTTTATGTGGCCATCTTCCATTAAGTCAGACACACGTGTTACACCAGCTCTGATCCCATCTTTCATAAAAAAATTGTACTTTTATATTTGATATTTGCATTACTGCATAAGCAATGATCCAAATAATCATATTTTAATAACTTGTCATTATTTATTGCATGTAGGTTATCCAAACACAAGTTTTTAACAGATTTTTCAAGAACAAATTATGTATGAGCCCAAAGCCTTTGAATTCATCAGATTTTACATTAGAGCTGAAACAGGATAGATTTTTACCAGTACGTGACAATATTTCATGTGGAATACATTTCCATTTCTGCTCATGGTTGCTCATCAGTTTTGTGGCCCAGAAGAGGAGAGATGAATTCTGCATGTCAATAATGTCGATCATATTTTTCTTTTCACCTTTTTGTATTGGAACATTTTCCCTTTCCAAATAAATCTAAATAACATTGTGTTTATTGTCCATGAGCAACCTACTGGTATACCCTTTTTAGTCCTATGCATTTATGACAGAGCCAAAGATGAACATTTTGTGGCCTCATGATTTATCAGTTGGTGGCATTTCCCAGATCATCCAAAAGACAGAAGCACTGGCGGCTGCAGAAAATGTGCCTTTTAACGAACATCATCACAACCCATCATCATCATCATCATCATCATCATCATCATCATTTATGTATCTTATCCGGAGGGACGGGATAGCTCAGTGGTCAGAGCACTCGCTTTCCCCAGCTAAGGTTAAGTAGCATCGAGCGTGGTTAACGGGTGAATGGGTAACCGTGTGCGCGCCTTGGCTTCAGTACAGTTAGTTCCCCCAGTTCCCCCAGCTGTAAATGGGTACCTGCCCTCTTTAGGGTCATGGAAAGTAAAGCAGCGAGAGAGAGGAGATGGGCGCCGCCCTCAATATGCTGGCTCCTAGAGAAGTGAGGTCTCTGACGCCTCGCTCCCCTACGACCACATAAGTTATGGGACACCTTTACCTTTTAATCTGGTCTGCATTCTGTCTGGCTGTTCATCCATCCATCCATCCACCCATCCATCCATCCATCCATCCATCCATCCATCCATCCATCCATCCATCCATCCATCCATCCATCCATCCACTAACCCACGGACCTGACCACCTATCCAGCTACAAAACAGCAATCTCTTTTCACTTGTAAAGCATCATGTATTGCAGCCTCTTGACTTTTTGTGTAAAGCAGTATTCATTCTTTTTTTTATGCCTGCATTTATTACCTGAGTTTGTTCCATATTGACAAACGTGGCAAGATTAATGTTACATAAAGCTAATGCTGTCACATACACACACATACACGAGCACGCGCACGCACACACACACACACACACACACACACACACACACACACACACACACACACACACACACACACACACACACACACACACACACACGTGCACACACACTCACACACACACACACACACATACGGGCAAGTTTTTATTGCAATAAAAGCCCCGAACGTTGACATCAAAGCTACATATAATATTGACAGGGTTTGGTGTTTCTTTCGTTATTTGATATCAAAATCTTTGAAGACAACTCATCCAAAGATGTAGGATTGTAATTGGTTATCATCACTTGTTTCCTTTCACTTCTCTTTGCCACAGCACACACACACACACACACACACACACACATCTATAGTTCACATAATATGCATTTCTCTCTCTGTCCTTCCCTCCCCATCTCTTTTTTACATGCCTGTGTAGACACATTGTTCTCTTATTTATTGTTGTGAACTTGGACAAATCATCTTTTGTGTGTGTTACCTTTTGTTCCTTGATTATTTTTGTCATTTTTCCTGAATATGAACGTTGCGTGTAATTGTAAACTTGGGTGTTTTTTTTAAGAATCATACGAAAGGCTTGCTATCAGGTATACATGTAAGACTGCAAGTCAATCATCGCTGACAAAAATCAATCACTCGGGTGATTTCTTCAATAAAGTCACAACATTGGAGTGATGTTTGAGTATCTGTGTGTGTGTGTGTGTGTGTGTGTGTGTGTGTGTGTGTGTGTGTGTGTGTGTGTGTGTGTGTGCGTGTGTGCGTGAGTTCGTGCGTGCGCGCGCACGCGAGCGTGCGTGCGTGCGTGTGTTGATATTTGTTCTTGCAAAACGAAACAAATCTCACGACTCAAGCGCTCTCCCTCTCGTCCCCCCATACCCGTACCCGAATCATACGCATGTTTTCCCCACCCGTATTCTTTTAAAGTTGCCGTCAGTGAGACCATCTCTTTACGTCCTAAACTCCTGAATACTGGCAGAGGATTCATGAACGATCGGGTACATTGAAAACAAAATGGCAATAACAACAACATCTTGAACTGAAAGGAAGCCGTAATTTCAGTGTAGCTGTGCAGCGTCTGCAAATTATCGCGATTAAAAGAAGGTCGTTTGCTTTCAATGTGGAAAGTGCGTTGAAATCATTACAAATTCAGTATACATTTTGTTTTATTAGGAAAATGCAAGTTGATCACAGCTGTGTCTAAGACTTATCATGAACTGTTTGCTGTGGTCCCCTTGTGAGGGATTGGAACACACTGTGAGTAAGTTATAGAATCTATCTGTCTGTCTGTCTGTCTGACTGTCCGTCCGTCCGTCCGTTCGTCCGTCCGTCCGTCCGTCCATCTCTCTGTCTGTCTGTCTGTCTGTCTATCTATCTATCTATCTATCTATCTATGAAAAGAATTTTTATTGCTGTCAAGCGAATCAACCCCTTAACAATATGACGCGGTACACAAAGTTGCCTCCCCCTGATACCAAAACGAAAACAAATAAGTATCTTCACAGGTTGTCTCCACTTACTAAGCAAGAGAATGCTGAAAACGATTGTAAAGTCCCTGCGATTATGTCAGCGGAGATTATTGGTCAGGAAGAGTTCAGTCCCACGGCCAAGACAAGACTTGATCAACCCGTGAAATGCCTGCAGATCCTGTGTAGGCATGCCTGAAAATGGCTACCTGCCCTCTTTAGAGACAGGGAAGGTAAAGCAGCGAGGGAGAGGAGATGGGCGCCGCCCTCAATATGCTGGACTTTAGAGAAGTGAGGTCTCTGACGCCTCGCTCCCCTACGACCTTATAGGTTATAATCCATCAAACCGCTGGGCCACAGGAACCCCATGCCCCATCAAAAAACAAAAAAAAACCAAACCCGAAAAAAAACAACGATAAAAGAAAGAAAGAAAAAAAACAACGATAAAAGAAAGAAAGAAAAAAGAGAAAAAGTACATGACAAAATGATTGTTTGTAACTATTTATTCAGCAAATTGTTTCTTTGGATTTTTTTTTAAACGAAAAGTATATTTTGATTTCCCTTGTCTTCGTTGATTTTTTTTTGGCAAGGACATCGTTACGAATATCACATACACTTTTATCTTCATCGTAGTGGTATACTTTAAACAAAAGCTTTTTCACAGCAGCTTAATACATATCGACTGGTATGTCATTTGAAACAGAGACGGACCTCTCCAGTCTTTAGACTAGACTGATCGATACCCACCAATCACTGACAAATTACGAGATCTTTAACGTGCATATTTGATCTTCTGGATGTGTACATACAAAAGGCATCATGCAATGGCAGGTATGCATTTCAAGTTGATCTGGGAGAAAAAAAACTCCCACCCCTTAACCCACCAGACACCTCTGCCGAGTTTCAAATCATAGATCCACTAGACTGAAACCAAGCAGTCTAAACCACTAAGAGATAGCGTCCCCCCTGCCCCTCCCTTCCCCCCCCCCTTCCCCAGCCAAAAAACAACATTGACTGATATGATACATCTGAATACTTTCTCGCATTACTGAAGCATTTCCTATATACCCAGTATGTCAATAAAATGACACAATGTTGTGTTGGCCAAACCGAAAAGCTTTATCAGTCGCTCATAAGTTTAGCAACGTCGAGCGTGGTTACCAGTTGGATGGGTGACCGTTTGCGCGCCTTGGCTTCAGTACAGTTCCCCCAGTTCACCCAGCTGTAAATGGGTACCTGCCCTCTTTAGGGTCAGGGAAGGTAAAGCAGTGAGGGAGAGGAGATGGGCGCCGCCCTCAATATGCTGGCCCTAGAGAAGTGAGGTCTCTGACACCTCGCTCCCCTACGACCTTATAGGTTATGGGACTCCTTTACCGTTACCTTTTTATCATGTAAACAAAGAGGTAAGACCTTCTTTGTTCATTCTCCTGCCTTTTTCCCTCAGAGAGTCTTAAAAGATGACAATTCTCTCCCATACCGAAGTCGAATGCGCCGGGCCTCACATGTCAGGCGCTCAACGGCAGCGCAACGCATTTTCGCTTATATGACAAACAACAAAAAACTGTCTAAGCGTCGGACGAAGAAGAAGACCTACATGAACATAATGACATAATATTGTTATGCTTTGATATGTCAGGTTATGTTAAGACCGTCTTCACCCAAGACGAGCTCTTAACATGATCACATCTGTTGGTGTCCTCTTTTGTATGCATGACAGAGATCATGATTCTGAAACAAAAAGGAAGCAGGAAAGAAAGAGAAAAAACGAAAGAAAGAAAGCACAAAAACACGAAAGAAAAGCAAGAAAGAAAGAAAAAAAGAAAGAGAGAGAGAATGGAACAAAGCCAAAGAACCCCCCCTCCCCCCGAAAAAAACCCAAACCCAACAACAAAAACACACACAAAAACAAAAACCCCAACAAAAAACATCCCCCCCCAAAAAACCAACAAAAAAACCCAAAAAACAAAATAAAAACAAAAGCAAAAAAACAACAACAAAAAGAATGACGGCAAAACAAATAAAGAAGAAGAATGATATTGAAAAAAGGCACACAACAACAAATAGACAGAGCAGATCAAGAGAAAGGAAAACAAAGACAACAGAAAGAATACACCCCCTAAAAAAAAAGTAAAAGGAATAAAGGGAAATGTAAATCGCATACATCAGAGCCCTGTTAAAAAAATAAAGCAAAAATAAACGCGACAATGTGTTCTTCGTTTTATTTATTCATACTCTCAAGATGCAGTTTAGCAGTCATTGGTATAGAAAAGTTTCGGACGCTATAGCCGAGTGGTTAAGACCTTTTGACTTCAATTCCGTGAAATCATGAAGTTATGAGTTCGAATCTCTGCAGTGGCGTCCTTTTCAACAAAGGTTGGAGATATTTACCATCTCCAAGGTCAGCCAAGTGCATACCTGCCAGTGCCTTTGCTATTTCTTGTATATACACATGCAGAAGATAAAAAACAAATGCACGTTCAAGATCCCGAAATTAATGTCAGCTTTCGGTGTGCTCTGGTAACACGAACAACATGAACAACATGCAACAAGTCAAGTCAAAATGATCTTTATCTAGGGTTTATTTATTTATTTATTCTTTTATATCGAGGATAATGGAATAAGCACTCATGTGTTTTTTTATATCAAGTCCCCATGTGTATGCGGTTTTGTAAATTTTGTCATCTGTTTCCACCGGCACACAATGGTCTACTCTTCCGAAAAGCGGAACAGGATTTAACGTGTGCGCAAGATGTTCTGCATGCGTTTGAACACGGGGCCTCGGTTTATAGTCTCATCCGAATGACTTTAGGGTAAAAGATCGAGCTTACAAACGTTTTTTTCATCCTGCCCTCACACACACACACACACACACACACACACACACACACACACACACACCACACAACACACAACACACACACACACACACACACACACACACACACACACACACACACACACACACACACACACACACACACACACACACACACACACAAAAAGAAGCTTCATAAAGCAATACGAACCAACTTTAGCAAAGCATATCAAAACAAAAGATCGAAGCAACGCAACTGTCAACATGATTATATAAATCCAAAACATTCCGTTTGAAACCTACAATGATGTGAACTACTCTGAAAGTGGGAATGTGTCAACAAGCACAGGAGATGACCAGACTCTAAGCACACCAAGAGAGAGAGAGAGAGAGAGAGAGAGAGAGAGAGAGAGAGAGAGAGAGAGAGAGAGAGAGAGAGAGAGAGAGAGAGAGAAGAGATAGAGAGAGAAAGAGAGAGAGAGAGAAGAGAGAGAGAGAGAGAGAGAGAGAGAGAAGACAGACAGACAGACAGACAGACAGACAGACAGCCAGCCAGACAGACAGACAGACAGACAGACAGACAGACAGAAAGCTCTCTGAGTTCGAAATCAAAACTTGATGCGGGAAGAGTTTGCTTTTCATTTCCGTTACAGGGATTTTCTAGCATGGGCAAGGGCTTCTGTCTTTCTTTCTTTCTTTTTCGTTCATTCCTTCTCTCTGTCTGGCTGTCGGTTTGTTCGTCTTCTTGTTTTTCTCTTGATTTATTAATTTATTTCCTTCTTTCCTTCTTGTTATTTTTTTCTTTTCTTGCGTGACCTGAAATCCCATATGTTGACCTCACAGTTTCTCAAATATTTGGATCGATCGATCGATTGATTGATTGATTCATTGATTCAGCCAGCTAGTCAGCAAGTGAACAGAAAATATTAGCCATCCATTTAGCCAGCCAGTCAATC
The DNA here is from genome assembly GCA_028751875.1 of Rapana venosa. Lineage (NCBI taxonomy): Eukaryota > Metazoa > Mollusca > Gastropoda > Neogastropoda > Muricidae > Rapana > Rapana venosa. The sequence goes on along the minus strand of CM054135.1, from coordinate 29,983,540 downwards.
AGTCATTTAGCCAATTAGCCAGATAGTCAGTTAGCCAGTCAGCTAGTCAGCCAGCCAACCAACCAGCTAGTCAGTCAGACAGTCAGTCAGCTAGTCAGTCAGTCAGACAGTCAGCCAATAAGCTAGCTAGTCAGTTTGCCAGTAAGCTAGTTAGCTAGCCAACCAGTCAGTCAGTCAGTCTGCCAGTCAGCCAGGCGAGGAGCCAATTAGTCAGTCAGTCAGCCAGCCTCAATCAGCCAGCGAGCCAATCAACCAACAGACCAACCGGTCAGTCAGCCAGCCCGTGTGTTTGCATGTTTGTATATGCATTTATCTCCGTCCAGTTGTCCATCCATCTCTCTGTCTGTCTGTATGTCTGTCTGTCTCATTTACCCCCGTTTTTAGCAAATAGTCATCACACTTCTTTATCAGCTCCCCCCCCCCCCCCCCTTGCTCTCTCCTTCCCTCTCTCTCTCCCCCCTTCTCTCTCTCCCCTCGCCCCCTCCTCCTCTCTCTTATTTTTATCTGCGTTTGTCCAGTTCCTTCACGTTTGTGAGCCAAGAGTAAACCTTTTTTTGGGTTGTCCTTTAAACATACACAGACATGATGTCCGCCACTGCTGTGTACAGTGCCCATTCAGCAAGTGATGGGTCAGCAGCAGACATAGGGAAGGAAGCTCGCTGATCCTCCTTTGCAAAAACACACAACGTCTCTCTCTCTTTCTTCTTCCTTTCTCTCTTTGTTTTCCTTTCTTTTTTCCTCCTCTCCTTCTCCTCACACTTTATCCCCTTTTCCCTGTGCTTCGTTTTCATAAGGAAGCTCGCTGATCCTCCTTTGCAAAAACACACAGCGTCTCTCTCTCTTTCTTCTTCCTCTCTCTCTCTCTCTCTCTCTCTCTCTCTCTCTCTCTCTCTCTCTCTCTCTCTCTCTCTCTCTCTCTCTCTCTCTCTTCTTCCTTTCTCTCTTTGTGTTCCTTTCTTTTTTTTCCTCCTCTCCTTCTTCTCCTCACATCTGACCCCCTTTTCCCTGTGCTTCGTTTTCATATCCTTTAGTTGATTTGCGCACGGACAGCAAGTGGGCAGAAGAATTAATGTGCATGTATTAAATGAATACTGGCTTTTTGTTTAGCTAGATGAAAAGGGAGTTTGGGTGATGTTTTTTGTGTGTGATATATTTATAAAGAAGAAATATAATCATGACATGAGGAAAACTTAGTATTGGCTTTTGGCAGTTTTGTTTTGGATGTAAAGAAGAAAGAGAGGTAAGATGAGTTATTGCCCATAATTGTATTAAATTA
>CM054135.1:29952264-29964764 GCA_028751875.1 Rapana venosa | reverse complement strand
CTGCACTGCTGTCTGTCTGTCTGTCTGTCTGCACTGCTGTCTGTCTGTCTGCACTGCTGTCTGTCTGTCTGTCTGTCTGCACTGCTGTCTGTCTGTCTGTCTGCACTGCTGTCTGTCTGTCTGCTGTCTGTCTGTCTGTCTATCTGCACTGCTGTCTGTCTGTCTGCACTGCTGTCTGTCTGTCTGTCTGTCTGCACTGCTGTCTGTCTGCACTGCTGTCTGCACTGCTGTCTGTCTGTCTGTCTGCAATGCTGTCTGTCTGTCTGCACTGCTGTCTGTCTGTCTGCACTGCTGTCTGTCTGTCTGTCTGTCTGCACTGCTGTCTGTCTGTCTGCACTGCTGTCTGTCTGTCTGTGTGTCTGCACTGCTGTCTGTCTGTCTGCACTGCTGTCTGTCTGTCTGCACTGCTGTCTGTCTGTCTGCACTGCTGTCTGTCTGTCTGTCTGTCTGCACTGCTGTCTGTCTGTCTGCACTGCTGTCCGTCTGTCTGCACTGCTGTCTGTCTGTCTGCACTGCTGTCTGTCTGTCTGCTGTCTGTCTGCACTGCTGTCTGTCTGCCTACACTGCTGTCCGTCTGTCTGCACTGGTGTCTGTCTGTCTGCACTGCTGTCCGTCTGTCTGCACTGCTGTCTGTCTGTCTGCACTGCTGTCTGTCTGTCTGTCTGTCTGTCTGCACTGCTGTCTGTCTGTCTGCACTGCTGTCCGTCTGTCTGCACTGCTGTCTGTCTGCCTGCACTGCTGTCTGTCTGTCTGTCTGCACTGATGTCTGTCTGTCTGCACTGCTGTCTGTCTGTCTGCACTGCTGTCTGTCTGTCTGTCTGCACTGCTGTCTGTCTGTCTGCTGTCTGTCTGCACTGCTGTCTGTCTGTCTGTCTGCACTGCTGTCTGTCTGTCTGTCTGCACTGCTGTCTGTCTGTCTGTCTGCACTGCTGTCTGTCTGTCTGCACTGCTGTCTGTCTGTCTGCACTGCTGTCTGTCTGTCTGCGTGCTGTCTGTCTGTCTGCAGTGCTGTCTGTCTGTCTGCACTGCTGTCTGTCTGTCTGTCTGCACTGCTGTCTGTCTGCACTGCTGTCTGTCTGTCTGCACTGCTGTCTGTCTGTCTGCACTGCTGTCTGTCTGTCTGTCTGCACTGCTGTTTGTCTGTCTGCACTGCTGTCTGTCTGCAGTGCTGTCTGTCTGTCTGCACTGCTGTCTGTCTGTCTGTCTGCACTGATGTCTGTCTGTCTGCACTGCTGTCTGTCTGTCTGCACTGCTGTCTGTCTGTCTGCACTGCTGTCTGTCTGTCTGCAGTGCTGTCTGTCTGTCTGCACTGCTGTCTGTCTGCACTGCTGTCTGTCTGTCTGCACTGCTGTCTGTCTGTCTGCACTGCTGTCTGTCTGTCTGCACTGCTGTCTGTCTGTCTGCACTGCTGTCTGTCTGTCTGCTGTCTGTCTGTCTTCACTGCTGTCTGTCTGCACTGCTGTCTGTCTGTCTGCACTGTTGTCTGTCTGTCTGTCTGCACTGCTGTCTGTCTGTCTGCACTGCTGTCTGTCTGTCTGCACTGCTGTCTGTCTGTCTGCACTGGCATGCACTGTATTCTCATTGCATAGACAGACAGAGGGCAGGGCAGGGCAGTGGGCAGGGCAGGGCAGGGCAGGGCAGGGCAGCACCAGTCTTCTCTAAGCCGCTCGCTGATTACCACTTCAGCCATGTTCTGGAGTCTAGAATGGGACGAGGGTGAAGTGTGTGTTTGTAGAAATGAAGAACTTGACTGAGCCTCTGTGTCTGTGTCTGGGTGTGTGTCTGCTTTTGTTTTTTTTGTTTGTTTGTTTGTTTTTTTGGAATGAGCGAGTGAGTGAGTGAGTGTGTGTGCATGTGTGCAGGTGTGTGTATGCATGTGTGTGTACTATAGTACATTATCTTAAACTTGCGTACAGATTGTTCAGTGTTGTATACTTTAGTGGAAACGCCTCTAAGAGCAGAGGAAAGATCTTCACAGGAAGACATTGCCGTGGTCTGGCAAAAGGTGTTGAAGGCCACAGTGAAGAAGGTAACATCAGATAGAAAGTAGTCATCACCAGCCAGCAACTTTTTCCCAAGCACTCATCCAATGCCTCATGTACCACAGAAATTGCAGCAAGAATTGCTCAAGGCTTACTTTACTGTTACTTTTTCTTTTTCCTTCCGCTTGTACTCTGTGGCGTCGCGGGGAGATATAACTGTTATGTCTGCTGCAAGGCGGGTAGCGTGGAGGAGGGACAATCCATGGACTTTCAATGTTTCTGCCCCGGAATCCTTCAGCGTCGCCTGGGTCTACCTCTGGCCCTCGTGCCAGAGTACCTCAAGTTGTAAGCACGCAAGGCTGGCTGGTTTGGCGGCATCCGTGTGAGGTGCCCGAGCCACTTGGTTCGTTGTTGTTCAATATGGTGTAGGACGGATGTGGCTCCTACCATGTCTCTGATCACTTTGTTTCTTATCTTGTCTCTCCTGGTCTTGTTGACGGCTTTCCTCGAGCACTTCATCTCACACGTTACCAGTTTCTGCTCCAGGGCAAATTAAAAAAAAAGTCCATCTTACCAACATTAAGAGCAACGTATATGAAAGTCCTTCGGATAATACTATAAACCGAGGCTCCGTGTGCGAACGCATGCAGAACATCTTGCGCACACGTTAAATCCTGTTCCGCTTTTCGAAAGAGTAGGCCATTGTGTGCCGGTGGGAACAGATGACAAAACTAAAAAAAACAACAACAAAAACCCCGCATACACACGCATGAAAGTAAAAGTCATCTTAGCGCTTTGATTTGTTGCTTTACAAGATTCAGCGCTATATAAATTCAATAAATTATTATTATTATTATTATCATTATTATTATTATTATTATTATTATTATTATTATTATTATTATTATTATTATTATTATTATTATTATTATTATTATTATTATTATTATTATTATTATTATTATTATTATTATTATATTCAGGTTGCAAAAATCTTCAGTGGTGCCCCAACGGTCTACTAGACCTCGACATAGGTGAAGGTGAGGTGAAGGTGCTATTTAGGAAATGAGCTCAAACTTAATATACTGCGAACATCTCTTCGGCCGGTAGCCTTATATTGAAGGGAATGATGGACGCTTAAAGCTACAGAAAATAATAATAATTAAAAAAAAAAATAAAAAAAAAAAAATAATGTATGGAATTTATAAAGCGTTGAATCTTGTAAAGCAACAAATCAAATCGCTCAGATTACTTTTTTTTTATATCGAGGATAATGGAATAAGCACTCATTTTCTTTTTTACATCCAGTCCCCGTGTGTATGCGGTTTTGTAAATTTTGTCATCTGTTCCTGCCGGCACACAATGGCCTACTCTTTCGAAAAGCGGAACAGGATTTAACGTGTGCGCAAAATATTCTGCATGCGTTCGCACACGGGGCCTCGGTTTAAAGTCTCATCCGAAGGACTTTAACATTCAGTTCGATTTTTTGGGTCAAACTGGGAAGAAAGGGCGAGGCCGAATCAAAACTGCAGAGACGTAGTTCTACAGAAGACTCCTAAAAATGAGCTGTACTGGAAGACAAACAAATCATATCAATTTGGAAAAAAACTGAACCAACAACCTGAACTTTTGGACTTGGTTAGGAAAATGAAAATGAGATATTTCGGACATGCTCCGAGACATCAGAGCTGCCATGTCATGAATGCTGTAGCCCAGGGCAAAATGAAAGGCATGAGACGACAAGGAAGACCACTGACTTCCCTACAGAGAAAACACAGGCAAGTGGACGGAGTTGCTGAAAGATGACATCTACAGGACTGAAGACAGAAGGGAATGGAGACAGCTGATGAGGGCATGTATTAGTGGCTACCATAAAAGTGGTGATGCTGACAGGTGAACCAAATATCTGTAAAAGAGAGAGGTTTCTTACTTTGATCATTTTCATCAGGTTATCATCAGTGTGTGTGCGTGCGTACGTGCGTGTGTGCGTGTGTGTGTTTGTGCGCGCGCGTGTGTGCGAGTGTGTTTGTGTGAGTGTGTATGTGTGTGTGAGTGTGTGTGTACGCGCGCGCGTGCATGCGTGTGTGGGGTGTGTGTGTGTGTGTGTTGGGTGTGTTGGTGTAGGTGTGTGTGGGATGCGTGCGTGCGCGCGCGTGCGTGTGTGTGAGTGTGTATGCGTGTACGCGTGTGTGTTGTGTGTGTGTTTGAAATCTATTAATATTTTTGTGTGAACAGTCGCGTGTGTGTAAATGATTTGAATGCAAGAGCTTTGGTTTATTTGCTTTACAAGATTCAGCGCTCTAAAAATTCCATTCATCCTCCTCCTCCTCCTCCTTACCATCTATCTGCCACATTTTTCAACACATCTTGAAACTCACGCATCATGGTTAATAACACTTAAAGAACGTGTCATGAGCATTGACAGAAGAGCCATCAGGAAACTCGCTTCCCTGCAGATAGATCACTTCTCTGACTCTGTGAACAAGAGCTCACCATCCAACCAAACAACAGAACATCGGTTAGTATTGCTTGCTTGGACTTTAGAACCGCATAGCTAGGTAGCGCTAAGCTGAAAGCTAACAGTCTATCATCGCTCCTGACAGATGTTTAGCTGTTGTCTTACTGGGATGATCCTCTTCTTCTTCATCGAAAGCTCAGACAGCAACTTGTTTTCTGTATTGACGAAATGCATCACGTTGCCGTTCAAGCGCCTGACAAGTCAAGCCCAGCGCATCCAACTTCGGGATAAGAGAGATTGTTAGCTTTTAAGTCTTTCTGGAAAATATAGCAGGGAGAATAGACCCCCCCCCCCCAAAAGGCAGAAAATAGACGAGAAGAAGGTAACAGGAAGAAAAGAAAAACAAGGCAGAGACAAAGGGATTGATGGAAAAGAGGACATTTCTAGCACAGAATGTCCAGAATGTGGGGGTTGCTATTTACACTGACAGGCCCCTGGCATTCCTACGGAGGAGTGAGAAGATCTATTAGCAGAATTCAAACGAGAACGAAGAAGAAGACAGCAAAACCATGTGTCAAGACTAAAGCAGGCATAGAAGGACAAGAACAACTTCACGAAGGTTCAGACAGAAGTAAGGCTCCTTGAGTACACTGTTGAATTCTACGCTTTTTAAAAAAAAGTATGGGGAGATATTGAGCCAGACAGAAGACTACGTAAGCCATAGAAAGGAGATATCACCGCTTAGGTACTGATACAGGCAAATAAACTCGGTACACTGCCAATTGTCTCAAACGACCGACCGCCAGACACTCCACCTACGCCTGTCCCCACGGAGATCTTCTTTACAACCGCCAGGAAAAGAAAAAGTATGTAAGTACTAAATGTGGCTATAATTATAGAAAGAGGGGTGGGGGGTGGGGGGTGAGGGGGGGGGGTAGGGGGAGAATATAATGGATTTCTCCCATGAGGATGCCCCGGGGGTGGGGGTGGGGCTGTCAGTATAAATAGCACCCCCACATTCATAAAAATTCCCTGCTAGGAATTCTCTCTTTATCTATCGGTGTCTTTGTTTCTGCCTAGTTCTCTTTTCCTTCCTGTCACCTCCTCCTTTTCTACTTTGTGCCTTCTTGGTCCGTTCTCCTGCCTTTGAACCATAAAGAAATACAAAAAAATAACCATTCTCAACCACGTCGAAGTCGGATGCGCTGGGCCTGACTTGTCAGGAGCTTAACGGCATCGCAACGCAGATTTGCTAATTGGTTACTGTCGACGAAGAAAATGTAAGAAAACAGTCATACCGAAAGGCAGACAGACACATATTTTTAAATTTGATTTTATTCCATTATTAAAAGTATAATGGAATAAGCACTCATGTGCTTTTTTACATCTAGTCCCCGTGTGTGTTTTGTAATTTTAGATAAGACAGAGGTGAATATCAGTTATGCTTCCTCTTGGACTAGAAAACAAAAATAAACCCACCTGCTTTATTTATAATGTACTTTGACTTTTATCAAGCACTTGTTTAAAATGCAGTTATATTTAAGATGACGGGATAATTTCAGTGGTCGAAGCACTCGCTTTCCCCCAGCCAAAGTTAAGCAGCATCGAGTGTGGTTACCACTTGGATGGGTGACCTTTTGTACACCTTGGCTTCAGTACAGTCACCCTAGTTCACCCAGCTGTAAATGGGTACCTGCCTCTTTAGGGTCAGGGAAGGTAAAGCAGCGAGGGAGAGGAGATGGGCGCCGCCCTCAATAGGCTGGCCCTAGAGAAGTGAGGTCTCTGACGCCTCGCTCCCCTACGACCTTATAGGTTATGGGACACCTTTATTAAAGTATAATAAGCAACTGAGTTTCGTCTGATATCACTTAGAGTGAACAGACGTTAAATTGAGACAACAACAACAATAATAAGCATGATAATTACTAGTGAGCAAGTTTTTAAGAGAAAACGTTTCCATTTCTGAACAAAAATGATGATTTTTATGACTTCGGGGATGATGTTATAAATACAGTGTGAATGAGTTTTTTTTAGAAAAAGACAAACAGGAGTGGCATTCTCTCTTACGAAAGTCGGAAAGTTTTTTTATATTTATTTATTTATTTATCTATTATTTATTATCCTTTTACATCGAGGATAATGGAATAAGCGCTCATGTGGTTTTTTGTTTTTACACCTAGTACCCGTGTATATGCGGTTTTGTAAATTTTATCATCCGTTCCCACCGGCACAAAATGGCCTACTCTTCCGAAAAGCAGAACAGGATTTAACGTGTGCGCAAGATGTTCTTCGCACACAGGACCTCGGTTTATAGTCTCATCCGAAAAACTTTTGGGGAGGGTGGATTCTGCACTGATGTTAACTCCAGGGGAAAAAAAATCCCATTGAACGGGATTCGAACCCGGGTCGTCAGATTGCGAGCGCATTGTTCTAACCCGTCTATTTGTGCACGAAGTATTCTGCGTGCGTTCGCACGCGGGAACTGGGATTATAGTTAGTTACATCAAAAATTGACAAACGCTTTTGGCCAGGGCCAACCGAATTTACTTTTGAAACCGATGTGGCGTTATAATAAATTATGCACAGTTTTAACTACTAATGCTTCGATATCCATTTGGAAAAAAAACTGACTGCTTTCAACGTAATATGTTCTCGTAAGGTTGGGGGTAGGGGGTGGGGAGGAGGAGGGCATAACTCATGCTTTTCTGAGCTCCTGGCTGTTGTCATTTGTTTCTGGGTAAGGGAAAAGATGAAGATGCATCTGTGATTGGAATATGATGTAATATGCGTTTCTCTCTCTCTCTCTCTCACTCTTCCTCTCTCTCTCTCTCTCTCCCCCTCTCTCTCTCTCCATCTCCTCCTCTCATCCTCTCCTCCCTCCTCTCTCCCTTCTTTCCTCACTCTCCACACACACACTGCATGTAACACACGAACACACATGCACACACCCCAAACATGAACACACCACACACACAACACACACACACACCAACACACACAACACACACCCCAAAACACACACACACACACACCACACCACACACACACACACACACAACATTGAACGAACACACACATACACAACACCACACGAACGCACGCACACATGCATGATGAATCGGCACGCAAACACACAACAACACACACAACACACACACACGCACGCGCACGCGCACGCGAATTAAGAAAGTCAAAAATCGGTTGGAATGTAAAATGCTACAAAGTAACAAAGTTAACTTTTCTTAGTCAAAATGGAAATCCATATTCTTGCTAAATCTGTCATTTGCAGTTGTATTTACCCGACTGATAATCTGCCTACTTACTGTTGTACTTAGCAGAAATAGAGCGAGATATTCATATACTAACGTACCTACTGTATAAAGAAGCCATTTTCCTCCTAACTCATCTATCTGATATCCACCTGTGTACCTTTATAATAACAATGGATGGAATTTATATAGCGCTGAATCTTGTAAAGCAGCATATCAGAGCGCTGAGATGACAAATTAAAAAAAAATATCGAGGATAATGGAATAAGCCCTCATGCGCTTTTTTTTAAACATTCAGTCCCCGTGTGTATGCGGTTTTGTAAATTTTTTCATCTGTTCCCACCGGCACACAATGGCCTACTCTTTCGAAAAGCGGAACAGGATTTAACGTGTGCGCAAGATGTTCCGCATACGTTCGCACACGGGGCCTCGGTTTATAGTCTCATCCGAAGGACTTACCTTTCTTTCATTAACTAGCCAGACAGCCAGATCTGTCACCCGCTAGCCACCAAGCAGGTACCTATGTCACTGTAATGACTGCCCAGGTGTAGTGGCTAAATAGCCTAGGTGATCACCAGTCCGACAGCATAACATCTATCTTACCTACCTGTCTAACTTCCAACCGACATCCAGCCTACCTACCTCCCTCCCTCCCTTCGTGTCTGCCTGCCTGCCTGCCTACCTACTCTACCTTACTACCATATATACCTCCCTCCCTCCATGTCTGCCTGCTATACCTACTGTAAAACATATCTATCAAACCCATTACCTACCTACCTACCTTTTGACATTCTAACTATCTTCCTTGTAATCACTTAAAGAGGTACTTTTAAAAACAACCTAAGGGTAGAACACAGCAGTCTTCATTTCATTCGTCATTCAAGTCAGTCCATCAGTAAGTCAGCCAGCACCACCAGCCAGCCCAGCCCCACCATTCATTCATCCAGCAGTGTAGTCAGTCAGTCAGTCAAGTCAGTCCCCCCCCCCGTCCAGCCAGTCAGTCAGTCAGTCAGTCAGTCAGTCGTCAGTCTCAGTCGAGAATACAGCTTTATCGAATTGCCATGAAGCCACTAGTAAACAAGCAAACCACGACCCCCTCCCCCTCCCCCCACCCCTCAGAGCTACTCTGCCATCCTCCCCATTTCACAATCCACATTGCCGTCAAGCACCAGTCAAGCAAGCCATTTAAGCAAGCCAGTCAAACAAGCCAGCACGCACATCGCATACACGAAGGATTTATCGTATGCAAGAACCCAGCTAGTTAGCAAGCAAGTTAGCAAACATGTCAGCCAACCTAATCAATCAATCAATTTAATCAATCAATCAAATCAATCAATCAATAAACATTCAATCAAACCATCAATCAATCCACAATCAACAACCCAAACAATCAATCATCCATCAATCAAACAATCAATCAATCCTCATCAACATAACCAATCAATCTCCAATCAACCTCAATCAATCAATCAATCAATCAATCAATCAATCAATCATCAATCAAATCCATCAATCAACAACCAATCAATCAATCTCCATCAATCAATCAATCAAACAATCTATCGTCAATCTCTTTCCTCACCCCATCCTGTGCCTCTTAGTCTCGTCACACACTGTCTTTTCCAACCCCTCTTCCTCCTCAAACCTTTCCAATTGTCTACTAAACGCGATTGTCTGCCCTGATGGCAAAGCTGACTTCATTTCTGGTTTTATTTCTGAACACACCTAGATCTAACTTTTCTTACAGAAACTTGGCTAAAACCACTGGGCCACGAACCAAACATAAAACAGCTGACCCCACCTGGCTACAAAACTTTCTTTCCCCCGACTCTCCCTTTCCCGTGGATGTGGCATTGCCGTCATCTACAAAGACACTCTGCATCCAGCTCTTTCTCTCTGTCACTCCCTTCCTTTTTCACCCGAATCTTTCGAAGTCTGTGAACTCAACCTAACCTTACCTGGCCACTCTGTTACTTTCTGTTGCCTTTACCTTCCACCTCCCAACCGTAGAAACAATTTGACATCTTAAGTTTTTTGAACCAAGAGTTTCAGTCACTCCTTGACCATTACAGCCTTTCTCCCCAAAACTTAGCATTCTTGGAGCATTTAAATTTCTCTTTGTTGTCAAATCACTCTCTTTCCCAGCTGGTAAACAAACCAACACACAGATCAGGTTACATTTTAGACTGGCTTACTACCAATGTTTCACAAGGTCTAGTCACATCTCAGTCTGTATCTGTCACTGACGAACTGCTCTCCGATCATTCTGCCATTCTTTTCTTTCTCAACATTGCAAAGCCTATCAGAAAGAAGAAATGCATTCCCGTCACAACCTCAAGGCCATAGATATTCAAACTTTTCTTTCCCAAGCTGCTGAACGCCTATCACAAACCCCTGACCATACTGACCCTTCTAAACACTACAATACCGTCCTCAGCCAACTCCTTGATGAGCATGCTCCTCCTACTGACCATCTCCTGCCTGATAGGCCATGTGCTCCATGGTACAACTATGACATCCTGGTCGCAAAACGTAAACGCCAACTAGAGCGGCAATGGCGAAAAACAAAAACTGAAATAAACAGCCAGCTTCTTCGTAAACAAATCAACAAAGTCAAAACTTTAATTTATTTAGCAAAAACAAAGTATTACTCTTCTCAAGTTCTTGATGCCACGTCTATGAAATTTCTCTTTTCCCTCATATCCACTCTTCTTGGATCTGCAAAGGCTAGCCCTTTGCCTTCTATCTACAACCACTCTGAACTTCCTTCTATTTTTCTGCATTCTTCTCCGACAAAGTACGCAACATTCGCTGCAGTTTGGATCAGACTCCTTTACAGCCTGCAACTTCTGATCCCCAATTCTCTGGCACTCCTCTTCTTTCCTTTCATCCAGTAACCGAGCAAGAAATCGAGACAATTCTGAAAGGACTGACTATAAAATCATGTGATCTTGACCCCATACTTGCTTCTCTTTTCACACAGTGCCTGCCACAACTTATATCCACTATCACGAAAATAGTAAACTTATCTCTTGTTTCTGGAAATTATCCTTCAGCTCTAAAAACCGCTATAGTCACACCTCTCCTCAAAAAGCATAACCTTGACCCCAACATTCTGAAGAACTGTAGACCTGTTTCCAACCTACCTTTTATCTCTAAAGTCCTTGAAAAAGTAGTTGTAAAACGGCTCAACAACCACCTTCTCTCTAACAGTCTCCTTCCTGCGTTTCAGTCTGCCTATCACGTCAACCACAGCACTGACTACACTTGTCCACACCTTAAACACACTTCTACTCATTTCTGGCTCGGAGAAAATCTCCCTTCTCACTCTACTCGACTTATCTGCAGCCTTCGACACTATTGACAACTCTGTTCTTCTCTCCCGTCTTGAAAAAAAAACGTTTGGTATTACTGGTACAACCCTTACCTTGTTTAGTTCATACATTACCGACCGATTCCAGACAGTCGCAGTAAACAAGATTCAGTCAGTACCTGCCAGACTGAAATGTGGAGTTCCGCAGGGATCTGTTCTGGGCCCTGTTCTTTTCACTCTCTATACTGCTCCACTTTCACATATAATTAACCGTCATCAGATCAACCATAATTTTTATGCAGATGACTCTCAGATTCTAAGCAGCGACTCTCCTGAAAATCTGCCTTCTCTCTTTACAAATATGATCTACTGCTTTCAAGATATCCAACTTTGGATGATACAGAACAAGTTACAGCTAAATGCAGATAAAACGAAAACCATGCTTGTAGGGACCAAACACAAACTCTCTTCATTATAACAGCTTCAATACAATTTGGTAATGCATCAATCCCTCTATCCACTGCTGTGAAGTATCTAGGGGTCATTATTGACAACACACTCTCTATGCAAAAATTCATCACCCAGACCTGCTAATCATGCTACTATAAATTACGGCGTATTAGTGCAATTTGAAAAACCTGTCTACAAATGCAACATCCAAACTCGTTACGTATCTCATTCTTTCACGTCTGGACTATTGCAGTTCTCTTCTGGCTTGTCTGTCAGAATCATCAATCCACTCCCTTTAACGTATACGAAACTCTGAAGCTCTAGTCCTCAGAAAGAAAAAAATCTGAGCACATCACCCCTCTCTTGCGATCTCTCCACTGGCTGCCTGTGCCACAGAGAGTAAACTATAAGATCAGTACCCTCTGTTACAAACGTCTCCACAAAACAGCACCCTCCTACCTCTGTGAATGTCTTAACTTGTACACTTTTTCTCGTTCCCTCCGCTCTGTTGCAGATACATTGTCCTTACGAATACCTAGATTCAACCAATCGACCGTCGGCCGTCGCTCTTTCTGTATTTCTGGTCCATCGATCTGGAATGACCTCCCTCTTTCTCTTCGCCAAAAGCCTTCTTACGACACTTTAAATCCAGTCTCAAGATATATTATTTCAAACCTAAGATTTTCCTCTCCTGCTTCATCTCATAGCTTTTCCCTGCCTTCAACAGCCAAGATTCTATCGCCCTGCCAGGGTGTGTGTGACCTGTGTGTGTGTGTGTGTGTGTGTACTGTTGGAATGATTGTATGGTTGTATGCTGTGTAGAATGAGTTGAGTGACTGCGCTCTTGATTGTCTCTGAAATTTCAGCGCACGTAAAGAACACGGCAACAGGGAGTTGTCCCTGGCAAAATTCTTAGAAAAACCACTCTATAGGAAACAAATACATTGCAGCCAAAAAAAAAAAAAAAAAAGGTGGCGCTGCTCTTGTGGCGCCGCTCTCCGGAGAGCACCGAATTTCACGCAGAAAAT
>CM054135.1:29932264-29947264 GCA_028751875.1 Rapana venosa | reverse complement strand
GTGGATAGCTATTGTGACATATAGCAGTCAGTACCTGAGTGGATAGCTATTGTGACATATAGCAGGCAGTACCTGAGTGGGTAGTTATTGTGACGTATGGCAAACTGTGTTTTGAGTGGATAGCTATTGTGACGTATAGCAGTCAGTTTTTGAGTGGGTAGCTATTGTGACGTATAGCAGTCAGTTTTTGAGTGGCTAGCTATTGTGATGTATAGCAGGCTGTTTATGAGTGGGTAGCTATTGTGACGTATAGCAGTCAGTTTTTGAGTGGGTAGCTATTGTGACGTATAACAGTCAGTTTTTGAGTGGGTAGCTATTGTGAAGTATAGCAGTCAGTTTTTGAGTGGGTAGGTATTGTGAAGTATAGCAGTTTTGAGTGGGTAGCTGTTGTGACGTATAGCAGTCAGTTTTTGAGTGGGTAGCTATTGTGACGTATAGGAGTCAGTTTTTGAGTGGGTAGCTATTGTGACGTATAGCAGTCAGTTTTTGAGTGGGTAGCTATTGTGAAGTATAGCAGTTTTGAGTGGATAGCTATTGTGACGTATAGCAGTCAGTTTTTGAGTGGATAGCTATTGTGACGTATAGGAGTCAGTTTTTGAGTGGGTAGCTATTGTGACGTATAGCAGTCAGTTTTTGAGTGGGTAGCTATTGTGACGTATAGCCGTCAGTTTTTGAGTGGGTAGCTATTGTTAAGTATAGCAGTTTTTGAGTGTGTAGCTATTGTGGCATATAGCAGTCAGTTTTTGAGTGGGTAGCTATTGTGACGTATAGCAGTCAGTTTTTGAGTGGGTAGCTATTGTGACGTATAGCAGTCAGTTTTTGAGTAGGTAGCTATTGTGACGTATAGCAGTCAGTTTTTGAGTGGCTAGCTATTGTGACGTATAGCAGTCAGTTTTTGAGTAGGTAGCTATTGTGACGTATAGCAGTCAGTTTTTGAGTGTGTAGCTATTGTGGCATATAGCAGTCAGTTTTTGAGTGGGTAGCTATTGTGACGTATAGCAGTCAGTTTTTGAGTGGGTAGCTATTGTGAAGTATAGCAGTTTTTGAGTGTGTAGCTATTGTGACGTATAGCAGTCAGTTTTTGAGTGGGTAGCTATTGTGACGTATAGCAGTCAGTTTTTGAGTGGCTAGCTATTGTGACGTAGAGCAGTCAGTTTTTGAGTAGGTAGTTATTGTGACGTATAGAAGTCAGTTTTTGAGTGAGTAACTATTGTGACGTATAGGAGGCTGTTTTTGAAAGCAGGGTTTTCTGTTGTACGGCAGGTTCTTTTTGAATGCATACTATTATGGCGTGTGTGTGTGTGTGTGTGTGTGTGTGTGTGTGTATTTATGTGTGTGTATAGATAGATAGATAGAAAGAGAGAGAGGGCATGTTTTTGAGTGCATAGCTATTTGAAATACAGCAGGCTGTTTTTGAGTGCATAGCTATTCCGACATATAACAGGTTTTTTTGAGTGCATAGCTATACTGACGAATAGTAGGCTGTTTTCTTTAATGCATAGCTATTCTGGCGTATAGCGGCTGTTTTTTGAGTGGGTAGCTATTCTGACTTATAGAAGACTATTTTTAGAGTGGGTAGCTATTCTGACTTATAGCAGACTGTTTTTGAGTGCATAGCTTTTCTGACGTATAGCAGACTGTTTTTAAGTTCATAGCTATTCTGACGTATAACAGGCTTTTTTTGAGTGGGTAGTTATTCTGATGTATAGCAGGCTGTTTTTGGGTGGGTAGCTTTTCTGACACATAACAGGCCTTTTTGAGTGCATAGTTACACTGACGTACAGTAGGATGTTTTCTTTAATGCATAGCTTTTCTGACGTATAACAGGCTGCTTTTGAGCGGATAGCTTATCTAACGTATAGCAGGCTGTTTGTTTAGTGCATACATGTTCTGGCGCATAGTAGCTGTTTTCTTTTTAGTGCTTTTCTGACGTGTAGCAGGAGGTTTCCTTAAGTGCATAGTTATTCTGATGTATAGTAGGCTTTTACCGAGTGTGTGGCTAATCTTACTGATAGCAGGCTGTTGGTTTAAATAATGCTCTCAGATAGAAGCATATCTTTCTTACAAATATAAACTGATATCGAGAGCAACAACAAGTAAACAGGTTATGACGTACTTTAAAACAGAAAACATCAAATTAAATAGTACTTTTGCAGCTGGTAAGCATATGTTCATAGAAAACCAAAAAAATGTTTATCAAAATAGAAGTCCAATTTATAACAGTTTTTGCTGCATCCACTTTTTGGAACGAAACTATGAAAGAAGTAAGCTAACAAACACTTAGAAAACAAGCAAGCAAAACAATAGTGCCATTAAAAATGTAATAACCAGGACAAACATGGATACCTGATAGCAGGCTATTTTGGGTATGTGGGTAATCTGACGTATAGCAGCCTGGCTATTTTTAGTGCAAAGCTGTACTGGCGTTTTGCAGCCTGGCTATTTTTAGTGCACAACTTTTCTGGGGTTTTGCAGCCTGGCTATTTTTAGTGCATAGCTACTATGGCATTTTGCAGCCTGGCTATTTTTAGTGCACAGCTGTTCTGGCGTTTTGCAGCCTGGCTATTTTTAGTGCACAGCTGTTCTGGCGTTTTGCAACCAGGCTATTTTTAGTGCATAGCTGTTCTGGCGTTTTGCAGCCTGGCTATTTTTAGTGCATAGCTGTTCTGGCGTTTTGCAACCAGGCTATTTTTAGTGCATAGCTGTTCTGGCGTTTTGCAGCCTGGCTATTTTTAGTGCATAGCTGTTCTGGCGTTTGTTATAGCCTGGCTATTTTTAGTGCACAGCTGGTCTGGCGTTTTTCAGTCTGGCTATTTTTAGTGCACAGCTGGTCTGGCGTTTTGCAGCCTGGCTATTTTTAGTGCACAGCTGTTGTAGCGTTTTCCAGCCTGGCTATTTTTAGTGCACAGCTGTTCTGGCGTTTTGCAACCAGGCTATTTTTAGTGCATAGCTGTTCTGGCGTTTTGCAGCCTGGCTATTTTTAGTGCACAGCTGTTCTGGCGTTTTGCAGCCTGACTATTTTTAGTGCATAGCTGTTCTGGCGTTTTGCAGCCTGGCTATTTTTAGTGCATAGCTGTTGTAGCGTTTTGCAGCCTAGCTATTTTTAGTGCACAGCTGTTCTGGCGTTTTTCAGCCTGGCTATTTTTAGTGCATAGCTGTTGTAGCGTTTTTCAGCCTGGCTATTTTTAGTGCACAGCTGTTCTGGCGTTTTGCAGCCTGGCTATTTTTAGTGCATAGCTGTTCTGGCGTTTTTCAGCCTGGCTATTTTTAGTGCATAGCCACTCTGACGTGAAGCAACCTCAATTTAAGTGCATAGGTATTCTGGCGTATTGCGTGTTACAGGCTATTCAATTAGTGTGTGGTTATTCTGATGCCTAACCTAGCTATTATTGAGAGCACAACTATTTTGAGGTGAAACATTCTGTAATTTAGTGCATGACTCTTCTGACGTGTAGCAAGCTGTTTTTGAATGCATAGCTATTCTACTGACTAATACACTTATAGCGGTCTGTTTATGGGTGGAAATTCAATTTTGAAGTATCTAAGTGGTCTTTTTGTTTTGGGTGTATAGCTATTGTGAGAGAGAAGGATGTTTTTTTCCAGTACGTTGTTGTTCTAATGTGTAGTTAAAAAACGTAAAGGTTTTTGGAATGCGTATTTGACATGACATTTGACAGATTTTTGGATATGTAAAAAGGCACGCTGATTCGTGACAATATGCTTTGGAATTATTTGAGGTGTGGAGTCCAAAGATTTGAATTTGTTGCAAATATAGAGCAATTCAAAGGTTGCAGATAACAAGACTGCAATCTATTTTTTGAGTCATGCCATCATGGCGTGTAGCTATCATATTTGTGAGTATAAAAAAATCATTTCAATATGCAGAACCTGTTATAGTAACACGCTGGTACAAACACAGGCTGTTTACTAGTTCAAGATTATTTAAGTTGAATAACCTGATTTTTAAGTGCAACGTTGTTTTCACGAATAGCAATCTGTTTTTGACTGCCTCTTCATTCTAGGGGACGGGATAGCTCAGTGGTCGGAGCACTTGCTTTCCATTCGTAAGGTTAAGCAGCGTTGAACGTGGTTACCAGTTGGATGGGTGACCGTTTGCGCGCCTTGGCTTCAGTACAGTTCCCCCAGTTCACCCAGCTGTACCAGCTGGGTACCTGCCTCTTTAGGGTCAGGGAAGGTAAAGCAGCGAGGGAGAGAAGATGGGCGCCGCCCTCAATATGCTGGCCCTAGAGAAGTGAGGCCTCTGACGCCTCGCTCCCCTACGGCCTCATAGGTTATGGGACACCTTTACCTTACTTAAAAAAAATCATTCTAACGCTTACAAATAGGAGGATTAATATTTTGAGTGCAATAGAACCACAACGGTCAACTTTTCCTGTGCAAGATTATTCCAAAGTTTTACAAAGTTTTTGAGCAATTTTCACGGACAGGAATAAAAAAAACTAGCTGATTTTTGAAAGCATCGCCATTTCGTCGAGTAGAAAGATGTCCATATACTGTTGAGTGCATAGGCATTTGTGATGGAAAGCAATTTCGGATTTTTGCTGCGTGGTCGTTCAGAAGTGTAGCATTTAGCGATAAATCAATTTGATTCGGAAGCTTAGCAGTCTTTCAGCACACACTTATTGTAACACAAAGCAATTCAAAATGTTCTCTAAAGGTAGGATTCGTCATTATTCAGACAATTTGCAGTTGTAATATTGAAGTGCCACAGCCTGCAATTTTCAAGCACTTATGTATTCTGACATGAATGTTGTTTTTAAAGTGCATCGTCCTTTGAGTCGTGGCGAATGGTCATTCTGACCTCAAAAATAAAAATGAATCTGACCTATCTATCTATCTATCTATCTATCTATCTATCTATCTATCTATCTATCTATCTATCTATCTATCTATCTATCTATCTATCTATCTATCTATCTATCTATCTATCTATCTATCTATCTATCTATCTATCTATCTATCTATCTATCTATCTATCTATCTATCTATCTATCTATCTATCTATCTATCTATCTATCTAGCTAGCTAGCTAGCTAGCTAGCTAGCTAGCTAGCTAGCTAGCTATCTATCTATCTATCTATCTGTCCCGTAGTCTGACGACCGTGGGGGCACCCTCAAAGACTCAACAACCAGTTCCCTCCATTCCTCTCTCTGTTCTGCCTTTCTCAGGGTTTTGTTGAGTTCTAGGCCTGTCCATTCGCTGATGTTATCCTCCCAGCTCTTCCTTGGTCTGCCTCTTCTTCTTCCTCCTTGGACAGTGCCTTGTGAAACTGTCTTTGCAAGTCCTTTGGATCTTGTGACATGCCCATACCATTTAAGTTTACGCTTTTTCACAATCGTTAGAAGGTTCTCATAGGGTCCAATGGTGCGTTGCTTAAGTGGTCTTTGTAGGAGATGCCAAGGAGTCTCCGAAAGCATCTCATCTCCACCGCCTGTACTCTTCTCTCCAAATCTGCAGTCAGGGTCCATGATTCACAGGCATACAGAAATATGGATATGACAAGGGAGCGCATTAGTCTGATCTTGGAGATAAGTGAGATATTTTTATCTCTCCAGATGGTGTTTAGTTTTGACAAAGCTGTTATTGTCCTGTGCAGTCCTGCAAACTACTTCTGGCTTGGATCCCTGGTCTGATACAATGGCTCCCAGTACTTGAAGCTTTGAACTGTTTCCAGCTTCTGGTCATAACCCTGATATTCAGTGCTAATGCCGTTGGTGTTATTAGTCATCAGTTTGGTCTTCTCTGCACTGATTTCCATGCCGTATGTTTTGGAGGCCTTATTCAAGTGTTCTGTTAGGCTGGCAAGCTCTTTTTCTGATCCTGCTATTCCATCAATGTCATCTGCGAAGCGGAGGTTTGTGATCGTTCTGCCACCAATGCTGACTGATCCTTCATGATGTTCCAGTGCATCAGCCATGATTCTCTCAAGAAATGTTGAAAAGAGTGGGTGAGAGTAGACAGCCCTGCCTTACTCCAACTGTTTCGAAACCATTCTCCAATGTTGTTGTTGTAGTACACTGCACTGGTAGCCTCGCTGTACAGCTTTTTTGATGACTCTGATCAGTTTGCATTGATGCTGTACAAATTCATGGTTGCCCACAAAGCTGCATGCCACACCCTGTCAAATGCCTTCTTAAAATCGATAAATACGTGGTAAAGGTCTTGTTGATGTTGAAGGTACCGCTCACATAGTATTCTGAGGTTGAATATCTGTTCTGTTGTGCTGCGCCCTGCTCTGAAACCTGCTTGTTCCTCAGCAATGATGGTCTCTGCTTGTGGCTTCAGTCTATTCAATATTATCTCCAGCATGACCTTGCTTGGTGGCATATGAGGCTGATTGTGCGGTAATTAATGGCATTGTTGTAGATTTCCTTTCTTGGGGAGGGTGATGATGAGTGACTGTGTCCATGGTGTTGGGCCATTTTCCTGTCTGCCAGATCTGTTGCAGATTCTTAGTAGGGCGCTGATCATGGCTTCCCCTCCAGCTTGAACCAACTCAGCTGGAATGTTGTCAGCCCCCTGCTGACTTCCCCTTTTTCAGCGATCTGACTGCTGTTTCCACTTCTTCTCGGAGGATAGAGTGACTGTCTGTGTCTTTGCTTGCGGGTACATTAAGGACTTCTCGATCTCCTGCGGTTCTATAGTTATACAGGTCGGAGCAGTATTCTGTCCATCTGTTCAGAATATCCTGGTCGTCAGTGAGACACTTCCCATTTTTGTCTTGGATTGTTAAACCTTTTCCCTGTTTTGTGCTAGTCAGGTCTTTCACCAGCTGATATGCTTTCTTGCTATTGTTTTTTTTGTTCTCTTCAATGTCTTGGCACTGTTCACTGATCTATTTCTCTTTTGCCTCCGTCATGGACTTCCTGATTCTTTTGTTGACTTCCCTATATTGTTCTGCTCTTTCTTTTGTTTCATTTTTCTTTTTCTTCAACTCTCTACGCTTGTCGCATAGTTGTAGGATGTTAGGTGTGACCCATGGTTTTTTGACTGGTCGGTGTTTGCCAAGAAGCTCGCTTGCTGTTTCAGTCACTGCTGTATTGAAACTATTCGTCAGTGTATCTATGTCTGAGTCTATCACAGTGAGTGCTCTAAACTAACCACCTATCCTTGCTTGAAAAATTTCTAATACCTCTGGGTCCTTCAGCTTCTCGAGGTCAAATTTGATCCTGATGTTGTTCTGCTTGTGGATTTTCTTTAGACGTAGTCGGAAAGTCATCATCACAAGATCATGATCACTCCCTATGTCTGCTCCTGGAAAACTTCGTGTATGTACGATGTTAACGCTAGACTGAAACCGTCTTTTCACCATGATGTAATCTATTTGGTTGTGGTGTTCTCCATTTGGGCTATGCCATGTCCATTTTCTGGATTTCTTGTGTGGGCCAAGTGTATTCACTAGCTGGAGGTGGTTGTTACTGGCAAACTCCAGGAGTCTCAAGCCTCTTTCATTTGATTGGTTATTACAATGTGGCCCACAAACGCCCTCCCAATCTTTCCATGCATCTTCTCCTACCTTGGCGTTCCAGTCACCTTGCACAACGAGGATGTCTTTCTTGGGAGTTTTATTCAGAACCTCTTGTAGCTGGTCATAAAATTCATCTATGGCTTCATCTGTGCAGTCTGATGTAGGGGCGTATGCCTGTACTACAGTTATGTTAAAGGGGGTTGCTCTCAGGCGGATGGTAATAAGTCTGCTAGACACAGGCTGACAGCTCATGACGGTGTTCACGGTGTCTTTGTGACCTTAATCAAAAAAAAAGAAAAGAAAGAAGCCTGACCTTAAGAAAAGGATCCTCTAGTCTTCATGTACACTATGTGAGGAAAGACTTTAAACTAAACAGACAGACAGACTTAAGAAAGGAAAGAGTTCTGACCTTAAGAGCAGAAAGCAGTCTGACTTTAAGAACAGAAAGCTGTCTGACCTTAAGAGCAGAAAGCAGCCTGACCTTAAGAGCAGAAAGCAGCCTGACCTTAAGAGCAGAAAGCAGCCTGACCTTAAGAGCAGAAAGCAGCCTGACCTTAAGAGCAGAAAGCAGTCTGACCTTAAGAGTAGAAAGCAGTCTGACCTTTAAGAATACACATAATTCTGACCTTAAGACAACACTTGCATTAGAGAAGAAAGAATTCTGACATTAAGTGAAGACAACACTTTGACCTTAAAAGAGGAAATAATTTTTACTTTAAGAGTTAGGAGATATATGACCTTAAGAAAAAAAAGAATTCTTACCTAAATAGCAGAAAAAGTCTTACCTTAGGAGAAGCCTGACCTTAAGAAAAGAAGCCTGACCTTATGAGAAGAAAGAAGTCTGACCTTGGAGGAATAAAGAAATCTGACCTTAAGAAAAGAAGTCTGACCTTAAGAGAGGAAAGAAGTCTGACCTTAAGAAAAGAAATCTGACCTTAAGAGAGGAAAGAAGTCTGACCTTAGGAGAATAAAGAAGTTTGACCTTAAGAGAAGAAAGTGTGACCTTAAGAAAAGAAGCCTGACCTTAAGAGAAGAAAGAAGTCTGACCTTAGGAGAAGAAAGAAGTGTGACCTTAAGAAAAGAAAGAAGTCTGACCTTAAGAAAAGAAGTCTGACCTTAAGAAAAGAAAGAAGTCTGACCTTAAGAAAAGAAGTGTGACCTTAAGAGAAGAAAGAAGTCTGACCTTAGGAGAATAAAGAAGTCTAACCTTAAGAAAAGAAAGAAATCTGACCTTAAGAAAAGAAGTCTGACCTTAAGAAAAAAAGAAGTCTGACCTTAAGAAAAGAAGTCTGATCTTAAGAGAGGAAAGAAGTCTGACCTTAGGAGAATAAAGAAGTCTAACCTTAAGAAAAGAAAGAAATCTGACCTTAAGAAAAGAAGTCTGACCTTAAGAAAAAAAGAAGTGTGACCTTAAGAAAAGAAGTGTGACCTTAAGAGAGGAAAGAAGTCTGACCTTAGGAGAATAAAGAAGTCTGACCTTAAGAAAAGAAGCCTGACCTTAAGAGAAGAAAGAAGTCTGACCTTAAGAAAAGAAGCCTGACCTCAAGAGAAGAAAGAAGTCTGACCTTAGGAGAATAAAAATGTCTGACCTTAAGACAAGAAAGAAGTCTGACCTTAAGAAAAGAAGTCTGACCTTAAAAGAAGAAAGAAATTTGACCTTGAAAAAGAAACAAGTCTGACATTACGAAAAGAAACAAGTCTGACATCAAGAGGAGGAAAAAGGATGACATTAATAATAATAATAATAATAATGTATGGAATTTATATAGCGCTGAATCTTGTAAAGCAACAAATCAAAGCGCTCAGATTTTATTTCATACCACTTTAAGTCATGGCAGATTTCTCTCCGTGAAATTCGGGCTGCTCTCCCCGGGGAGAGCGGGAGAACGCGTCGCCACTTAGCGCTGCGCCACCCTTTCACCCTTTTTTTTTTTTTCCTGCAGCTGTATTTGTTTCCCTATCAGAGTGGCTTTTTTCTAAGAATTTTGCCAGGGACAACTCTCTTGTTGCCGTGGGTTTTTTTTACGTGCGCTAAATAATTACGTGTAACACACGGGACCTCGGTTTATCGTCTCATCCGAAAGACTAGCGCCCAGACCACCACTCATGGTCTAATGGATGGGGGAAAAATTTCCGGTCCAAACGGGGTACGAACCGCCGCACACTTCAGACCCGGACTTTTCGCTTTCTAGACAGGCGCGTTACCTCTAGACCACTGATCCATTAAGAGAAGGAAGAAGTCTGACATTAAAAGAAGGAAAAAGTCTGACATTCAGAAAAAAGAAGTTTGACATTAAGAGAAGGAAGAAGTCTGAACTTAAAAGAAAAAAAGTCTGACCTTAGGAGAAGAGAGAAGTCTGACCCTAAGAGTAAAAAGAAGTCTGACCTTAAGAAAAGAACTCTGATCTGAAGAGAAGAAAGCATTTTGATCTTAAGAGACAAAAGAATTCTGCGCCTAAGAAAAGCCAACACTCTGACCCTAACAGTTAAGAGAGAGAGGTCCTCAAGAGAAGAAAGAAATCTGACCTTAAGAAAAAAACACCATTCTGACCTTTAGCGTAGAAAGAATTCTGACCTGAGGAGAAGAAAGCAGTCTGACCTTAGGAGAAGAAAGCAGTCTGACCTTAAGAGAAGACAGATGTCTGACCTTTTCGACCCGAAGAGAAGAAAGCAGTCTGACCTTAAGAGAAGAAAGATGTCTGACCTTTTTGACCCGAAGAGAAGAAAGTCTGACCTTCAGGCGTAGAGCGATTTCTGATCTAAAGAGAAGAAAGAAGTCTGCCCCTACGAGAGGAACAAATTTCTGCCCTTAATAGAAGACAGAAGTCTGACATTAAGAGCGAAAAGAAATCTTGTCTATCTTCTGAGCGCACCGGTGCAATGTATTGTGATGGTGTGGTAAGTAGATTACCTCCCATGCGATCAGAGCGACGTGTTACTATTTTGGGACACACCTGCAAATTGTGCAGCGCTCTGTTTCCTTGGGGGTGGTTCAAAACTACTAGTTGCATACACTTTGCCTTCGCGGTAAAATGTAATATTTACGCAGCCTCTTTCTCAGTTATGTTAAAACGAACGATTTTATAAAGTCATTAATGAAGCACTTTCGATTCTAATAGAGAAAATGTTGAGGATTTGATGAAAGTGGTGACAGATGACACTCCCTTACCCCATCCAACCAATTTTATATATCGATCAGGTGTCTTTTTTTTTCTATGCGAAGTTTGAAAAAAAAGGTTTTTCTTTCTATTAAGTGACTTCTGGTCTAATAGAGCTCCGCACTGAAGTTCTGTACACCAGATTCCTCCACTTGTGTTTAAGGCTTGCCGGTGTGTGTTGTTGCAGAGATTTGAGATTCAGCTGAGAGACAAGGTTTGACTGATGTCATTAGTGTGCCGTGGGTTATTACTGTTTTTTTCATTTCACTTTATTTCAAGTGATGTGTTGTAGTGTCATTGTTTCTCTCTATCTGTCTTAATCCCCCTATCTCTTAATCTCTCTTTATGTCTATTTGTTTTCTCTCTTTGTCTGTCTGTCTGTCTGTATGCTTTGTTTGTCTGACTGTCAATCTCTGTCCCTACCCCTCCCCGGCTCTCTCTCTCTCTCTCTCTCTCTCTCTCTCTCCACATATTGCCTTATTCCTGTTTACGTTTGCTTTCAATTTTTTTCCCAGTTTTCTTTTTTTCTGTGTTTTTCTACATGTATGAAATTATGCTGGGGGTGTATTTGCATCATCTTATATATGTAATTTTCTTTCTTTCTTTCTTTAAATAATTCTTCGTGCTATGTATTGCAAGTTAATTACTTTCGTTTGCTTTTTGCTTTTCCCTATTTTACCCAAGAGGGCTGGATGTAGAAAAAAAGCTGTTGTTTGTTATGCTTATTCAATAGCCCTCTATAAATAACATGTGTTTATTGTTCTCTCTCTCTCTCTCTCTCTTTCTCTCTCTCTCTCTTCTCTCTCTCTTCTTCTCTCACCCTTCTCGTGTTCTCTATTGCCCTTTTCCATTTCTGCTTTATTTTCCGGTATGATCCTTCTTGCTTGGAGTTCTTTCTCTGTCAATATTCATTGTCTTCTATTCTTGTTTATTTTTCTCTCTCTCTCCTCTATCTCCCTCCTCCCTCTCTCTCTCCCCCCTCATCTTCTCTCATCTCCCCCCCTCTCTCTCTACTTCTCATTCACTCTGTGTAAGGCATTCTTCCTGTCATATCTGTCTGTTCTATCTGTTGTCTTCTCTCTCACTCTCTCTGTGGTACTTCTCCCTCTCTCTGTCTGTCCTCTCTCCTGTCTCCCGTCTTCTGTCCTTCTGCTTCCTGTCTCATCACTCTGTGATGAAGGCATTTTCCTGTCTCTCTGTTGCTCTTCTCTCTTCCTGTCTCTCTCATCTCTCTTGTACTCTGCCTGTTTTGTCTGCCCACCTGTCTGTCTCCCTCCGACTGTCTTTACTGTTTGTTTCTTCTCTCTCTGTGATAGGCATTTGCCTGTCTCTCTGTATGCCTACTTCTCTCTATTCCTGACTCTCTCTGTATCTCTCTGTCACTCTGTCTGTCTGTCTGTCAGCCTGTCTGTCTGCCTGCCTGACTGTTTAACTGTTTGTTTCTCTCTCTCTGTGATAAGAGCATTCTGCCTGTCTCTCTGTCTGCCTACTTCTCTCTCTTCCTGACTCTTTGTCTCTCTCTGTAACTCTGTCTGTCTGTCAGCCTGTCTGTCTGCCTGTCTGTCTGTTTAACTGTTTGTTTCTTCTCTCTGTGATAAGAGCATTCTGCCTGTCTCTCTGTCTGCCTACTTTCTCTCTGCCTGACTCTCTCCGTCTCTTTCTGTCACTCTATCGGTTTGTCTCTGTCTGTCTGCCTGCCTGCCTGTCTGACTGTCTGTCTGTCTATGAGTGAAAAGGGCATTCTGCCTGTCTCTCTGTCTGCCTGTTTCTCCGTCTTTCTGTCTCTCTCTGTCTCTCTCACTTTGTCTGTCTGTCTGTCTTCTGTCTGTCTGCCTGCCTGTCTGTCTGTCTGTTTAACTGTCTCTGTCTGTTTCTCTCTCTCTCTGTGATAAGGGCGATCTGCCTGTCTCTCTGTCTGCCTATTTCTCTCCCTTCCTGACTATCTCTGTCTCTCTCTGTCACTCTGTCTGTTTGTCTGTCAGCCTTTCTGTCCCTGTCTGTCTGTCTGTCTCTGTCTCTCTCTCTCTCTGTGTCTCTGCATGCCTGTCTGTCTGTTTCCTTCTCTTTCTGTCTCTCTCTATCTCTGTCACTCTGTCTCTCAATTGTTTAAACATGAGCTTCGTGACTGTCTTATCTTAAAGCGATCTTTCGGTGTATTGGATGCGGCCCTCTCTGAATGGGTTTGTCTAGAAACACACCTCTGCCCGCGATGTTCCATTAGCTAGGAGCTATTGAAGGAAGGATTAAAAGCCATTCTACTATCAATAATAGAACAGTTATTTTAAACGTTGGCTACGGGTTAGGAGGATCCACAGACACACCATTCTTTTCCCTTTCGAAAATTCGACACACCAGAGATATGTGAGGAAGAAAGGATAGATATCTTCTGTCCTTTTTTATCGTAACTTCAATAACAGAGCTTTTATTTAAACGAACAAACAACCACCACCTAGCTGAAGGTTAGAAGAATCCAGTCACATCACACTCTTTCTGTTTGGACAATTTGACACACCAGAGATACGTAAAATAAAGGCTAGACATCTTTTGTCCTTTTTC
The DNA here is from genome assembly GCA_028751875.1 of Rapana venosa. Lineage (NCBI taxonomy): Eukaryota > Metazoa > Mollusca > Gastropoda > Neogastropoda > Muricidae > Rapana > Rapana venosa. The sequence continues at coordinate 29,934,060 of CM054135.1, read as the reverse complement.
AATCGTGACATTATAGAACAGCTATTTTAAACACTGGTTAGGAGAATCTACAAACAACATTCTCTTTCTCTTTCCACAATTTGACAAACCAGAGATATGAGGAAGAAAGGATCGATATCTTCTGTACTTTTTCATAGTAACATTTATAAGAACAGATAAAAAAAACTGTTTGAGGGTAAGGAGAATCCACAGACACACTGTTCTCTTTCTGTTTGATAATAGACATGCCAGAGAAATGTGCAAGCAAGGATAGATGTCTTCTGTCTTTTTTCATCCTAAGACCAATAAGAGAACGGGTTTTCTTTTGAAAAAATAATATGGTTAAAGGCTAGGAGAATCCACATAAATAGCAATCTTCTGTTCCGACAAATTGACACACCAGAGATATGAAGAAACAGGGATAGAGATCTTCAATCCTTATTTTAATCGTAACATTGATAAGAGTACAGTTATTCTAACAAAACTTGTTAACGATTTGGAGAATCCACAAAACGCAGCAATCTTTGGCCTTCTGTTCGGACAATTTGACACACTAGAGATAATATAAGGAAAGATAGATATCTTCAGTCCTCTTTCATTGTAACATTGATAAGAGAACAGTTTTTTAAAAACCAAAACTGGTTAACGGTTACAAGAATCCACAAGCACATATATCTGGCTTTCTGTTCCGACAATTTGACACACAGGGGATGTGAAGAGGTAAGGATAAATATCTTCTGTCCTTTTACATCGTAACATCAATAATACATTTATTTTTAAAAAAACGCCCAACGAACAACACCCCCCCCCCCCCCCCACCCAGTTGAGGGCTAGGGGAATCGAGTCACACCACACTCCTTCTGTTCGGACAATTTGACATACCAGAGACATATAGAAGGGAAGGATAGATATCTTCCGTCCTTTTTCATTGTAACATTAATAAGAGCAGATTAAGAAAAAAGAGTTTGAGGGTAGGAAAAATCCACAGACATGCCACAGTACTTCTGTTCCGACAGTTTGATATACCAATGATATGTCCAAACAAGGATATCTATTTTTTTCTGTCCTTTTTAATCGAAGCGGTATTGGCAGAACAGGTAGTGGAAACACTAGAGTTAAGGGTTTGGAGAATCTACACTCACAAGTCTCTTTATGTTCCGACAATATGACACACCAGAGATAAGTTGAAGAAAGGATAGATGCCTTCTGTTCATTTTCACCGTATCGTTAATTATTATATAATAAAACGGTTATTTTAAACACTGATTAAAGAGTTACGAGAATTTACGAACACCACAATCTCTTTCTGTGCCAACAATTTGACACACCAGAGGTATGTTGAAGAAAAGTTAGAGATCTTCTGTTCTTTTTTTCCATGGTAACATTGTTAAAAGCAGATTAAAAAACTATTTGAGGGTAAGAAGAATCCACAGAGATGTCACACTACTTCTGTTTCGACAATTTGACAACACTAGAGATATGAGGAAGAAAGGATAGAGATACTTTGTACATTTTTCATTTTAACAGAATTTCCATTTTTTGGCAAGTTACAGAAGACTAGTCGTGGGAGGCATGAAAGTTTTGTCCGTTTATGCTTGTTAATTGGTTGATTGATTGATTGATATCCGTGCGTGTGTGCGCGCGCGCGCGCGCGTGTGTGTACGTGTGTGTATCCTTCCTTCCTTCCTTCCTTTCCTTCTTTCTTTTTTTTCTTTCTGTCTTTCTTTCTTTTCTGTCTGTCTTTCTTTCTTTCTTTTTTCTTTCTTTGTTTCTTTTTTCTTCTTTCCCTTTCTTCTTTCTTTCTTTCTTTCTTTCTT
>CM054135.1:29927264-29929764 GCA_028751875.1 Rapana venosa | reverse complement strand
TCTGTCTCTTTTTCTCTTCCTCCTAACAGCTCCCTCTCTCTCTCTTCCCTCTCTCTCTCTCCCTCCCCCACTCTCTCTCTCTCTCTCTCTCTCCTCCTCTCTCTCTCTCCCCTCTCTGCCTTCAGCGCTCTCCTCACTCACCCCTGTGTCTCTGTTTCTAACTCTTACACTATCTGTCTGTTTGTCTGTCCGTCTCTGTCTTTACCTGTCTGTCTGTCTGTCTGTATCTGTCTGCCTGTTGTCTGTCATCTCTCTCATTCTGTCTCTCTCTCTCCGTCTCTGTTTGTCTGTTTCTGTCTCTACCTGTCTGTCTGTCTCTATCTGTCTGTCTGTCTATCTCTCTCACTCTGTCTGCCTCTCTCTGTCTGTCTCTGTCTGTCTGTTTGTTTCTGTCTCTCGCTGTGTCTCTCTGTTTCTGTCTGTCTGTTTCTGTCTCTCGCTGTGTCTCTCTGTCTCTGTCTGTCTGTCTGCCTCTCTCTATCTCTGTCTCTGTCTGTCTGTTTGTTTCTGTCTCTCTCTGTGTCTCTCTGTCTCTGTCTGTCTGTCCGTCTGTCTCCCTCTCTATCTATGTTCTCCCCTCTTCTCTATCATCTTTATACCAGATCGTGACTCTGTGTTTTGCAGGGATTTTTCGATATATTGACTAACATTCAGTCTGGATGAATTTGTCTTAGAGCAAATTACTTGCATTTGCGTCTCCCTTAGCTTACAGAAATTGAAGAGAGGCTTAACAAAATGTCCTAGGATCAATGATAAAACAATGACCTTTTTATTTATTCTTTTTATCTAGTCGTGTGCTTTTTTTTACATCCAGTCGTCGTGTGTATGCGGTTTTGTAAATTTTGTCATCTGTTCCCACTGGCACACAATGGCCTACTCTTCTGAAAAGCGGAACAGGATTTAACGTGTGCGCAAGATGTTCTGCATGCGCATTCGAACACGGGGCCTCGGTTTATAGTCTCATCCGCAGGATCACGTTACAGTCTGAACTCTGGGATTTCCTGAACTACTTTACTTATCAACGCTCACCCACTCAGTGTTGAAGCTATTTCACAGAGTTTGGAAGCTGTTTCGATTTCAGATTTCAGTGTAAGGTTCCAGTCGTCTTCAGGAAGGGTTATTGTAGCGTTCAGAAATTTCCAAACACACCCACACCACATCTACCATACAGTCTTTTGTAGTGTTGGTAAGGCCTATGTCATAGCTCTTTGTGCCGTTGATAATAATAATAATAATAATAATAATAAATGGAACTTATATAGCGTTATATCTTGCAAAGACAAATCAAAGCGCATGCATTCAACCTAATCTTACACAGTCATGCAATCAATGATAAATAATCAATAGTTTAAACAAACAGATATTACAAGCATGGTGCACTGCAGACAAAATCTATGAAATAAAATTTCAATAGTCAAAATGTTTTTCAAAAGGCACACTCACACACTCACACAGGTCGTATACTTTAGCAAGGTGATAGGACATAGGCTAGTGAAGGTGGGATAGTTCTGATATGAAACAGGAGGGGGGAAATCTTAGGTTTGAAATAAATATGTCTTGAGGCTGGATTTAAAAGTGTCATAACTAGGTTTCTCGCGAAGAGAGAGAGGGAGCTCATTCCAGGTCGATGGACCCGAAATAGAGAAAGAGCGGCGGCCAACAGTGGATTGGTTAGGCACAAGGTATCTGCAGAAGAGCGGAGGGAACGTGAAGGAGTATACAGGTTAAGACATTCACAGAGGTAGGACCGTTGACCGTTGACTAGGGGTATCTTTTTCTATACAGTGACAGGGAGCAGTGGTCCTTTATACTAACTTCGTTGAACCCTCAGACAGCAATTATTGTTGTCTGTCATATTAGCGAAAAGTTTTCGCTAATATGTGTTAATGTGTTGCGCTACCCTTAAAGCGCTTGACAAGTCAGACTCAGCGCATCCGACTTTGGTGTGGGAGTGAGTTGTTAACTTTTTAAATATTGTTTTGAAAAAAAAAGCAAGAGGAATGGATCAAGAAGGCAGAAAATAGACAAGAAGAAGGTGACAGGAAGAAAAGCAACAAGGCAGAAACAAAGATAGAAAAGAGGGAATTCCTAGCACAGAATTTCCTGAAGGTGATGATGCTGTTTATACTGACATGTCCCCGGCATCCCCTTGGGGGAAAATTCTGGATTCCATAGAAGATACTGGAAAGTGAACTTTTGGACAAAGAGGTCAAAAGCTTACCACTCCGTTTTTGCTGTTGTTGTTTAATAAACACATTTGTATTTTAAGTCTTTTGCTATTTTGTCAAGCCAAGATGGTAGAAATAATAATTCATATAAAAGAATTGGAATGAGCTATTTTAGGCAGCACGTCCCTCTTGACTACCGAGAAGGGTTAGCTGACATTGAGCAGAAAAACAATACTTCACTGACCAAAGAGTATAGTCGCCTTCAGTCAAAAAAGGGTACATTCTGTGGCTGTTTATACGTTCTTTGGTTATATCTCATGGCATGTGTGTAT
>CM054135.1:29912264-29922264 GCA_028751875.1 Rapana venosa | reverse complement strand
CTTTCATTTTTTTCTTTCCTCTGACATTTGACTCTTAGAAGTCGCCTGCAGAACCACATTTCGGCTGCATTTATTTCCTTTCCTTCTAATTATTCGTAGCGTCCTGGCTTCTGACCCACACAGTAATACAGGCCAGACTAGTGTTTTATCAATTCTAGTTTTGATTCTAGACTCTGTAGATGAAAATAATGGTCCTGTCTACAAGACGTCAGGGCTAGAATTGGTACGGCCAGACAGAAGATGACTCAGTTTAACATTATCTGGAAAATCAGAGGCGTACCTAAACATCTCAAAATTAGATTTGAACATGGCAAAGAAAGGTAAATTGATTCGAGAAAAAAACCTCGCTTTGTGGAAAGCAAGCAGTTTTTTCCCAACATTTTTTGCTGCTTTAACATCAGCGAAGTCAAGAAAGATTCTAAAGACTAGCCGGAAGATTTTAGCCAAAGTAACCAACTCTTTAAACAGAAAAAAATCAGAGGATTTGGAGTTCTGTTTTTGAGCAAAGCATGGTATATACGACCTACATAGTACTTGATGCATGATCTCAATGCAGAGTAATGCGTGAAAATGCTGTAATGACCATATCAAATTCCAGTGTTCCCAATTCTGCAGAGTCGGTTTAGGATTGCAGATAACTTTAGAATTTACAGAGTGCTTTTCATATGCACCCCCCCTACCCCCCGTACACTAACTTCTTTCTTTAAACCGAGAGACATTGAACAGCAACAATGCTGAGTTGTGTTGTTGCTGGGTGTTTGCACGCTTAACACAGTAGAGATCATCTGAAATATGCACTCTGTCTTAGTCATCATACCTAGGAATCAGTGTGATACTGAGACACTGAATGAAAATGTTGCGTGTACAGCTGTTTACACGTACATCGCCATATAGGCATCTGTATACCGAGTTAAGATACTTTTTTTTTCTCCGTTAAATAAGACGACAGATTATCATGCTAGGAGACTGTCATGGAACAAAAACAATCTCAACATAGCATTTCAAAATGTAACATTTCACTGCAGGCATCGGCCCCTTGCTGGCATCAATGACTCAACACAGCTTTGGCTCTGGGCTCTACCTTGATGACTGTATCAGTCTGGCCTTGTTGTCTGACCTGTGACTGGTGTCATACAACCTGACTGTACCCTTTTACAAGTAGACAATACCATCACAGATTACGAATAGGGCAAGCTCTATCTTGTCTGTGAGGCAGAGCTAAAACTCTGCTGGACTGGATTGGATTGGATTGGATTGGGTGGCGTCCCAAGACCTGGGGTTGACGTGCCATGGATCTCCAAGGTCAGTCTGTCTTGGGCCAGCCGCATGCACTTAGTCAGCTTACTCTGTTATTGGAGGCAAATGAAACTGTAGGCGTCTTTTGTTTGATCATTATTGCGTCTGCAGCACTTGCGCGCCCCGGTGAATCTGAGCAATCGACGAAGAGGGAGGAGGAGAAGGAGGAGAAGAAGGAGAAGAAAAAGAGGAAGAAGGAGGAGAAAGAGGAGAAGGAGGAGAAGAAGAAGAAGGAGGAAGAAGAAGAAGAAGGAGAAGAGAGAGAGGAGGAAGGAGGAGGAGGAGGAGGAGGAGGAGAAGAAGAAGAAGAAGGAGAAGGAGAAGAAGAAGAAGAAGAGAGAGAGAAGAAGAGAAGAAGACGGAGAAGGAGAAGAAGGAGAAGGAGAAGGAGAAGAAGAAGAAGAAGGAGAAGAGAATATTCAGCCAGTCATCCGATTTCATTTCGTTGTCTCTAGTTCAAATCGGAGTATTTTGACAGTATCGACCAAAATTCATCCCTGATATCATTCTTTTCTTCTTTAAAAAAATCGTTCCTCGACTTGAGCTCCGAGGTTCATCAAAGGTGAGATTTTGCGTATGCAAAAGTTTTGTCAACTATGAGGGTAGCCCGTAGTCCTACTTCCTAGATTGCTATATCTGTCTTTTTTGGATATCAATGAAGAACAGACCTGTTATAATCCTAAACGTTCTTTGCGTTGTTTTCATAAAACGCATGCAGTGTCATGGAAGCATGCGCCGCACACCCATTAACAAGAGCACAAGGGAAACAGTAACTCGAGTCGAAAACGATATAGGATAAGTTAATGACTTCCGTCACAATGCAGCGATGAATATGGTATTATTTATGATATGGTATCAACGTTCCCCATATGACACGTCTATATCAGCCGTCAGTATCAGGTGTGAGGTCTGGGAGACACTCTATCCCTCCCCTAGGGAACGACTGCTCAGAATTACTATACAACATATTTCTGTTGTCTTTCGGGGTTTCCTATTTCATATCTGTCTTGTCTCTTTTTCTTCTTCTTGTGCCATACCTACCTACCTGCCTGCATTGCTTTTGTTTTCAAGCTGGTTGGCTTACGGGCTGGGTGTGGCTGCTTGGCTGGTTGGCTGGCTATGTTTATTCCCCACCGTGTCTTGTTTTTAGTGATTTATGTTTTTCGGTGTGTCTGTTTCTGGTATTTAACTCTCTCTGTATTTCCCCATCCCCGTTTTCGGGTCTGTTCTAGGCAGATGGACGGTCACAAAAAACCTGTTTTTTTTCTTTGAGAACCCCTCCCCCCTCCTCCTTCCCTCCCCTCTAGCTTTGATCAGTCTTTTAATTGATCTCTGTTTTTCTCTTTGATGTTTGTCTCTGTCTCTCGTTTGTTAAAAGTAATGTTTGGAACTTATATAGCGCTGAATCTTGTAAACAAATCAAAGCACTTCTCATTTTTTCATTCTTTTTTCTTTCTTTCTTTCTTTCTTTCTTTCTTTCTTTCTTTCTTTCTTTCTTTCTTCTTCTTTCTTTCTTTCTTTCTTCTTTCTTTCTTTCTTTCTTCTTCTTTCTTTCTTCTTCTTTCTTTCTTTCTTTCTTTCTTTCTATCTTTCTATTTTCTTTCTTTTTCTTTCTTTCTTTCTTTTTCTTTCTTTCCTTTTCTCTGTCTGTCTGTCTGTCTGTCTGCCTGCCTCTTTCTCTCTCTTGACCCCCATCCCCTCCCTAATATTTTTATCTCAGTCTTCAGTCTGTTTATAGTTTTATTAGCGTTTTCAGGATTGATTAATTTGGATTTCACGTTCAGTAGTTTGGCAATTACTTATTCTTGTAAGTCCCTCCTCTCTCTCTCACTTTGTCTATCCGTATCTCTGTATATATATATTTTCTGGTTTGCATGTGTGCACGCGTGCGTGTATGCGTGTGTGTATGTATGAACATTTGTGTGTGTGTGTGTGTGTGCGTGCGTATGGATGCGTGTGCGCACACGCAAGTGCATATGTAGATCAATAATATAGAAAAAAACAATGCTCACATCTTTCTTATGTAGCGAAGCACACAGTATTTCCCTCTTTGATGCTTTACCAATATTCTGCTTCATTAATCAATAGAAAGACTATCAATTTTGAACTGAAGAAAAAACCAACCCTGATCACTTCAATCTATGATGTGTAGCCTTTAGAATGATTCATGGTCATAACTCAAAAGAAAAAACAAACACCCACTAAAACCTGCATTTTTAAAATTTTACAGGGGTAGGAATATCTCATGTAGAGGTATGAAATAAAACTGGAAAAGAAACTGGCTGAAAGAGTGAAAACGTAGCACTGTCCACACTCAGGGGCAAAAAAAGATTCACCCAGGTCTAATTACTTAACCACGCATTGTGTGCCTACACCTTCTATAACAACAATAATAAGCATATTAGTATGCATACAGTCAGCCATCTCATAGTCATGGAAAGTGATCTGTAAGTATGACTACACGCGTTAACTGGTATGTACAGACACTGGCTGAATTGCTACTACAGTATGTATTTTGTGCATATTGAAAAGGGGGAGATGAGAAACAGGGGGGAAAAGACACAGACAAAAAAGCTCAGGAAGAGACGATAAAAAAATGATGAAAAAACCCAACCTACCTATAATTTTGGGTGAGTACCAAGAAAAAAAGAAAACAAAAGAGCCTACCCCCCCCCTCCTCCAAAAAAACAAATACTACTTTCATGCCTGACACGTAGACCTGGTACCTGTGTGCATTAGCACGAGTATTTATGCCTGTGCCGAAAGACGAAATTCTGGGCACAGAAACGGAATAGACGGGAGAAAATGTGATGAGCTCGGATTCGATTTGTATCCTCGGCTCCAAATTCTCTATTCGCTCTCAGACATCTCTCACATTATCTCCCCTGAACGACCACACCCAAGAGAGGGCGATGCTGAGGTGACTGTACACAAGTCACAGCGTCAGCGTGTGAGGACTAGCATAAAGCCAGGCCGCCACCAGGTTACTCATTAGAGTCTGCTCAGCTCTTAAGACTCAAGAGAGGAATGGCTGGGACTCCGATCGGACAGTGTCATCTATATGCCAGTCTTAGTTTGTGGTGTGCGCGGGTGGTATAGTGTGTGGCTACATGAGTCACTGATAGAAGACTAGGTCTGTTTTGGGATACGGCGCAGAGGAAGAATGAGGCGCAGAGGAGACTTAGGTCTGCACAGCACAAAACTTAAAATCGTTCACAGCAGCAATCTGCTAGATATATTATTTTCGTATTTGTATTTTGGTAAGCCACACTGCAAAATTTTCATTGGCGCCCCCACGATTCATATAACTTGGGGATAGGTGTAACTTAAAAGTCACGGCAGATTTCTCTGCGTGAAATTCAGGATGTTTTTTTACCAGGGAGAGCGCGTTGCCACAAGAGCATCGTCAACCATCATTTTCCCCCCCTGTCTGTTTTGCTTATCAAATCGGCTTTTTTCTGCATAATTTTTAGCCAGGGACAACTCTCTTGTTGCCGTGGGTTGTTTTACGGGCTTTCAAAGATGGCTTGCTAGCTCAGCTGGTTGGTTGGCTACATTTGTCCTCTTCTGTATGAGACTATAAACCGAGGCCCCGTGTTCGAACGCATGCTGAACATCTTGCGCACACGTTAAATCCTGTTCCGCTTTTCGGAAGAGTAGGCGCCTACATTGTGTGCCGGTGGAAACAGAAGACAAAATGTACAAAACCGCATACACACGGGGACTACATGTGAAAAAGCACATGAGTGCTTATTCCATTATCCTCGATATAAAAGAATAACATAAAAATATATATTATGTACTTTTTCGCGTTTTATGTTTCGTATCCTGCCCTTTTTTATGATGCATGTTCATCTCGGCATTTGTCTCAATTCTCTCTCTCCCCCTCCCCCCTGCGCCCACCCCAGCCCATTCGGTGCAGGAAGTTGTGCGATTAAAATCTTTATTTTAACCCTTTAAAGTGAATTTTGTTTCATTTGTTCTCTCTTTGTTTTTGGTGTGTGTGTGTGTGTGTGTGTGTGTGTGTGTGTGTGTGTGTGTGTGTGTGTGTGTGTGTGTGTGTATGGGTGCACGAGTGTGTGTCGTTTATTTCATATTTTATTTTATTCCTTTATTCATTTTGTTCTTTTACTTAGAGGATAATGGAATGAGCACTTATGTGCTTTTTATTTTTTTACATCCGTCCCCAGTGTGTGTGTTGTGGATTGAGGGGGAGGGGTGGGGGTCTCTCTGTATGTACGTAACCTCCCCTGTGTCTTTTTCTGCCTTTGTCTTTTTATCTGTCCGTGTGTCTGTCTCTCTGTCTGTCTCTCATCTCTCTCTCATTCTTTCTCTTTTTCTATGTTGCTGTCTCTATCCTTGTTCTATCTGTCTTTCTGTCTGTCTTTGTTTCTTTCTTTCTTCTTTTTTCTTTCCTTCTTTTTTCCTTCCTTCCTTCCTTCCTTCCTTCCTTCTTCTTTCCTTCTTTCCTTCTTTCCTTCTTTCTTTCTTTCTTTTTCTCTCTCCACTTGTATTGTAGCCCAAGACCGAAGTACAATTAAAATGCTCAGAGCTCAGAGTTTCTCTCTCTCTCTCTCTCTCTCTCTCTCCTCTCTCTCTCTCATCTCTCTCTCTTCTCTCTCTCTCTCTCTCTCTCTCTACCTCCCCCTCTCTCCCTATCCTTCTGTCTGTTTGTCTGTCTGTCTGTCTGTAGTTTCTTTTTATCTCTCTGTTTGACGGTATCTCAGTCAGTGTTCTGTCTGTCTTTCTGTTTCTCTCCATCCCTTTTATTATCATTATTCTTGTTTTCTTCTCTATCGTGTCAGTCGCTATGTCTGTCTAAAACTCATTTGTTTCCTTGCACAATATGCATCTCTCTCTCTCCTTTCTCTCTCTCTCTCTCTCTCTTCTCTCTCTCTCTCTCTCTCTCTCTCTCTCTCTCTCTCTCTCTCTCTCTCTCTCTCTCTCCTGTTCTTTCCATTTTATTTTACTCGTAAAGCTTTCAGCAACCTGTCTATCTATCTATCTATCTATCTATCTATCTATCTATCTATCTATCTATCTATCTATCTATCTATCTATCTATCTATCTATCTATCTATCTATCTATCTATCTATCTATCTATCTATCTATCTATCTATCTATCTGTCTCTCTGTCTCTCTGTCTGTCTGTCTGTCTCTCTGTCTGTCTGTCTACCCCTCTGTCTGTCAGAGGGTCTGTATAGAAGACAGAGTGAGTCAAAATGAAGAAAGCTGCTGGAGATAGGAATGAAGGGGAGGCGGGGTGTGGGTGGGGGGGGGGGGGACTGTGTGTTATAATGTAAAATCAAAGTGTTGGCTGATTAACGAAAAAAACACAAAAGCAGACAGTGATTCCATATTCTACAGCACCAAACTGGCTTAGTCATCTGTAGTCACCTGTCACGTTAACACGATCTACAGATATACATACCAATACACCCTAGGGGCAGGTTACAGAACCCATGGTTATGTGTAGACTTATCACATACTGATAGAATATATTCTTCAACTTCTTAACGTTTTTGAGCAGTCAATTTCGAAAGACACCGGTCACATTGTGAATGAAATTTAATTGTCCGCGTTTTAACAAACAAAAATAGGTAAAACATAAAAATCCCATAAAAGATTGACAATCGGAGCAAAGAAAAAGAAACGTAGAAGAAAACAAAAAAACAGTTGTGCTTTTGGGGACCATCAGTAATGTAACCTAGGGGCAAATAGAAACAAACCAAGACCAACAAATACCCCTTGCCCTCATCAACAAAGCCAAATCAAATTAAACCAAACCAAACCAAACCAAACTGAATCAATCGGAGAACAAACCTAATTGGAAGAGAAACCAAACAAAACTAAATCTCACCAAAAAACCCCAAAACTTACCGAAACGAACGAATCAAAATGAACCAAGTAAACCATCCCCGAAAACAACAACCAAACAACACACACAGAAACAACAGCACACAACTAAAAACACCCTGTAACAAAATAATACAAAATAAAGCAAAACAAGGCACAAACCCACCCCACTACAAAAACGAAACGAAACCAAAAGCAAATAAATAAACAAAACTACTCACATCCACTCCATGCAACACTAAAACCTTGAGAAAAAAACAACCCAAACTATGTGTGTGAGCTTGCGTATGTATACATCTGTACGGAAAGACTTAAATAAGGGGAGAGAATAGAACGGAAGTAGAAAGGTTAATGAGGTGTCTCAGCATTCGATTTTTTTTTCACAGCCCAAATTATCTGTTATCTCTCAGACATCTCCTTCATTATCTCCACACTTAACCACCAGGCCCAAGAGAGAGAGAGAGAGAGAGAGAGAGAGAGAGAGAGAGAGAGAGAGAGAGAGAGAGAGAGAGAGAGAGAAGAGAGAGAGAGAGACAGAGAGAGAGAGAGAGAGAGAGAGAGAGAGAGAGGAGAGAGAGAGAGACAGACAGACAGACAGACAGACAGACAGAGACTGCTAGGTTATGTCGCTCAGGGAAACGCTTTTGCTGCCACTCACAAGGAGCAATCTGTGAAGACGAGTGTACAGCAAGGTTGCCACCAGGTTACCCATTAGAGATGACTCGGCTTCAAGTCTCGGAGAGTCGGGGTGGGGATTACTGGGGCTACTTTCGTCCGGTGTACAATGTAGCTGTCTGTGAGGAATAGTACGATGGAAGGTCGACGCAAGGTCAGCAGTCGTGTGTTCTTACACACAAGACAGAATGTTGGGATCTTTCTTTCTTTCTTTTTCATTTTGTCGTTCCTCTGCTAAAGCTCCGAGGTTCACCAATGATGAAATTTTGCGTATGCGACCGTTTTTGTTCACCATGAAGGTAGCCGCATTCCGACTTCGGGAATGTTTGCTGGGTATGTTCGTGTTTCTGTAACCCACCGACCAATGACATTTATTTTTATCGTGCATATTTTAATCTTCTGCATGTGTATGTACTGAAAGGAATTTAAGGTCTGCACTTCAAGTTGACCAGGAAGATGGTAAAACCCCCCACACTTGATTCACCAGACGCCGCCGAGATTCGAACCTGCGACTTCATTGACCAAGGGATTAAGTGGAACGGTCTTAACTATTCGGCTATAGCGTCCGGCTTTGAGATCAATTTTGCACAGCGTAGTCATTACGCGTAACGCCAAGCAGAATAGCTGCCTGCAAGAAAGAATGCGATGTCGATTTGTGACAGTCATACCTCACAGGGTGTTCTTTGCTTTTGTTTGAAGGAAGAGTACTTTGTTTGGGCAGCGGGGAGAGGAGGTTGGGGTGGGGGGGAGGGGGAGATTGGTGGTAAGGGTATCGAGCTCGAGATCTGTCGGTGTGGGTTCGAGCCACTTACAAGACTAGCTTTCGAGGCGACTTTTCCGCTAGAGTAAATATAAGTAGGCCCGGCCCTATCTACTACATCCATTTTGTCAACAGGACTTTGCGAGACTTAATTCTTTAGAGAGTGGGTTATCAATCGTTCTGTCCGTCCTTTTGCCTTTGTTTGTTTTTATGTTTTATATGTCTGCCTTGCGATTTTCTGTGGTTTCTTTCTGTCTACAATTCTTCTGTTAAACCTCACAGTGTTTTGGCTGTCTTCCTTATTTTAATATAAATTTCCTTTGTTTAAAAAAAGGAAGTTTTGTTGTTATTTAACAACCACATATCATTCATTGATTTGCCCACATTTTGTGCTACACCAACCAGAAACGAGTTCAACTGTGGCATCTTGTCATGTTAATTTTGTCTTTTTCTGATGTTAGTAAAGGAAAAAAAGAAGTGGAGCACCAGCGTTAAAATCTTATTTTAAAAAGCCCATAATTTTGATGAGAATAAATGGAGTAGCACTGAACGTCATCTTAAAACGGAGTATGTCGGCTGCAACCGATCCGATATCATAACTGTAGTGCATTGCATTGTATACCACTTAGTCACAGCAGATCATTATTGTAGCGTATTGTATTGTATACCACTTACAGTCACAGCAGATCATTATTGTAGCGTATTGCATTGTATACCACTTACAGTCACAGCAGATCATTATTGTAGCGTATTGCATTGTATACCACTTACAGTCACAGCAGATCATTATTGTAGCGTATTGCATTGTATACCACTTACAGTCACAGCAGATTCTCTACGTAAGATTTGGGCCACTCTCACTGGGGAGAGAGTGTCTGGTTTGGGTTTTATCTCATTCTATGTGTGGTTGATGTGGTATCTCCCACAACGCGGTGACCGTCCTTGGTTTACCCTTATGACTGGCTAGGGCGTTGATACCAGGAACGAAGACAAGAGTTACTTTTTTTTTATATCCTATTTCAATTTGTATATAGCTGCACAGCTTTAATCTGAGGTTTACATTTTAAACAGGTGACAACCCCGATATGGCCTCTGTGATCGGGGGGTGGGTGGGTGGGGGTGGGGGTGGGGGGGGGGCCTATACACAACTAGATTAGATTGGATTGGGAGAGCGTGTCACCACAAGGGCAGCGCCACCCATTGAAATACAACGCCACCATCTGTCTGCATACATTCATGGATCAGTGGCATTGAGAAATTGTCCCTGCATAACAATCGAGAAGCACAGGTTTGCATTGCATTGTATACCACTTAGAGTCACAGCAGATCATAATTTTAGCGTATTGCATTGTATACCACTTACAGTCACAGCAGCACACCCTTTTGTGCCCTCATCCACTAGACCTTGAGTG
>CM054135.1:29902264-29907264 GCA_028751875.1 Rapana venosa | reverse complement strand
TCCCATGAGAGTCAGTTGGATTTTTTGGACTCCAGCCGGCTCATACCCAGCGTGTGTGCTGTGGGTTTATTGGGAAACAGTGGGACTACACAGTTGAGCTTCATCCTCTTAACGTGTGGACTTTCGAAGGTGTTGGTCAAAGTTCCTGACCAACACCGCAGGTGTCTGTATCTCTCTGGCCCGGTTGTCGCCGGGGTGTAATTTTTTTTTAAATGAATACGTACAGGACGGCCCTGTCAAAGAGTCTCAAAGAAGGTGTGCACTTCCGAAGCAGCACCGTTCCATCATCTTCATCGACATTCATCATATATATACAATAAAGACAAAAAGTATCTTTGATTCGGTGGCCCCAGTCGCTCTTGTCTCAGACATGGTGGCCTCAGTTTTGGCTTTCAATACACTTCTGTATCTGTGGTGAGTTTGTGTCAAAGCCTTCAGGGAACGGGATAGCTCAGTGGTCGGAGAACTCGCTTTCCCCCAGCCAAGTTAAGCAGCGTCGAGCGTGGTTACCAGTTGGATGGGTGACCGTTTGCGCGCCTTGGCTTCAGTACAGTTTCCCCAGTTCACCCAGCTGTAAATGGGTACCTGCCCTCTTTAGGGTCAGGGAAGGTAAAGCAGCGAGGGAGAGGAGATGGGCGCCGCCCTCAATATGCTGGCCCTAGAAAAGTGAGGTCTCTGACGCCTCGCTCCCCTACGACCTTATAGGTTATGGGACTCCTTTACCTTTTTTACCTTCAGGGTTGGAGGTTTATGGGAGAGGATCCCTGTAGAAACATTGCGGTTGTCCCTATCCCTGGTGCGTTTACCCCACTCAGCCTGGCTCCGCCTCGAAGCTGTCATTGTCATCACTTGAGGGCTTAGGAGGTGATGTCTTGTGCGTACGGTAGCTCAGAACAGGCACCGTCCAACTACTACCGAAGTGATCCAGCAGCGGTGCAGGGTCCTTATGGCTGGTGTCCTCATGGCAGCCTGACACTGAAAGGTTCCCTATGAACTTCTGACGCTGAAGATGTGACATCCCGAATCTGGGTACAGCTTGGGGGGGGGGGGGGGGTGAGAGGCTGAAGTGGGCGGAGTGGGAACAGCGAGACAGGAGCTTTACAGAAGATGAGGCACACTCCCCCCCCCCCTCCGTCCATCCCCACATTCTTTCTATCTTTATCATTTTCATTCTGTCAGTGTTTCCTACATGTCTTCCCCCCTTACTCTATCCAGTTATTGATAAAACTACAGTACAGTTTCTTTGCTTCTTCATTCCGTCCTTACTGGTTCGCTTTCCTTTTCTTATTTATCGGCTATTTCTTCTTGCTTTTTTTTCTTTCTATGTTCTGTCTTCCTACTGTTCCTCCTACTTCTTTCTTACTTGGTTGGCATAGGGTGCTTATTACGTTGTTTTATTGTCAGTCTTTAAAAAAAACTATCTATTTTTCTCCCCTCCTCTCACTATTTTTTTATATCTGATCCATCTACCGATTAAAAAAAAAGATTTTCGTCAATTCTGTGTGTGTGTGTGTGTGTCTGTGTGTGTGTCTGTGTGTCTGTCTGTGTATCTGTGTGTCTGTGTGTGTATCTGTCTGTGTGCCTGTCTGTGTGTCTGCTTTGTATCTGTGTGTCTGTGTGTGTATCTGTCTGTCTCTCTCCTCCACTGATTTTATGTCTCCTTCCTTATTTCGTATTCATCATTCATTCTTTTTTTTTTCTTTTTTCTTTCTTCTTCACTTTTCTTTCTCCTTCCTTCTTTCTTTTTTCTTTCATTCTTCCTTCCTTCACTTCTTCCTTCCTTCCTTCTTTCTTTTTTTTTTTCTTTCTTTCTTCTTTCTTTTTTCTACTTTCTTCTTTCTTTCCTTTCTTTCTTTCTTCTTTCTTTCTTCTTCTTTTCTTTCTTTCTTTCTGTCTACCGATCAATCCATCCATCCATCCATCCATCCATCCATCCATCCATCCATCCATCCATCCATCCATCCATCCATCCATCCATCCATCCATCCATCCATCCATCCATCTATCTATCTATCTATCTATCTATCTATCTATCTATCTATCTATCTATCTATCTATCTATCTATCTATCTATCTATCTATCTATCTATCTATCTATCTATCTATCTATCTCTCTCTCTCTCTCTCTCTCTCTCTCTATCTATCTCTCTCTCTCTCTATCTGTCTGTCTGTCTGTCTGTCTGTCTATCCATCTGTCCATCTGTCCATCTGTCCATCTGTCCATCTATCCATCTATCTATCTATCCCTCTCTGTCTCTCTGTCTCTCTATCTCTCACTCTATCTCTATCTGTCTCTCTCTGTCTCTCTCTGTGTCTCTCTCTGAGTCTCTTTCTCTGTCTGCGTGCTGTCTGTCTCTCTGTCGTCCGACCGTCCGTACGTTTGTCCTTCTGTCTTTCTTTTCATGTTGTTCTTTTTATTGTGTGTCCTTTTTCTTACAAGGATTTCTGTCGAATTTTTCTTTGCTCGTTTCTTCCTTACCTCGGTTTGCTCCCTTTCTTTTTCTTTTTGCCTGGCTTTCTGTGGGTCTCTCTACATTCCTGTCTTTTTGTGTCTTTCAGTTTGTCTCTCTTTCTGTCTGTCTGTCTGCCTGTCTGTCTGTCTGTCTGTGTCTCTGTGTCTGTCTCTGTCTCTCTGTCTGACTATCCGCTAGTCTTTCTTCATTTAAATTTTTTTCTTGTTTGCCTTTCTTTCCTTCTTTCGTTCTTTTTTTCGTTTGTTCCTTCGTTCTTTCGTTCTTTCTTCCTTCTTTTTCTTTCTTTCTTTCTTTTTTTCTTCCTTCCTTCCTCTCTTTCTTCTTCTTTCTTTTTTCTTTTTTTCTGTCTGTCTGTCATGTCTGTCTGTCTGTCTTTCTTTTCTGTCTGTCTGTCTGTCTGTCTTTTTCTTTCTTTCTGTCTGTCTGTCTGTCTGTCGCTCTGTCTGTCTGCCTGTCTTTCTTTCTGTTCTGTCTGTCTGTCCTGTCTGTCTGTCTGTCTTCTGTCTTCTTTTTTATTTTCTGTCTGTCTGTCTTGTCTGTCTTCTTTGTCTTCTTCTTCTTCTTTTTTTTCCTTTCCTTTCCTTCCTTTTTTTCGTCTTCTTTCGTTCTTTCTTTCTTTTTCTTTCTTCTTTCTTTCTTTCTTCTTCTGTCTTGTCTTTCTTCTTTCTTTCTTTCTTTTTCTTCTCTTCTCCTTCTTTCTTTCTTTCTTTTTTCTCTTCTTTTTTCTTCTTTTCTTTCTTTCTTTCTTTCTTTCTTTCTTCCCTTTTCTTCTTCTTTCTTTCTTCTTCCTTCCTTCCTGCCTTGTCTTCTGTCTGTCTGTTTTCTTTCTTTCGTTGTTTCTGCTTTCTTTTTCTTTCTTTCTTTCTTTTTTCTTCTTTCTGTCTGTTGTCTTCTCTTCCTGCCTGCCTGTCCTGTCTTCTCTCCTCCTCTTCTGTCTCTCTCTTCCTTCCCTTCTTCCTTTCTTCCCTCCCTTCCTTCCCTTCTCCCTCCTTTCTCTCTTCCTCCTTTCTTTCTTCCTTCCCCTTTCTGTCCTGTCCTGTCCTTCCTTCTTCCTTCCTTCCATCCTTCCGTCCTTTCTTTTTTCATTCTTCCTTCCTTCCTTTGTTCCTCTCTCCTTCCCTGCCTCCATCCCTGCCTCCTTCCCTCCCTTCCTCCCTCCTCTTTCCCTCCCTCCTTCCCTGTCTCCCTCCCTGCCTGCCTTCCTTCCGTCCCCCCTCTCCCCCTGCCTCCCTCCCCCTCCCTTCCTTCCTTCCTTTCTTCCTTCCTTCCTTCTCTGCATCCTTGCTCACTCGATCTCACCCTTTGTCATTGTGGAAGTCACTTTGAAGGTTTCCGATTCATGTCTTGGACATCAGTGAAAAGGTTTTATCTGCTGTCTTGTCTTCTTCTTCACGATCTACTGATGAATAAAAACTTGATCCTGTTAGACGCTGCAATGGCAAACTGTGCACACTCATGTTCGAGGAAGGGAGGAGGAGAGAGAGAGAGAGAGAGAGAGAGAGAGAGAGAGAGAGAGAGAGAGAGAGAGAGAGAGAGAGAGAGAGAGAGAGAGAGAGAGTGAGAGACAGAGAGAGAGGGAGGGAGGGAGAGACAGAGAGAGAGAGAGAGAGGGAGAGAGAGAGAGAGAGAGAGGAGGGAGGGAGGGAGGGAGGGAGAGAGATTTTGTATTATCCCGACAGATGCAGAAACGCATAAGTGAGAAGT
The DNA here is from genome assembly GCA_028751875.1 of Rapana venosa. NCBI lineage: Eukaryota > Metazoa > Mollusca > Gastropoda > Neogastropoda > Muricidae > Rapana > Rapana venosa. The sequence goes on along the minus strand of CM054135.1, from coordinate 29,903,086 downwards.
ACATGATCGTGTGTGTGTGTGTGTGTGTGTGTGTGTGTGCGTGCAGCGCGCGCGCGTGTGTGTGTGTGTGTGAGAAAGATGTATGGTGGATAGATAGATAGATAGATAGGTAAGAGAGGTAGATAGGTAGATAGATAAATAGAGAGAGACAAATGATAAATGATAAATTCAATGACAAAGAGAGAGAGAGAGAGAGAGAGAGAGAGAGAGAGAGAGAGAGAGAGAGAGAGAGAGAGAGAGAGAGAGAATATGGGAGTACGTGTGTGTGTGCGTGGGTGCATAGAAAAGGAGTATGACCAAAAAAAAAATCTCCAGCTTAAACGAAACCAAAATAAACAAACCAGGCAAAAGCCAAAAACAAAGCATCCCCAAAAGTGAACAGTAAACAAAAAGAGAATCGCAAAAACAAGCACAAAAGAAAAGACGAATAATGGTGAAAACCCACCAGGTCTAAAGAAAACGGATTAACGGTAAACACCCACACATACCAACCCACCCACCCACCCACACCCACACCCTTAAACCACACACACACACACACACACACACACACACACACACACACACACACACACACACACACACACACACACACACACACACATACACACACACACACACACACACACACACACACACACACACACACACACACACACACACACACACACACACACACACACACACACACACACCACACACACACACACACACACACACACACACACACACACACACACACACCACACACACACACACATACACACACATACCCTCACACTTTTTTCTCCCTCGCATGCTCTACTACCTCACCCCCCCCCT
>CM054135.1:29882264-29892264 GCA_028751875.1 Rapana venosa | reverse complement strand
CTGGGATTCGTGTTATTGTAGTGTTACAAGAGTGGTCACAGGTAAGTGTTTGATACGTTGGGATTGTCTTTTCCTTTATAATCTTTGTCGACAAACTGCTTTAGTTCAACTCTGGGGTTTTTCACTCATCACTATTTCCATCATAGACATAATTATCAGTTCAAAAACAATAGCACGCTGAGACTGGTCCCATTCTAATATTTTTTCCTGTTTGGCTTCTTGTTGATACTGTTGTTGCTGCTGTTGTAATTGTTGTGGCTGTTTTTGTTGTTAATGTTTTCGCGTTCATTGTTTCCTTTTTCCTTAATTGATGTCATCATCTAGTGTGTGCATTCAGTTGTGACCATACTCATTTAATAAGTCATATTTATTTATTATTTATTTATTTATTTATTTATTTATTGTTTTCTATCGAGGATAATGGTTGCTGTCTGCACATTTGACCAAAAAAAAAGAAGTAAACATGTTTCCTTTTTCTGAATATAAGTCAGCAAAAAATACCCCCACACTCTCGAAAAAAGTAAGTACCACGAATCCTTACGTCAGAAAGTGTAAGAGCGTAAGCAAGCACTGGAGAGTCGTCTGGGGTCAGACCAGTAAAAGCACAGATTTGTCATACCCCCAGACAGTAAGGTGAGAAGTCCTTTGGGAATGGATCCAATACTCTGTCTCTGTGTCTGTGTCTCTTTCTGTCTGTCTGTCTGTCTGTCTCTCTCTCTCTCTCTCTCTCTCTCGTTGTAATACTAATGCTTACAGCTGGAGACGACAATAATGCTTCGAAAAGCCGAGACGAAGTCAAAACAAAAGTACTTGCTGTAAATTACCAGTAACGCTTTCTAGGGATTGTTGTTTTGTTCTTGACAGCTGTGCTTAAGTCGTTTTGCTAGGCTTGGTTCTGCACAATGGATTTGTGTGTGTGGTGTGTGTGTGTGTGTTGTGTGTGTGTGTGTGTGTGTGTACAATGTACTTTTTTAATGTGTGGCATTAATGTTGTTGTAAAGGAATGATGATAATATTTGAATGTATGAAAAACAGCGACCAAATCTGAAAATGATAAATAGGTTTTTTAAATAAATAAACAAACACTTTTTTTATCGAAACAATCTCAGAACTGATTGTCACTATATAAAAGATAATTATCATAAAGTTGAGCTGTGCAGAGATATCTTTAGTTTGTTTTTTTAATCCCCAAAACCTTTTGGATGCATGCTCTCTTTATCTTTCTATAACTCATAGGCATTAGTCAAAACTACTATACTTACATAAACATAATATACGTACATGGATATAAAACTGCTCTGTCTGTCTGTCTCTCTTTGTCTCTTTCTCTGTTCTCTTTTCTCTCCCTCTGTCTCTCTGTCTCTCTTCTCTCTCTCTCTCTCTCTCTCTTTCTCTCTCTCTCTCTCTTCTCTTCTCTTCTCTCTCTCTCTCTCTCTCTTTCTCTCCTCTCTCTTCTCTGTCTTCTGTCTCTCTCTCTCTCTGTGTCTGAACCTCCTATCCATTGGCTTTCATCTCTCCCGTTCTCTCCTCTCTCACCCCGACATTTAGAGCTAGACGCTGCGCACGTGTTTGCCTCGGATAAAAGTGAAGCGCAGGAATATTTTAAAAAGTGAATTTGTTATTAGTAAAATCAGGACATTGAGCTCACTGCTATGTGGTCAATGTCTTTGACGGTAGAACATTGCGGTAAAGACCCTCGGAGGAAGAGGCTGATTCTGCTTAAACATTTCGAAAATTTAGGAAACAAAGAAGTCCAGGTGTTTGTTACAGGTCTGTTTGTCCTCTCTCTCTGTGTCTTTGTGCCTCCTTTAGACACACACACACACTCACTCACTCACTCACACATCTATATGTTATATTTTCTACTCTACTAAATATATATTTTCAGTTTTCCTTTAAGAAACGTAGTCTGTTGTTTATGAGGAGGTAAAGTGTTGAATGGCGAAGCTCAAGAACCGCCTAAAAAGACCAAAACATCTCTCTCAGGACCAAGGTCAAGCTACTGCATGCACTGGTCACTGGTCATCTCCACATCTGTATGCATGCAAATCCTAGACACTGAATGCAGATCTACATAGAAGGCTTTGGAGATGAGATGCCTCAGAAGACTCCTTGGTATTCCATACACGTACCACATTACCAACGAAGAAGTCCAACAAACCATCACCCAACAAGTAAAGCACTACGAATACTTGCTGACCACAGCCAAGAAAAGGAAGCTCAGATGGTACGGACACGTGAAAGATCAGATGGGCTGTCCAAAACCATACTGCAAGGGACTGTGCAGGGGAAGAGAAGGCGAGGCAGACAGAGGAAGAAATGGGCAGACAACATCAATGAATGGACCGGGAAGAGCTTCTCCATAACGCAGGCACTTGACCACAACCGCCAAATGGAGCCACCTGGTGCATCGTTCGTCATTGAAGTGCCCCTACGACCCCGGAGGGGGTTACGGGAGGAGATGAGATGACATTTTTGAAACAGCACCAGTGTCGTGATAGGATCAGCAAGTTCGATTGCTTGACATTCGACGAGAAAACATGACTTTCTGTGTCCATTTTGATAAACTACTGAGATGGTGAAATGTACAGTTTTGTAGCTCCTGTACACTCAAACCTCAGTTGGATGATTGTCTTTGGTTCATGCCAAAAGTTTTGTCAGTTGTTCAGGTATAAATAATTGATTGCTTTTGTTTTTATTTTCCAGAGGATAAAAGTGTCAAGCCAGAAAGTTTAGATTATGACCAAGGCTACCAACACTGCTCACAGGCTGGTAGGTCTTTGTCGTGTAACTTTATAACTTTTGTAGGAAATTATCCCCAGTTGAACTTTATTCTTATTCGGTCTGCTCCAAAATGTGAATTATAAGATACTTCCTCTTTCACCTAAAATCTGGACTGAAAGTGGTTTGATCGCTTGTCTCTTTAAGAACGTTAAGATCAACATACGCACCCACTATATTGAAACGGAGATTAATAGAAAATAAGATTAATAGCATGTAGAAAACATTGTTTGCAGAGGATGATCCATTTGCTGTCCATAGCTGCTCTCTATAAAACAACGAGCAGTTTTGTTTATGAAGTAAAAGTTTTCATTTGTGGAGAATTTAAGAAGTATGGACAGTGCAGCAAAAGTAGACCAACCCCATTCCGCTCTGGGAGAATGATGGATGATTACTTTGAATCTTGAATATTTTGCTGCTAGTAAACTAGATCTAGATGTAGTAAATTTACTTTATTATTCGAACAACGCATACACAATTTTGGTGTGTGTGTGTGTGTGTGTGTGTGTGTGTGTGAGCGCACGCGCATGTCTGTTGGTCTGTGTGTATTAGTATTTGTATAATGTCTATAATTATGTGTGCATGCATCCATGAGCGTGTCTGTGGGTGTGCGCGCGCACATGTTTATGTAGAGTGATCAAACTCGCTGCGCATGATTATCCAACCGTAACTCCTCAAAACATGTATCTGATTCGATCCACCCGCTTGTCGAATATTTGAAGCAGACCACTCTCCTTCGTGCATCTTTCACGCTGAGCTTTCACGACAACTCGCAACCGAATAGGAATAGAGCCATTTGGGACTGTAAACTTTTCAAGATGGGTCGTGTTATTTAAAGACGTTCCACACAACGTCCCATGACGGTATACGGGCGTTACAGCCGAGTGCGTTTGTTTTCGCCAAATGTGGATGCTTTTTTTCCCGTCTCTTTTATCTCCACGTGACTATGTGAGCATTAGATCTTTAACGCTGTGTAGAGTTTCAGGGGGTGTTCATGAACAAACGAAGCTATTTGTACAAAGTTGTTGAGTTACGATGAAAAGCCATCGATCAGGGAAAAAGAAGAGAAGATGTATATATATATGGCTGTTTTATGGTTTTTAGTTTGTCTAGTTGTGTGTGTGTGTGTGTGTGTGTGTGTGTGTGTGTGTGTGTTCTGTCTGTCTGTCTGTCTGTGTGTGCGTGCGTGTGTGTGTATGTTGTGTGTGTGTGTGTGTGTGTGTGTGTGGTGTGCGTGTGTGCATTTTTCAAGACTAGTGGATTCAGTAAAAGAAGTTTATCACATAACGCTGCTTAACAGAATGCATATGCTAAAACTGAACACAGTGAATTTATATGATTTTGAGAAAATAGAGTGTTCATAATCGTGCATCTGTGTTTATGTATATGTAAGTATGTAAATATGTAGGTATGTAGGTATGTAAGTATTTATGTATGCACGTAAGTATGTAAGTATGTAGGTATGTAGGTATGTAGGTATGTATATGTGTATGTAGGTAGGTAGGTATGTAAGTATGTATGTGTATGGATGTAAGTATGTAGGTATGTAGGTATGTAAGTATGTAAGTATGTATGTATGTATGTATGTATGTATGTATGTATGTATGTAAGTATATATGTATTTATGTATGTATGTGTGCGTGTGTGGACTATTTATACAATTCATATAATGACATGACAGATTAATGAGTTAGATGATTTGTATGCATGTATTTATGTATGTATGTATGTATATATGTATATATGCATGCATGCATGCATGTATGTAACTATGTATAAATGTATGTATCTATGTATGTATGCGTGTGTGCGTGTGTGGACTGTTTAACTATTTATGCGATTGCATATAATGACATGTCAGAATTAATGAGTTGGATGATAATAACGATGACAGTGAGGATGATGATGACGACGATGATAATGATGACGACGACGACGACGACGACGACGACGATGATGATGATGATGACGATGACGGCGACGACGATGACGACGATGATGACAATGGTGGTGTTGGTGGTAATGGTGAAGCTACTGCTGCCTTGGCTGCTGTTGTTGTTGTTGTTACTGCTGTAGTTGTTGCTGCTATTCTGTTGTTGGTGCTGATGTTGTTGCTGCTACTACTACACCTTTACATCCAAAGTACCGGTATTCTTGAACATGTAGTATTCCACTCTGCCTGTGATCTGGAGCAGCCATAGTATTGACACAGACTCGTCCACTGTCTATCTGACCGCCTCGTATCTCGATGTAACCGCGCGCATAGTACAGCCAATTACAGTTCCTTGCCTCGTGTGCTTAGAGCCGTCAGTCTGCCCGAAGCACGTGATACAGGGCTGCCACTAGGTCACTAACTAGCACAGTTCCTGCACTGTTGCAAGGAAACTTCGATAGGAGTTTCTTTTTAAAACAAGCAGCAGCAGCAGCAGCAGCAGCAGCAGCAGCAGTAGCAGCGACGACAGAAAGCTGATACAACAGCAACCCAGAGAATAAAACGGCACAAAAAACAACGATGATACTACTACTACTACTACTACTGCTACTGCTACTACTACTACTACTACTACTACTACTACTGCTACTGCTACTACTACTACTACTGCTACTACTACTAGTAGTATAATAAAAAAAAAAGATAATAATAATAACAATATAATGATAATACTAATCAAAATCATCATCATCATCATAAAAATAATAATAAACACTAATACCACCACCACCACCACCACCACCACCACCAGTTGCAATAAGCATAGTGATGATAATAATAGTAATAGTAATAATAATAATAATAATAATAATAATAATAATAATAATAATAATAATGATGCCAACGACGATGACAAAAAAATAACGCTTTCGCGCAAAAACCACATTAACAATAACAACAATTATCAGACATCACGCCATCATTTATTCAGCTATTACAGCACTTAAAAGCAGATAAAGAATCATTACGCTGCGGCGCTGAATTTTTGTCAATACAAGAGTGAAGATGGACAAACTATGTTAAAAAGGAATGACTGTGTGAAGAAGAGGTGGAGTCAAGTCAAGTCAAGTCAAGTCAAAAACACTTTAATCATCCCATGAAGGGCAATTACATATACTGGCAGGCACATTGGTATCTATCATTATCTCACAAGACACAAGAAAAATACATTTCAGATTGATATAATCATTCAAAGATAGCTTAAAAAAATTATCATACACAAACCCAGGTGCGTGCGCACACACACGTACCGCGTACACACCACACACACACACACACACACACACACACCACACACACACACACACACACACACACACACAACACACACACACACCAATGTAGGAATACGATGTTGTAAAAATTGGAAAAAGACATAAACTTTCTCTTTTGACGCGTGCACGCACACGCGCACTCACACACGCGCGCACACCCCCCCCTCCCCACACACACCAATATATGAACACAATTCTATAAGGACTATTGACTAGAAAACACACACACACACACACACACACACACACGTGCACCCGCGCACCATATTGACCTTTGTCTAGTAAAGACATAAACTCTCTCTCTCTCTCTCTCTCTCCACACACACACACACACACACACACACACACACACACACACACACACACACACACACACACACACACACACACACACACACACACACACACGCACGAAAGACAAAGAACGCAAAAACTGTGTACATAAATTAAGTGACATAATCACAGTGGATATGTATCGAGCAGATATCATCAGAGAAAAAGAAGTAGAATGCAACATGTTTTTTTTAGTGTACATCACCTTTAACCAAAATAGAGAATAATTATAATTGATATTTTTGTTGTGTCATATAAGTCTAAGTGACTTAAATGGCAATAAAATATTCTGAATCTGAATCTGAATCTGAATCTGAATCACACACACACACACACACACGCACGCACGCACGCACGCACGCACGCACGCACGCACGCACGCACGCACGCACGCACGCACGCACGCACGCTATCAGGCTGGACAGAGTTTGGAACAGGTTGCTTATTTGCTCATTTTGGGTTTCTGTCCACGGCAGAAGTAGCTGCCTGGCAATGTGCCTGAAGCCGTGAGAGTGGTTGTGTTCTTTTCTTTTTTCCTGTTCTTTTTTCTGTCTGTCTGTCTGTCTTTCTGTCTGTCTGTGTATCTTTCTTTTTCTTTCTTTTCACTTAAAATTTTTTTCTTCTTTTTTTTTTTCTTTTCTTTCTTTCTTTCTTTTCCTTTCCTTTCCCTTTTTTCATTCATTCATTCATTCATTCATTCATTCATTCATTCATTCATTCATTCATTCATTTATTCATTCATTCATTCATTCATTCATTCACTCATTCATTCATTCATCCTTTCTTCCTTCCTTCCTTACTTACTTACTTGGTTTTCTTTTTCTTCTTTCTTTCTTTCTTATCTTTCTTTCTTTTTTTTCTTTCTTTCTTTCTTCTTTCTTTCTTTTCTTTTCTTTTTCTTTCTTTCTTTCTATCTGTTTGTCTGTCTTTCTTTCCTTTTCTTTTCTTTCTTTCTTTTCTTTCTGTCTGTCTGTCTTCTTTCTTTCTTTCTTTTTCTTTCTTTCTTTCTTTCTTCCTTTCTTTTCCATTTCATTTTCATTTCTTTCTTTCTTTTTCTTTATTTTCTTTCTTTCTTTCTATCTTTTCTCTTGAGGATGCTTGTTTTTTCTTTCTCAGTCAGTTTAGTTTAGATTGGATGTGTTGACGCCTGGTTTGAAATCACAACACATGGCAGGAAATTTTGTTCACTGAAGTTAACGCCTGAACGTTTTTTGTTGTTGTTGCTGTGGTTCTTCTTCTTGATCTTGTTCTTCTTGTTCTTGTTCTTCTTGTTCTTCTTTTTCTTCTTACTCTTCCTCTTCTTCTAGTTCTTTTCTTCTTGTTCCTCTTCTTTTTGTTGTTGTTGTTCTCCTTCTTGCTCTTCTTTCTTTGTTCCTCTTCTTCTTCTTGTTCTTGTTCTTCTTGTTCTTGTTTCTTGTTCTTGTTCTTCTTCTTCTTCTTGTTCTTGTTTTTCTTGTTCTTGTTCTTGTTCTTCTTCTAGTTGTTGTTGTTGTTGTTGTTGTTGTTGTTGTTCTTCTTCTTCTTCTTCTTCTTCTTCTTCTTCTTCTTCTCGTTCTTGTTGTTGTTGTTGTTGTTGTTGTTGTTGTTGTTGTTGTTGTTTTTCTTCTTCTTCTTCTTCTTCTTCTTCTTCTTCTTCTTCTTCTTCTTCTCTTCTTCTTCTTCTTCTTCTTCTTCTTCTTTATGGCTGAACTAAACTGAACTTCCGCCTTTTCCCCCTCTTCTTCTTCTTGTTCTTCTTCTTCTTTTTCTTGTTCTTCTTGTTCTTGTTCTTGTTCTTCTTGTTCTTGTTCTTCTTCTTCTTCTTCTTCTTCTTCTTCTTCTTCTTCTTCTTCTTCTTCTTCTTCTTCTTCTTTATATGGCTGAACTAAATTGAACTTCCGCCTTTTTTCCCTCTTGTTTTAATTTTTTAAGTCTTATTTCTGTCTGTCTAGGACTCACGCTTTTCCTTTGTTTTGGTTTATCTGTTATCGTTTGTTTCTTAGTTGTTGTATTTTTCTATTTTACTTTGTTTTCCTTTTATTCCTGTGCTTTTTAAGTCGGGAACTTTAATTAATATTAAGAAGATGGACTGAAAAATCATGACGCGAATGGAGACTAGCTTTCTTTGTAGTTTTTAATGCTTAAAAAAAAAAGTTGTTTGTGAATTTCGATCTTGAAAATCAAGTGATTTTGACAAAGTAGACTTTTGGTTTTGGTCTGTTTTTAAGGCAGTTTTTATAATTAAAATAACAGCTGCTTTTATATATACAAACAGACATAGAGACACATACACACACACACACACAGACATACACACACACGCGCGCGAACGCGCAATTGCACACACACACCTGTATGTATGTATGTCTGTCTGTTTATCTGTCTGTCTGTCTGTCTGTCTCTGCCTGTCTGTCTGCCTGTCTGCCAGTGTGTCTTTACATATACAGAACCAGAAGATTACATGTCTATCTTCAGTCCTTCGGATGAGACTATAAACCCAGGCCCCGTGTTCGAACGCATGCAGAACATCTTGCGCACACGTTAAATCCTGTTCCGCTTTTCAGGGCATTGTGTGCCGGTGGAAACAGATGACAAAATTTTCAAAACCGCATACACACGGGGACTGGATAAAAAAAACCGCACATGAGTGCTTATTCCATTATCCTCGATATAAAAGAATAAAAAAAATATAAAAAAAATCAGATATCATCAGTTTGTTTGTTTTTATGTTTGTTCTTTAAAGGGAACACCAGCCCCAGGCTGCTGTGTCATTGAATCGCGGCCCAACGAGGTTACCTGGACAGCAAAGCAACGCCAAAGAACAAGTTTGCATCCGTGTCACAGCTGTGAGGCAAGAAATCCTGGTTTGGTAGTGCTTAGTTTATCACAGGGGAAGGAGAGCCCAGATGAGTAATCTGAACGAAGAGATTGCGACAGACTTTGTACTTTTTCAGACTAGCAATGTGGATTGTTTAAAGCAGAGATTCGTTTCTGTGTGTGCTGCGCAAATTGAAAGTTTGATTCTTCAACCACAGTTTATTTGAAAGTGTGTGCAGTCCATTTTTTAAAATCTGGATTATAAACTACATGAAATAAGGCCAAACAGTCTCCAGGAGAGTAGAATATTTTGTGCGTGAGCAAAAGTTGGATAGCTTACAGTGTTTTATGGACACATTTTTTAAACCTTAAAATATCCGTGTAAACTTATTAATGTAGACTTTTTCGCAAAGTGTAGTAGAGAAACAGTTTCTCCAAGACAGAAATGAGATATTTTCTGTAGACAGTGGTGAATTTACAATCTTTTCCTAGTCTTCAAACCAGACAACGCTTCAGGTGTTTAACAGTTTCTTAATACAAACACATTTGTGACGTGACATTTATACATTGAATTCTACGTCATCTGAGCTGTGAATAATCAGTTAGTGAGCTCCGAATGTTATTTCAAATTCGCGAGAGTAAAAACACGATAAAAGCCTTTGTAATGTTTTGGAAACTCCGTTTTTGATGTTGGGGGTCTACAACGTTTCGAAAGGTGTGGGTATGTTTGTGCTGAGGACTTGAAATGAAAAGAGGACTAGAATTTCGCATGACATTTTCCATTCGGGTAAGAGTGGGTTCTTTTCTTTATTAGGAGGACTTG
>CM054135.1:29877264-29879764 GCA_028751875.1 Rapana venosa | reverse complement strand
GTCAGTCAGTCATTTAGTCTGTTCCCCCTCTCTCTCAATCTCTCTCTTGCTCTCTCTCTCCATTCCTCGCTTTCTCTCAACTCTCTTTTTCTTTGTATCTCCCTCCTCTCCCTTTCTCTCTCTCTCTCTATCTCCCTCATTCCCTCCTCATCCTCTCTCTTTACCCCCCTCCTCTCTCTCCCTATTTCCCACTCATCACCCTCTCTCAATTCCTTCTCTCTCTCCCTCACCCTCTCCATCCTCTCTCCCTCCCTCCTCCCTCCTTCCTCTCCCCCCCCCCCGTCTCTCTCTCTCTTCCTCTCTCTCCCCCAACTCTCTCTCTACACTAACCCTAACGATTGCTGGCAACCCCCCCCCCCCCCCCCCTCCCCCCAACAAAACCAACAAGAGGCCAGTTCACGTTTCTCTTCAGCCTATGGCCTATGGTTTGGCTCGTGCACAGTGTGGTGAAAGGGAGAGAGACAGGCAGCAGAAAGCAAACAGCATGGGGAAGCGTGAAGGGGTTTTCTTTTTTTTTTGCAGGAAAGACGATGGGTCCGTCGGTGGATTAGGGCAATTCCTATAAAAGAGCTAATTATCTTCTTGACTTGAGAGAGAGAGAGAGAGAGGGGGGGGCAGAGGGAGAGGGAAGGAGAGAGAGTGGAGAAGAGAAGAGAGAGAAGGGGAGAGAGAGAGAGAGAGAGAAAGAGAGAGAGAGGGGAAGAGAGAGTGAGAGTGGGGGGAGAGAGGACAGAGAGAGAGAGAGGGAGAGAGATGGAGGAGAGATGGAGAGAGAGAAGGAGAAAGGGAGAGAGAGAGAGCGGGGGAGAGAGAGAGCAGAGAGATATATTTTTAAAAAATTCATTCTTTTATTTTGAGCATACTGGAATATGCACTCGTGAGCTTTGTTTTACATCTAGTCTCTGCGTGCATGCAGTTTTGTCCATTTTGTCATCTGTTCCCACTGATACAAAGAACCTGCTGTACACAGACACAGACAAACAACAGACAGACAGACAGACAGACAGACAGACAGACAGACAGACAGAACAGACAGACACAAACACACACACACACACACACACACACACACACACACACACACACACACACACACACACACACAGCGTTCTTTCTGCATGAATGACGTTCAATAAGAGTAAATCGATTCGTCTCAAATCACATTGTGAAAGTATGTTCAGTGAAACATTTATTCATTCATTTATTCGTTCGTTCTTTCTTCGGATCAGAGGAGTCCTGATAGAAGGGCTTATCATCATCTTTGATTATTCTGTCTGATAATAGTTATCTCCTCATCCTCATTGATCGTTTGCAGAATTTTGCGCTGTTACTTCCATAATTATAATCCAGACACAAGTTCCTTAAGAAAGAGAGAGAGAGAGAGAGAGAGAGAGAGAGAGAGAGAGAAGAGAGAGAGAGAGAGAGAGAGAGAGAAATACAATGCAATGCAATGCAACCCAATACAACGCAATGCAATACAAAATAATGCAATACCATACAGTGCAATACAATACAATACAAAGCAATGCAATACAGTACACTACATTACACCACAATACAATGCAGACAATGTCTTCTCATAATGTTTTCAGACAATATCTTCTCGCTACATTTTCAGACAATATCTTCTTACTACATTTTCAGGCAACATGTTCTCATACTTTACTCTCTTTGCATCTCTTTTTCTCCCATGAACCTTCATGAGCGGAAGCAGTCACCATCACCGGTAATTTTATGTCAAGGACACTTCCGGTCTGGTGTGCAGTACTAGAACACTAGGGAAATGAATGTAAACTAGATTCAGCTTTCTAGATTTAGCGTTCGTGGTTGTTAAGATCATCGATATGTAATTAGAACATTATCCTTCGGATGAGACTATTAACCGAGGCCCGTGTGCGAACGCACGCACAACATCTTGCGCACACGTTAAATCCTGTTCCGCTTTTCGTAAGAGTAGGCCATTGTGTGCTGGTGGGAACAGATGACAGAATTTACAAAACCGCATACACACGGGGACTGGATGTAAAAAAGCACAAAAGTGCTTATTCCATTATTCTCGATATAAAAGAATAACAACAAATAAATAAATAAATAAAATAAAACATATTGATTGTTAAACCTTTCCCCATTGACACACCTGACATCGGTCCATACCTTCAATAGCCACCTACCTGCTAAGGTATGCTACTTTCGCGCGCGCGCACGCGTGTGTGTGTGAATCTGAATTAATTGATACTCTTTGTAACTGGTTCCATGTGCATGAATGATTTGAATGCATTAAAAAAAATTGTTTTTCACAAGATATAGCATCTGAGATTCTATAAAAAACTTAGCATGATGATGACCTGTGGTGTATATCGGTGTAATATATTCCATGGTTTGTAAATGGCATTGAATGAATTGCATTGTTTTCGCCACGGCGGACTTCTCTGCCTGAAGTTTCGGTTGCACTCCCCTGTTTAGGAGTGATGCACTTTCAGGAGTAGCACCACTCATTGGA
>CM054135.1:29859764-29869764 GCA_028751875.1 Rapana venosa | reverse complement strand
AGTTATGTTGATAAAAATCCGATTAATGTTTTAAAAAAAAGAGAGATTCTTTGGGCAAAATCGCCACGGGAGAGATCAAATCCACTGAATAGACATTGTTCTAATGGCTCCTAACCCCCCCTCTCTCTCCCTCTCTGTCTGTCTCTACTGTCTCTCCTGTATGTCTGTCTGTGTCTGTCTGTCTGTCTGTCTGTCTGTCTGTCTGTCAGTGTTCAGGGAAGTAATTACAGTCGACTGTTTAGCTTTTCACGTCCAGAAGAATCAATTAAGGAAAGAAGACAGTTGTGGAACCGATTTATGTCTTTGTTCATTAAAAAAAACACACAACCCAACTGATATTAGAACAGAAAAAAATGGTCACAGCAATAAAGCGTTATGTAGAAACATTTATTGTGATGTGTCTGCTAAGATCAAAAAGCAAATTTAAAAAAGGCAAGTCCCCCCTCCCCCTTACAGAAAATATAGCGAATAACACACATTCATATGCACGCAAGCACGCACGCACACACAACACGCACACACATGCACGCTGACACCTGTGTGCACACTCATGCACACACACACACACACACTCTCTCTCTCTTTCTTCTTTTCGCTCTCTCTCTCTCACACAGACACAACACACACACACACACACATGTAAACACAGTCTACCACAGTACTGCCCAACAGAAAACTGACACACACACACACACACACATCCATCAACACTCAGTGACACTATTTCACTGTACGTAATATCACCAAGACATAAAATCATAGCAAAATGGGTCGTGTACCTCACACCGACTTGACGTGAAGAGAAATGAAGAAAAGATGGCCCCACTTTTTTTCCCCCTTTTCCCCAACCCCACTCCATCCCAATCCCATTCTCTCACCGTATTCCTGGAGAAAAAAAACCACACCCAGATTTCCATTAGCTGTGAGGTGAATGTGCACCTTACAAGAAAGCCCTTAAGCTGACGTGTGGAACGTGCACTGCGTGCGTTGTGCACCCTTTAACACCCCTAGGGCAGGGCCAGAAAGGATTTTTGGATTCGGAATACAAAGCATTCTAAGAAAGAAAGAAAAAAGTCCATTGAAAACTGTAGGATAGTGTGATAATGTTTTTTTAAATTTTTTTTTATTTCGAGGATAATGGAATAGGCACCCATGTGATTTTGGGTATTTTTTTTTACATCCAGTCCCTCTGTGTATGCAGTTTTGTAAATTTTGTCATCCGTTCCCACTGGCACACAATGGCCTATTCCTCCAAAAAGCGGAACAGGTTTTAACGTGTGCGCAAGGATGTTTTGCGTGTGTTCGCGCGCGGGACCTCGGTTTATAGTCTCATCGGAAGGACTTTTGGGGAGAGTGGGTCTGCACTGATGTTAACTCCAGAGGAAAAATCCTCTTGAACGAGATTCGAACCCAGGTCAACAGATCACGAGCGCAATGCGCATCGTTCTAACCACTAGGCTGTCCCGTCCCCATGATGATGTGAGTGACCTCTTGAGAGGTATTCAAAACAAGGATTTGAAAAATGTTCAAGTATCAAGTATTTTCTAAACTTTCCAGAAAGGTAGACATATCAATGTTGGAGTTTAAAGAAAAACCTAACTATGACACTTGTGGGATTCGAACCCGTGACAGTCCAGCCCGTAACCTTAAACCTAGTTACTGCGCCAAATATACCCTTTATAGATCTGAACAAAAAAACACTGACAGAGGGATACATTAGCAAAGGAAGTAAAGATCTCTATTTTCTTTTTACAAGATTTATTACATTTATCTATTAATATTCATTCAGTTAATTATTTATCTGTGTCGTTATTCGCATTCTTCTTTTCGTATTGTAGCGCAAGATATCATCAACATGATCTCATATTCTTCGAAATTATTTCCTGTTTAAGCCTTTCTCGATAAGAAATTTCTGGACATAATCCTACAAATGAAAAGAACACGAAACAAACACTGCTTAATATCTTTATGGAGTTTTAATTTTGACATCATGAACAAGAATCAGCTCTGATGTCAGCATGATAGGATTACAGAGCTCGGAAAATTGGGTGATGAAGTAATGAAATAAAATGATTGAATGAAAGAATGAATAAACGAATAAATGAACAAATAGATAGATAAAGAAATAATTTAATATGTACAGATGACTTTAATATGTTTAATGAACATTAACAAAATTTTGTCCTTGAAACTGGACATCATAAAACCAACGAATCATGATGAAAATCTTTCGCCTTTTACTAAAGATTTCCGTGGAGAAGAAACTGAAGAATCATGATGAAATTTCAAATTGGAAAGAAAAGCACGTTTACCTGAGCGTGAATATAGAGTGGTATGCGTCTAATTATACCCTCGTGTGTGTGTGTGTGTGTGTGTGTGTGTGTGTGTGTGTGTGTGTGTGTGTGTGAGAGAGAGAGAGAGAGAGAGAGAGAGAGAGAGAGAGAGATTGTGTGTGTGTGTGTGTGTGTGTGTGTGTGTGTGTGTGTGTGTGTGGTTGTGTGTGATTGCGTGTGTGTGTATGTGTGTGTGTTCATTCTGTTATTTTTTTTATTCTTTCATTTCGAGGATAATGGAATAAGCGCTCAGGTACTTTTTAAAAAAATCCAGTCCCCGTGTGTATGTAGTTTTGTAATTTTGTCATCTGTTCCCACCAGCACACAATGGCATACTCTTCCGAAAAGTGGAACAGGTTTTAACATGTGCGCAAGATGGTTTTTGTGTGTGGTTTCTTTCATTTACATTTTTTTAATTCGATTTTTTTAATTTCGTGGATAATGAATAAATGCTCATGTGCCTTTTACATCTAGTCCCCGTGTGCACGCGGTTTTGTAAATTTGTCACCCGTTCCCACTGGATACAATACCTATTTTCCGAAAGCTGAATCAGGTTTAATGTGTCCGCAAGATGTTCTACGTGCAATCACCCACATAATCTATGTTTATAGCCTCTCTCTCTCTCATGGGAACGCGATTCCCTGCATCTATCTATCTATCTATCTATCTATCTATCTATCTATCTATCTATCTATCTATCTATCTATCTATCTATCTATCTATCTATCTATCTATCTATCTATCTATCTATCTATCTATCTATCTATCTATCTATCTATCTATCTATCTATCTATCTATCTCTATCTATCTATCTATCTATCTATCTATCTATCTATCTATCTATCTATCTCTATCTATCTATCTCTATCTATCTATCTATCTATCTATCTATCTATCTATCTATCTATCTCTATCTATCTATCTATCTATCTATCTATCTATCTATCTATCTCTATCGATCTATCTATCTATCTATCTATCTATCTATCTATCCATCTATCTATCTATCTATCTATCTATCTATCTATCCATCTATCTATCTATCTATCTATCTATCTCTATCGACCTATCTATCTATGTACAGATAGCGAGAGCCAGACAGCTAGACAGACAGACAGACAGACAGACAGACAGACAGACAGACAGACAGACAGACAGACAGACAGACAGACAGACAGAGAGAGAGAGAGAGAGAGAGAGAGAGAGAGAGAGAGAGAGAGAGAGAGAGAGAGAGAGAGAAATAAAAAGAAATTAATCAAGTCGGCAAGCTGTTGTCTTGATTTTAGATCTTTCTGAAATTGTGACGAAGAGGAAATGAGACGGAGATTACAGTAGCTTTTTTCTCTCCAAATATTAGTAATATTTTTGGTATTCAGACATTGCCTACATTTTAATTATGGTTTTATTTTCAGGAAAAAGAAAAAGAAAACAAGAGTGGAAAAAAATGAGTGTAAATTATAATGCACAAGATATCTACATTCTCCAAAACTGCTGAATATTAGGATGAAGTTAAAGAGAGACTCAGACACAATATCTTGACAGCGATGTCTTTTGAAGTCGAGCTAGTCAAAACAATAATTTAAAAAAACCCTAACAAAACATTATACATTTCTGTCTACAAAAACTCAAAACCGAACAAAAAGACACCCCCCCCAACCCAAAATAACAACAAAAACCATAACACCCCCTCCCCTCCAGATCCATTCAGATAAATAATTCAATGCTTCAGATGTTATTCTCCTTCTCCCTTTATTTTTTTGTCTCTAGTATTCCTTTCTCTTTCTCTGTCTCTGTCTCTCTCTCTCTGTATCTGTCTCTGCCCCCCTCTCTCTGTCTCTGTTTATCTGTCTTTCTGTCTGTCATGCATATGCGAGTTTCACATTCAATTTCTCTGTCTGTCTCTCTGTCTGTCTCTCGGGAGGGCTCGAGGGCTGGGTGTAAAAAAACAAACATGTAATGCTTAATCTATTACTCTCTGAAAAATAAAATTTGTTCAAATTTCTCTCTCTCTCTCTCTCTCTCTCTTCTCTCTCTCTCTCTCTCTCTCTCTCTCTCTCTCTCTCTCTCTCTCTCTCTCTCTCTCTCTCTCTCTGTCTCACTCCCTCACTCTGCCTGTCTGTTTGTCTGTCTGTCTTTCTGTCTGTCTGTCTGTCTGCCTCTCTCTCTCTCTCTCTCTCTCTCTCTCTCTCTCTCTCTCTCTCTCTCTCTCTCAGAAATGTAGTCTGTCTTCATTCAAAAGAGCTTATTATAAATATTTATTTAAAATGTTCTGAATATAATGTGCACTTTGTTTTTTGTATATATCATGATTATGTTATGTCGTATTTACTTATACACCTATTTTGTTCATAGCTGGTTGTTTGCTCGACTGACTGGCTTTGACAGTGATTTGAGTGTGTGTGTGTGTGTGTGTGTGTGTGTGTGTGTGTGTGTGTGTGTGTGTGGTGTGGGGGGGAGTGTTGACATATCGATTGTCTTGAACTTCAGTGTGTTTTGCTCTTATGTCATTGAAAAGGTAAAGGTTTGCATTATTTATCAATGTAGAATTAGTGAATTTCTTATCCATAAGGTCCTGAATTAATTGTTTATTTATTTGTGTATTCGTGTCAATGTATGTGTTTTGAGTGTGCGTGCGCGCGCGCGCGGGGTGTGTGTGTGTGTGTGTGTGTGTGTGTGTGTGTGCCACGCGCACGAGTGTATGCGCATGGAAATTTTGATTATCTTGAATTTTTATGGGGTTTTTTGCTCTTTATTTAATGAAATGGTGTATGGGGTGAATTTTTTTCTGTTAAGAATGAATTGGATTTGTGATTAGAATGTCGACTTGATGGTTTATTTATTCATATGGGCATTCATATGCATATGTATGCATGTGTGTGTGCGTGCGCGCGCGCGTGTGTGTCTGAGAGTGGATTTTTTTTATTATCTTGAGCCTATGTTTGTTTGCTCTTTATGGGATTGACATGGTGTATGGTTGCGCTTGCGTTTTGTTCTGTTAAAGTAGAAACAATTGGATTTGTAAGTAGTGTCATTTTGGATTATATGTATTAATTGGAATGGGTATTGATTTAATTCATGTGCATGTGTGAGTTGTTTGTGCCTGCATGTGTGTGGGGGCGTGCGTGCGTGCGTCGTGCATGTGTGTATGTGTTTGTGTGTGTGTGTGTGTTGGGTGTGTGTGTGTGTTTGTTTGTGTGTGTGTGTGTGTGTGTGTGTGTGTGTGTGTTCTGTGTTGGTAAACTGATGACTGTGGAAAGAGAGTTGTTACACCATTTACTTCTTTCATTGCAAAATCTGATGTAAAGATAAGTCGTTTCCATTTTCGTCTCAGACTTTTAAAACAAAATGGTGGGGCCTATCGCTTCGTTTGTTCGTTGAAATGCATGGGTGTGCGAGTGTGGATGGTGGTAGTGAGAATGTATCTTTATGTGTGAGGGAAATTTTGATGTGTGTAGACATGAAATTAGTCAATTTGAATTGAATGGCTGGTTTAGTATATAATTGAATATTAATGTGAGTAGTTGATTGCAAGTATAACTAAGTGATTGAGGTATTTGTCAGCTTCATTGTGTATATGCTATGCATTTCTTCATGCTTGTTTGCCTTTTGTTTTTTTGTCTTTGTTATTTTTGTGTGAGGACCTTGTGTAAAGAAGCCCCTGGCTTATCCAATTATCCTCATTTAAACATTCGAGTTCGAGTTCTCTCCTCCTCCTCCTCTATCTCCTCCTCCTCTATCTCCTCCTCCTTTCCCCTCCACTCGTATTTGACGAGGGAATAAGCTGTCTCCTTCGGCAGCTTTGGCTGAGAATGGTTCCAGATATTTGGATTTCGGGCAATTTGCTGATTGCTAGCAGTTTATTCTGCTTTCATTTTCCTCTATGCATATCTTTCTTTTTCTTTTCTCTCTCCTTCCTTTCTCTGTTGCTGCTATCATTGTGTAGGGGGTGGGGGTGGGGGGGAAGCATGGGCTGGATATAAAAGAACATCTTTTTGCTTATCTATTGACCTCGAAAATCAAGAGTGAGGATCAATATTGGGATTGAAATCAAAATCAGAAGTTTTGAATCTTCTTCTATTATTCTTGTTCTGTCTGTCTGTCTGTCAGTCTGTCTGTCTCTCTATGTCTCTCTCTGCCCCTCTCTCTCTCTCCGTCTTTCTTTCACACACATATAAAAGAGAGAGAGAGAGAGAGAGAGAGAGAGAGGGAGAGAGAGAGAGAGAGAGAGAGAGAGAGAGAGAGAGAGAGAGAGAGAGAGGGAGAGAGAGAGAGACAGACATGCAGACAGACATATAGAGAGCCAGAGATAGTCAGAGAGCCAGACAGAGAGCTAGACAGAGAGAGAAAGGTAGAGATAAAGAGAAACAAATGGAAGGAGAAAAAGAAAGAAAGAAAGACAGAGGGAGACAGACAGAGACATAAAGACAGACATTAAAAACCAAAGAAAGAGACACACAGAAAACAAAGACGGAATACAAATTTAAAAAAACAAAACCCAAAAGCCCTCTCACCACTTCCAAAGCAAAGCGATGTCTATTCTATTCCATATCACCACCAAGACATTTTCTCCTGCTAGTCCTTCCCGGTAGATGAACCAGTGTCAGAAAAGCCAGACAGAGCACCGATGAAGACAGCGACACGGGGGGCCATCCTGAAAAAAACGAGAAAAGAAAAGAAAGGAAAATATTGCTTCTGACTTCAGCCACCAGGCTAGCTAGCTTTCATTCCCAAACTTTGTATTGTCTTTTCAGGAGTCTCTCTCTGACAGAATTTGAATTAAACATTTTTGACATTTTTCTTTGACTGATTGTGTATTTGAGGGTGGGGGTGGGGGCTGGGGGGTGCGTGTGTGTGTGTATGTGTGTGTATGTGTGTATGGATGTGTGTTGTGTGTGTTGTGTGTGTGTGTGTGTTGTGTGTGTGTGTGTGTTTGTGAGTGGGGTGGGGGGTTAGGGTGGGAGTGAAGCTATAAATAAGGGTTAGGTTTGGGGTTTGTGCCTATTTTGACAGATTGTTTGCGGGTTTTGTGAGGGGTTTTTTTTTTTTTGGGGGGGGGGGGGGGTGGGGAGTAGTGTGAGGTGCGAGTGGGGTGTGAAATTGCGGTAGGTTTTGGGGTGAGAGAGATGTAAAATTCGGATCTACTTCCTGTCAGTATAAATAGCATCCCCCATCTTCTGGACAATTTTGTGCTAGGAATTCCCTCTTTTCTGTCCTTGCCTTGTTTCTTTTTCTTTCTCTCGCCTCCTCCTTATTTCATACCTTCTTGGTCCATTCTTTTGTCCTGTGTTTTCCCCCAGAAAAACTTAAAAGAAAACAATTATCTCCCATGCCAAAGTCGGATGCGCTGGGCCTAACTTGTCAGGTGTTGAACTGCAGCTCAACACATTTTTGCTCATATGACAGACAAAAATGGTTGCTGTCTAAACGTTTGGCGACGAACTGACCAGTGTCAGAAAAGCCAGACAGAGCACCGATGAAGACAGTGACACGGGGGCTATCCTTAAAAGAAAGGAAGAAAAGAAAGGAAAAGATTGCTTCTGACTTCAGCCACCAGGCTAGCTAGCTTTCATTCCCAAACTTTGTATTGTCTTTTCAGGAGTCTCTCTCTGACAGAATTTGAATTAGACATTTGTGACGTTTTCTTTGACTGATTGTGTCTTTGGGGGGGTTGTGTGTTTGTGTGTGCATGTGCGTGTTTGTGTGTGTGTGTGTGTGTGTGTGTGTGTGTGTGCGCGCGCGCTTGTGTGTGTGTATGTGTGTGTGTGTGCGCGTGCGTGTGCATGTGTGTGTGTGAATGAGGTTAGAAATAAGAGTTGGTGTTCGGGGTTTGTGACTTTTTGATTGTTTCGTAGTTTTCTGGTGTGTGTGTGTGTGTGTGTGTGTGTGTGTGTGTGTGTGTGTGTGTGCGTTTGTGTTTGGGGGGGTTGGGTGGGGAGTGGAAAGGGTGGTGGTGGTGGTGGGGTGGTAGGGTGGGGAGTACGTTGGGATGGAAGTGGGATGAGCAATTGGGGATGGATTCAGGGTTATATCTCACTTTGTGTGAATGAAAGATAGGCAATGAACCAATGTAGTCTCTCCCGTGGGGATGCGGGTAGGGACCTGTCAGTGTAAGTAGTATCCCCACCTTTTGGAATTTTTGTGCAAGGAACTCCCTCTTTTCTATCCCTCTCTTTGCTACTGCCTTGTTCCTTTTCTTCCTGTAACTTCCTTTCTGTCTATTTTCTGCCTTCTCTGTCCATTCTCCTGCCTTTTTTTAAAAAAAAAAACCCCCCACAAATACTTAAAAGATAAACAAATTTCTCCCACGCCGAAGTCAGATGCGCTGGGCCTGACTTTTTAGGTGCTTAACGGCAGTGCAACACATTTTAGCTCACATGACAGAAAACAGTAGTTAAAATTAGTGTTCAATGACGCGTCGACGACGAAGAAGAAGTCACCAAGCTCTCAATCCAAACTTTGAATTGTCTTTCCAGGGGACTATCCACAAGATTATATGAGAAATTTGTGACTTTTTTTGACTGATTGTGTCGTTGCATTATTCTGGCAACTCCTGCGACGGCACTGGAACCTGAACTGAAGTGTATCGGCGATTGCCTTTCTAATGGACCATTCCAGCGACTGGAGAGGGAGAGAGAGAGAGGGAATGGGGCGGTCTGCTGCATGGATAACAGCTTTCCCTCCATACTTACTTACCCAGGCTTTGCGCTCTGGAGTATAAACACCTAGAGCGCAACGCCATAGTTTTACTACGAGACTGACGGATGCCTGCTATGTCTTCTTATGGCTTTTTAAAGTGTCTTTTTCTGAAAGGATTTGGGTGGGGTGAGGTGGGAGTGAGTTTTAAAAATAACGGTTGGGTTTGTGGTTTGTGACTTTTTTGACTGATCAGTTCGTGTTTCTGTGTGTATTTTGGGTTTTTGTTGGTTTTTGGGGGAGGGGGGATGGCAGTGGGGTGGCTGGGGAATGCAGTGGGGTAGGAGTGGGGCGAGAAATTTGGGGTGGGTTTCAAGTTATATCAGTCTGTGTGTGGTTGGGAGATATAAGATGTTCTTATCTTGTATCATTCCTTGCTAGTTTCTTGTAATTTAAAAAAAAACACCTGAAACGGTACGTGATATAATACTATGCATGTGGGCTCACACATACACACACACACACTCACACGCACGCACACAAACACACACACACACACGAACACACAAACACACACACAGACACTCACACGCACATACGCTCACAAACACACACACGCACACACATACACACACATACCAAGAGGTTAAAAGATAAAACAATATCGTTGGTTTAATTAATTTTGCATACATAATCGTTGATTTGAAACAATTTTCGGGATTTTGTCATTATAAACCACGAGTGACTTGAACTGTGGTAGACAGAGTAAGAAGAAATTTGAGACTTGTCTTTTGTTCCTCAGCTAGGTTCCCTAATGGTATGATTTTGCGTTTAAGACTGTATGCCCACCATTAAGGCAGCTATATTCCGCCTGCATTCCAGTGTGCATGTAGTTTGTACATTTCGTCATCTGTTCCTACCAGCACATGATAGCCTACTCTTCCAAAATGCGGAACAGGCTTTAATATTTGCTTAAGGCCTTCTGTATGCATTCATGCAGTCATGGGACCTCGGTTTGTAGCCCCATCCGACG
>CM054135.1:29842264-29844764 GCA_028751875.1 Rapana venosa | reverse complement strand
AATTTATATAGCGCTGAATCTTGTAAAAAACAAACAAATCGAAGCGCTAGCACTCAATCATTTACAGGCATGCAACTCTCCTTAAACATAATGAGCAACAGATTTCAAATACATGCGCGCGCACTACGCACGCACACGCACGCACACACACACACACACACACACACACACACACACACACACACACACACACACACACACACACACACACACACACACACACACACACACACACACACACACACGGAACAACACTTAGAAGGGGAAAGATGCTGTTGAAAATTAGGGACAGATATGTGGGGGGAAAGTCTCAGGTAGGAAATAAGTGTGTTTTGAGGCTGGATTTGAAGGAATCAAGTGAAGGCTTTTGACGAAGTGAAAGAGGGAGGTCATTACAGGTGGATGGACCAGAAACAGAGAAGGAGCGACGGCCAACAGTGGTTTGTTTGAATCTGGGTGTTCGAAAGCACAAAGTATCTGCGGCTGAACGAAGGGAACGGGATGGAGTGTACAGGTGAAGACAGTTACAGAGATAAGAGGGTGCAGATTTGTGGAGACATTTGAAACAGTGGGTATTGATTTTATACTCCAGTCTTTGTGAGACAGGCAACCAGTGAAGAGATCGCAGAAGAGGAGTGATGTGTTCAGATTTTTTCTTTCTTAGGACCAGTCGAGGTGCAGAGTTTTGTATGCGTTGAAGAGAGTGGATAGATGATGCTGGTAGGCCAGCCAAAAGAGAATTACAGTAGTCTAAACGTGAAAGAATGAGAGATGTGACAAGCTTGGAAGTTGCATCAGTGGACAGATACTTGCGAATCGCGCTTATGCGCCGTAATTGATAGTAGCAAGACTGGCAGGTCTGGGTGATGAATATACACACAAACATGCATTAACCTACACAGAGACACACACATACAGACACACCGACATACACACACACACATATATATATATACATATATATATATGTTATAACACACACACACTCACATACACACCCGTGCACCAGAGAGAGAGAGAGAGCAGACAGACAGACAGACAGACAGACAGACAGACAGACAGGTATTGATCAGCATCATCATCGTCACTCCATGAAGTTTCCATACCATGTGTATGGGTCCGCACGTGCACGCATGCATACTTGCTTGGCACACAGTTCCCCTGTATTTTGCAGGTGTAGAACTCTTTGATTGAGCTAATCAAGGGGCCTGCTTTGTCTTCGCCGTTTCTTTTGATCTGGTCTGGAATTTCTACCCTAACGAGTGGACTCGCTACCCGCTCCCACCCTCATCCCACTCCACCCGATCCGACTCTACCCTACCCGTAATCCAGCCTTTCTGAAATTTCACTCACAGTCTAACATCCTGTAGTCTGTTTCCTGGTATTTTCTCCCTACTTCTCTTTCGGTTGTGTGGTGTGTGTGTGGGGGGTATGGGTGGGTGGGGGGTGCGCACGTGTGTGCGTGTTTATTTATTTATTTTATTTTTGTATTTATCTATACCACTTTAAAGTCACGATATTTCTCTGCGTGAAATTCGGGCTGCTCTCCTCGGGGAGAGTACGTCGCCACAAGAGCAGCGCCACCCCCCCCCTTTTTTTTTTTGCAACTGTATTTGTTTCCCTATTAGAGTGACTTTTTGGTAAGAATTTTGCCAGGGACAACTCTCTTGTTGCTATGGGTTCTTTTGTGTGTGTGTGTTTTTCTTTAATTTAACGTCTTTTCACATTACGTGATATTAAACAAGTTGTGTGTGTGTGTGTGTGTGTGTGTGTGTGTGTGTGTGTGTGTGTGTGTGTTTGTGTGTGTGTGTTTGTGTGTGTGTGTGTGCACGTCTGTGTATGTGAGTGTGTGTGTATGTGAGTGTGTGTGTATGTGTGTTTATGTGTATGTAAGAGAGAGAACATACATGGGTGTAGATCTGTGTACATATTTGTGTATAGAGTGTGTGTGAGTGTCCGGGGCACATGCGTTTGTATGTCTGTGTGTGTGTGTGTGTGTATGTGTGTGTGATTGTGTGTGTATGTTTATGCAAGTGTGTGTGTATTTGGGTGTATATGCATGTGTGTGTAAGGTATGTGTGCGTTTGTGCGTGCGTGTGTGCGTGTGTGTGTGTGCGTGTGTGTGTGTGTGCGTGTGTGTGTGTAAATGTGTGTCCATAGGTACTGTATACTCTACATCAGCTAGAAATCTGTAGGCCTACATAGTTGTGATGTTTAAAAAAGAATTATATTATGTTAAGAAATTAAATGGAATCAATTTTAACTTGCGCGCGCATGTGTGTGTATGTGTGTGTGTGTGAATATATATGATTGGGTAGGATAATAAAGTATAGGCCACATATCCTGAAGCAAAAGAATGACCAGAAAGAGTTCACGAGCAAGAATCTGGAATGCCGAGAAGCCGGAAATTATTGACGATGAACTGTTCTTCAACTGTTATATTGTAAATGTAATGTTTAGGTTTCTGCTACTTAAATATGAGCCAGAACGCATATGCGTT
>CM054135.1:29827264-29832264 GCA_028751875.1 Rapana venosa | reverse complement strand
TGGGAAAGAAATCTTTTTGACTGCTTTTCTCACAAAATATTGTATAAACACACTATGGGGACGGGGCAGCTCAGTAGTCGGAGCACTCGCTTTCTCCCAGCCAAGTTAAGCAGCGTCGAGCGTGGTTACCAGTTGGATGGGTGACCGTTTGCGCGCCTTGGCTTAAGTACAGTTCCCCCAGTTCACCCAGCTGTAAAATGGGTACCTGCCCTCTTTTGGGTCAGGGAAAGTAAAGCAGCGAGGGAGAGGAGATGGGCGCCGCCCTTAATATGCTGGCCCTAGAGAAGTGAGGTCTCTGACGCCTCGCTTCCCTACGACCTTACAGGTTATGGGACACCTTTACCTTTGCTATGATATGATAGGAAAAAATAGCCTTAATTTCGCAGAGTGGTATGGATTTTCTGAACTTTTAACAAAAACGATTGGTTAAATTCTTCACCTTCACCTACCCCGTGGTCCCTTGGACCGTGGGGGGCATCACTGAAGATTTTTCAGCCAGCTTCCTCCACTCCTCGCAATTTTCAACTGTCCGTGGCAAGTCGTTTCACTCAAGACCAGTGAACTCTCTGATGTTATCTTCCTATCTTTTTTCCCTGTCTGCCTCTTCGTCTCCCTCCTTGTACTGTACCCTGTAGAACAGTCTTGGCTAGTCCAGAATTTGGTGCGACGTGCCTGTTACACTTCAGTTTGCATTTTAAATAGTACACATTTTAAAAAAGAAAAAAAACAACAATTGGTAACACGGGCAATAAATTATACTCTACTGTTATTGTAAAATAAAATAATTGAAAACTCATTTTTTGTGTGCTGCGACAGTCATGATGTCCTTCAACAGTTCACCAATAATTATATATTGACACTAAAGCAGTCTCTCTCAGAGGGCTGTCACAAGAGGATGGATCGATATCACTGTCTGGACCATTTCAACAGATCTGATTACCTTCGTACACCTCTCTCAACCACCGCAGAAGTACAGGGATGCGTTCATAGTACAAAGATTCTACAGGAAGCAGGCAGAGAGGGGTATGGGGAGGCGGGTGTGTGTGTGTGTGGGGGGGGGGGGCGGTGTTGTGTGTTAAGGAAGGAGGTTAAGAGGTAGGACGAGAAGGAATCAAGTCCTAGGTCTCCAGCGTACTGCTGTTTCCAAGGTCAAACTATCTCGGTAGTGTGTGTGTGTGTGTGTGTGTGTGTGCGTATGTGTGTGTGTGTGTGCGTGTATGTGTGTGTGAGGGTGTGTGTATATGTGTGTGCGTGGTGCGCGCGCGCGCGCGCTCGTGTAAGTAAGTCTTGCGTGTGTGTGTGTATGTGTGTGTATGTGTGTGGTAACCTAATGGATAGAACGCTTCGCTCGCGATTCGACGGAGTGGGAATGAGCCTGGATTCGAGCCACGACCGAGACGCCTGTTTAAGGGAAATTTTTTTCCCCTGGAGTTAACATCAACACTGACTCCACTCCTCCCAAAGCCTTTCGGATGAGACTGTCAACCGACGCCCTGTGTGCGAAAGGACGTAGACTATTTTTGCGCGCACGTTAAAACTCCTTCCAACTTTCGGAAGAGAAGGTTGTTCTGTTCGTACTGGTAGGAAGGGATAATCAAATGATTGTATATAGCGGGCACATGTACATTGGTGCCGTTTTCAGACTTCAACCCCGAAGTCGGAATGTGGCTACTGAAAAGGTGTGTGTGTGGGGGGGGGGGGGAGGTCGCATACCCAAAAATTTCACCATTGGTGAACCTCGGGGCTTTAGCCTTAAAGCCCCCCTTCCCCTTCACCTCCAACCCCCCCAACAAAAACAAAACAAAAATCAAAACAATCACGACCAAAACCAAAACCAAAAACAACCAAATAAACCGTGTGTGTGTATGTGTGTGTGTGTGTGTGTGTGTGTGTGTGTCGTGTGTCGTGTGTCCGTGCGTGCGTGCGTGCGTGCGTTCGTGTGTGTGTGTGTGTGTGTGTGTGTGTGTGTGCGAGCACGCAGGCGTGCGTGTGTATGTGAGTGTGTGTGTAGTGTGTTGATAGATGCTTCCTACTAAATAGCTTGATCAATAACCATCAAAGATTCCTTTTTTTATAGGTCTTTAAGGTAATCAGATTTTGAAGCACTCAAGGCTAGAATGGTGCGTTCTACTGGCATTGTGATGGAAGTATAGAATTATGATCAAGACAGGGTTATACGTAATTTGGTGGTCTGGGAAATACTAGTCATTAAAGAGAAATGAACTGAAGATGAAGAGACATGACCATTCGAGATTAGGTACTTTATAGAAGGAGATTTTAGAGAAAAGTGGAAGACTTGGCACACACGCGCGCGAGCGGCAAAAGCATTAACACTATTTACCAAGGTTCTTTGTAAATATATTCATAGAAGACTTACATGTGCACGTTTGAGTAAAGAAAGAAGTCCAAATTCAGATTTAATATGGTCCTGGAATTTTCAACCACGTTTTTTTTAAAACAGGATATCTCATCCCTTCTAGTGCAAGTTTGATTTTGAAAATAAATCGATTGTTAAAGGCTATCGTGTTTTTTTCCAATCACGTCTTATTATAGAATTAGCTACTTAACGAATGAAAATGTTTTTGAATATACCTATGTTCCGATTGAATATTTCACCTTTCGAGAACATATTAGAATTGCATACTGAATTGCGAGCATGCCAGAATCGCAGCTCATAGATTTTATGCAGATGACTCTCAGATTCTTAGGAGTGATACTCCTGAAAATTTGCTTTCTCTCATAACAAATATGTCCTACTACTTTCAAGATATCCCAAACTGGATGATACAGAACAAGTTACTGCTAAATGCAGATAAAACCGAAGCCACGCTTGTAGGCACGAAACACAAACTGTCTTCCATTACAACTGCTTCAATAGAATTCGGCAATACGTCTGTCCGTCTATCCACTGCTGTGAAATATCTAGGGGTCTTTATCGACAACACACTCTCCATGCAAAAAATCATCACCCAGATCTGCCAGTCATGCTACTATCAATTACGGCATATTGTTGCAGTTCGAAAGTAGCTGTCCACTGATGCAACATCCAAACTAATCACGTCTCTAATTCTCTCACGTCTGGACTATTGCAATTCTCTTCTGGCTGGTCTGCCATCATCATCTATCCACTCCCTTCAACGTATACAAAACTCTTCCGCACGACTAGTCCTCAGAAATAAAAAAATCAGAGCACATTACTCCTCTCGCGATCTCTCCACTGGCTGCCTGTATCACAGAGAGTAAACTATAAGATCAGTACCCTCTGTTACAAATGCCTCCACAAAACAGCACCTTCCTACCTCTGTGAATGTCTTCACATGTACACTCCTCGTTCCCTCCGCTCTGTTGCAGATACCTTATGCTTACTTAGATTCAACCAATTCACTGTCGGCCATCGCTCTTTCTCTGTTCCTGGTCCATCGATCTGGAATGACCCCTCTCTCTCCGTTCGCCAAAAGCTTACTTATGACACTTTTAAATCCAGCCTTAAAACACATTTATTTCAAATCTAAGACTGTCCCCTTGTGTTTCATTTCATTTCTGTCCTTGCCCTCAAAAGCCAAAACTCCATGACCTTGCAAAAGTGCACAACCTCTGTGTGTGTGTG
The DNA here is from genome assembly GCA_028751875.1 of Rapana venosa. Taxonomy (NCBI): domain Eukaryota; kingdom Metazoa; phylum Mollusca; class Gastropoda; order Neogastropoda; family Muricidae; genus Rapana; species Rapana venosa. The sequence continues at coordinate 29,828,657 of CM054135.1, read as the reverse complement.
TGTGTGTGTGTTGTTGTTGGGCGTGTGCGTGTATGCGTGCGCGCGTGTGTGTACATTTGAATTTGTAAGAACTATTAATTGTAACTTGTTGCATGTGTTAGAGTAGGATGGATGCAAGCGCTTTGATTTGTTTTGCAAGATATATAACTATATTATAATATTCTATTTATAATTATAATTATTATTATAATTATAATTATTATAGAGTCTATTGAAATTGGTTTCATTTTCAAGTCATAAGACATAGTCCTTTTCAAATATTTGTCTGAGGCTTCTCCAAGTTAACAGTCTGGTAGTTTTTAGCTTCAGTAAATAGGGCAGGTTTCGTATTTCAAATTTTCAGGAAGGTGCAGGCATGAAAAGAAAAGTGTATAGAACATGTGAAAGGACGACCATTAAAGTACTTGCTACCCAGGTGTTTTTTTTCCCAAATGAGTTGTGAAATTATGAAAAGACGATGACGGTTCTAGAAACAAAAGAGTGGCAAAGGAATGAACATCGCACGGAGGTTATTGGAAATGAGACTCGAGGATTAACTTCTTTTTTATATTCTTTTATATCGAAGATAATGGAATAAGCACTCAAGTGCTTTTTTACATCCTGTCTCCGTGTGTAAGTGATTTTTGTAAATTGTGTCATCTGTTCCCACCGGCACACATGGCCTACTCTTACGAAAAGCGGAACAGGATTAACGTGTACGCAATATGTTCTGCGTGCGTTCGCACATGGGGCCTCGGTTTATAGTTTCATTAGAAGGACTTTTGGGGAGAGTGAAGTCTGCACTGAAAGGGAATCGAGCCCGGGTCGTCAGATTGCGAGCGCAATTTTCAACCGCTGGGCTATCCTCCCCCTCGTGTTGTGTGTGGGTGTGATACAGAACAAGTTACTGCTAAATGCAGATAAAATCGAAGCCATGCTTGTAGGTACGAAACAAACTGTCTTCCATCACAACTGTTTCAATAGAATTTGGCAATACGTCTGTCCCTCTATACACTGCTGTGAAATATCTAGGGGCCTTTATCGACACACACTCTCCATGCAAAAATTCACCACCCAGACCTGCCAGTCATGCTCCTATAAATCTACCTTTTATTTCTAAAGTCCTTGAAAAAGTAGTTATCAAACAGCTCAACAACCACCTTCTCTCCAACAATCTCCTTCCTGAGTTTCAGTCTGCCTATCGCGTCAACCACAGCACTGAAACCACCATAGTACACACTTTAAACACGCTTCTACTCGCTTCTGACTCAGGGAAAATCTCCCTTCTCACTCTACTCGACTTATCAGCATCCTTCGATAGTATAGACCACTCAATTTTTCTCTCCCATCTTCAAAAAACTTTCGGTGTTACTGGCACAGCCCTCACCTGGTTTAATTCATACCTTACTGACCG
>CM054135.1:29757264-29822264 GCA_028751875.1 Rapana venosa | reverse complement strand
TGTGGCTTAACACAGAACAATTTACGAACCTGACTGATGAAAACCTTTAGTCCATCTGTCTTTTTTACATCAAATTTCTTTTTCTTTGTTGCAGGTATTTCACGTTGTTTACAACCATTAGATTTACGAAAAATTTTTTAAGTTGTGCTTTACTATGATTTTTAGCAATTCACAACACCAAGACTTTCCTGACTGATGCTTAGTTTTGAAAGCTAACTATTCTTCTCTAAAAAAAACTCCCCACACCAACAACAATGTTGGAGGGAAAACAAACTATACGTATGTTTGAAAAGAAGATAAAAAACTTGCCAGTGAAAGCACTCCCTTGGGAAAGAAAGGCGAAAAGGAGAAATGGGTCACACGAGACAGTCACGAGTGTGGCGGAAAGAGGAAGAGGAAGTGTGTGTAGACAGGGAAGTCAGAGAATGTGATCACTGGTGTTGGGACTGAAGTCAGGAGACTGAGGCTGGCTTTGGTGACAGTGAAGGATTTGTTTTTACATTGAAATGTTATGGTGATGTTACAAAGGTAATATTTATTTTGTAGAAGGCAGGTTATGGTCTACTTTTGATAACTAGAAATATATGTAACTGAGATAGGTTATAGGTTATGCCAGTGGTAAGAAAATGTGGTAGTGGTGATGATACGTTTTCATGTATTTTCCCTAAGATTCGTAATAGAAATGGTGTATTTTTATATTTTGCATTTCTTTTCTTTAGTGTTTTGAGGAATGGGAAAAAATTGTGTATTTAGAAAGCTGTAGACAAATAAAGTCTTTAAATACAGTTTGGGTCAAAATTTCAGAATGAAATATTGGAGATTTATTTAATTTGGTATGTGTCGTGTACCAAAAATGTTGTGGAATTTCAACAAGACAAGGTTTTTCTTTTACATTAGAAAAAAATAACTTGTCTCGGTCTAATCGGTTTAATAACAAGTAATCTGAATGAAACACAGCAGAAAAAACCTTAAAGGAAAACAAACATAAAAACACAAAAGTTACATGGAAAAATAAGTTGAAAAGCACTTTATGATTATAGCTAAGAACAGATTGAAAGGCTTTGTGTATTTCAATAGCAGATATATCGTCAAATATAATCATTCGGATGAGACTATAAACCGAGGCCCCGTGTGCGAACGCACGCAGAACATCTTGCACACACGTTAAATCCTGTTCCGCTTTTCGTAAGAGTAGGCCACTGTGTGCCGGTGGGAACAGATGACAGAATTTACAAAATCGCATGCACACGGGGACTGGATGAAAAAAACACATAAGTGCTTATTCCATTATCCTCGATATACAAGAATAATTTTTTTTTTTTTTTAATCATTTATGCATGTAACTACGTACAGTACATTAACTCGTGCTAAGTAGCAAACAAAATTAAGAAAATGGTAAAAAAAATCCCAACACCTTAAATTAAAAAAACGTTCATATTCATGTTTTTCAGATAAAAACGGAGGCTTCATGTATAGCACATATACATTGCATACGCCTAAGACCTAATGGCATTAGTAAGAATTAAATTCTGCCAAGAACAAGTCATAGTGATTCACAAGAAAACAGAAACACCCACAGGCGGAAAATTAAAACGTAGATGATGCTACATAAATGCTATGTACTCACCATTTAAGGATCAGGCTGAAATTCATAGACAGATATATTACAAAAATAACAAGGCAACACTAGCTAATACTAACAAAGCAATACGAAGCCAGAAACTAAAAAGGCAACAATAAGCCAATACTATCAAGGCAATAATAGCCAAAACTAACAAGGCAAAAATAGCCAAAACTAACAAGGCAAAAATAGCCAAAACTAACGAGGCAAAAATAGCCAAAACTAATAAGACAACAATAAGCCAATACTATCAAGGCAATAATAGCCAAAACTAACAAGGCAAAAATAGCCAAAACTAACAAGGCAAAAATAGCCAAAACTAACAAGGCAAGAATAAGCCAATACTATCAAGGCAATAATAGCCAAAACTAACAAGGCAAAAATAGCCAAAACTAACAGGCTAAAATAGCCAAAACTAACAGGCTAAAATAGCCAAAACGAATAAAGCAACAATAAGCCAATACTATCAAGGCAATAATAGCCAAATCTAACAAGGCAAAAATAGCCAAAACTAACAGGCTAAAATAACGAAAACTAACAAGGCAAAAATAGTATTGGCTTATTGTTGCAATAATAGCCAAAACTAACAAGGCAAAAATAGCCAAAACAAAAAAGGCAATCCTCAGCATATACTAACAAGGCAATAATAAATAATACTAACAAGGCAATATGAAGCCAATACTAACAATGATATAATAGCCAATACTTGCAAGGCAATAATAGCCAAAAACTAACAAGCAGTATTAGCCATTACTAACGTGGCACTGCTAAGCCGAAACTAACAAATCAATACTAGGCTAATATTCACAGGCACTAGTAGCCAAAACTAACAAGGCAAAAAAGCCAAAAACAAACAATGCAATACTAGTCAAAACTAACAAGCCAATAATAGCCAAAATTCAAAAAGTAATACGAAGCCAAAACTCAAAAGGCAATAACAGAGAAAACTATAATAATGATAATGATGATAATAATAATAATATATTAAAAAAAATAATAATAACAATAATAATAACAATGATAATGATAATAATGATAATGATAATAATAATAACAATAATAATAATAATAATAATGATAATAATAATAATGTATGGAATTTATATAGCGCTGAATCTTGTTAAGCAACAAATCAAAGCGCTCAGATGACATGATTAAAAACAAATATATATATCGAGGATAATGGAATAAGCACCCAGGTGCTTTTTTTTTACATCCAGTCCCCGTGTGTATGCGGTTTTGTCAATTTTGTCATCTGTTCCCACCGGCTCGCAATGGCCTACTCTTTCGAAAAGCAGAACAGGATTTAACGTGTGCGCAAGATGTTCTGCATGCATTGGCACACGGGCCTCGGTTTATAGTCTCAAAGGACTCGAAGACTTGTGGCAACAATGGCAAAACTAACCAGGCAATAATAGCCAAAACTTGCAAGGCAGTAGGGGCCAAAACTAACAAGGCAATAATGGCAAAAACTAACAAAACAATGATAGCAAAAAAGTAACGAGGCAATACTAAGCCAAAACTAACAAGGCAATAATAGCCAAAACTAACAGGGCAAAAAAGCCAATATTGACAAGGCAGTTATAGCCAAGATTAACAAGGCAAAGCTAAGCCAATACAATCAAGGCAAAATAATCAATACTAACAAGGCAATAATAGCTTAAACTAGCCCGGCAATGATAGCCATAAATAACAAAGCTATAATAGCCAAAACTAACAACGCAAAAATGGCCAAAATTAAGAAGGCAATAAGAGCCAAATCTAACAAGGTAATAAAAGCCAATACTAACAAGGCAAAACTGAGCCAAGACTTACAAGGCAATAATAGCCAAAACAAAAAGGCCATAATAACCAAAACTAACAAGGCCAAAAAGCCAAAAGTAACAAGGTAATAATAGCAAAAACTAAGAAAGCAATAATAGCCAACATTTCCAGGCAATACAAAGCCAAAACTACCAAGTCAATAATACTAAAACTAACAAGGTAATAATAAGCAAAAAAAAACCCCACAAGGCAGTTATAGGCAAAACTAAAAAGGTAATACTAAGGTAAAAATAACAAAGAAATGATAGCCAAATCAAACAAGGCAATTATAGCAAAAACTAACAAGGCAATAAAAGCTAATTCTAGCAAGGAAGAAATAGTCGAAAATAATCAGGTAATACTAAGCCAATACTAACAAGGCAATAATAGCCAAAACTAACAATGCAATAAACATTATGAACCATACTAAAAAGGATATAATAGCCAAAAGTAACAAGGCTAAACTAACAAGGCAGCCAAAACTGATAAGGCAATAATAGCCAAACTAAAATGGCTATTATAGCCAAGACTAACACGGCAATACTAACCCAAAACTAACAAGACAATATTAGCCCAAACTAAGAAAGCAATAATAGCCATAATGAAAATGGCCAAAAAAGCCAAAACTAACAAGGCAATACTAAACCAAAACTAACAAGGCAATAATAAAAAACAAACAATGCAATACTAAGCAAAACTAGCAAGGGAATAATAGCCAAAATGACAAGGTAATAATAGCCCAAACTAACAAGAGATTATAGCCAAAACTAACAGGACAATAATATTCAAAACTAACAAGACAAAATAACCAAAACTAACAAGGGATCAATAGCCCAAACTAAGAAGGCAATAAGAGCCAAAACTAAGAAGACAAAAGAAAACCAAAACTAAAGGCAACAATAGACAAAACTGACAAGGCAATAATAGCCAATACTAACAAGGCAACAATAGCCCAAACTAACACGGCAAAAATAACAAAATCCTACGAGACTATAATAGCAAAAACTAACAAGGAAATAATAGCCAAAACTAACAAAGCAATAGCGGCCAAAACTAACAAGGCAATAATAGCCAAAATTAGCAAGGCAAAAATAGGCAAAACAAACGAGGCAATAATAGCAAAAAACTAACAAGGCATTTACAGTAAAAAATAACCATGACAGTTATAGCCAAAACTAACAAGGCATTTATAGCCAAAACTAACAAAGGCATTTATAGTCAAAACAAACAAAGCTCTAATAGCGAATACTAACAAGGTAATAATAGCCAAAACTAACGAGGCGATAGAAGCCAAAACTAACAATGCAATATGAAGCCAAAACTAACAAGGAAAAATAAACAAAACTAACAAGTACTCGAAAGCCAAAACTAACAAGGCAATACTACGCCAAATGTAACAAGGCAAAATTAGTCAAAACTAACAATAATAATGAACATTAACAAGCCAATAATAGCCAAAACTAAACAGGCAATACAAAGACAAAACTAACAGGGCAATATTTTCCAAAACTAACAGGCAATAATAGCCAAAACTAACATAACAATACTACGCCAAAACTAGCAATGCAGTGCTAAGCCAAAACTAAGAAGGCAATACTAGCCAAAACTTACAAGGCAGTGATAGCCAAAACTAACAATCCAGTAATACCCAAACGAAAAAGGGCAATTATAGCCAAAACTTACAAAGGTAAATCTAAACAAATACTAACAAGGCAATACTAGCCAAAGCTAACAAGGCTATACTAAGCAAAAACTAATAAGACAATAATAGCCAATACTAACAAGGCAATGGTAGCCACAAAAACCAAGGCAATAATAGCCAAAAACCAACTAGTTAATAGTAAGCTTATTCTTACAAGGTAATACTAAGCATAAACTAACAAGGCAATACTAAGCCAATATTAACAAGGAAAAATAGCAAATAATAACAAGGCAATAATAGTGAAAATTAACAAGGCAATACTCAGCTAAAACTAAGAAGGCAATAACAGCCAAAACTAACAATGAAATAATAATAGTCAAAACTAACAAGGCAAGAATAGCCAAAACTTACAAAGCAATAATAGCGAAAACTAACAAGGCAATAATAGTCAATACTAACAAGGCAATAATAGTGAAAACTATCAAGGCAATACTAAGCCAAAACTAACGAGGCAGTAATAGCCAAAACTAACCAGGCAATATAAGCCAAAAGTAACAAGGCAATAATGGTCAAAGTTAACAAGGAAATTCTAGGCCAAATGAAACAAGGCAGTATTAGTCAAATATAAAAAGACTATAATATCAAAAACTAACAAGCCAACAAAAGCCATAATTAACCATGCAATACAAAGACAAAACTTATCAGGATATAATAGGCTAAACTAACGAGGCAATAACAGCAACATTTAACAAGGCAATGATAGACAATAGTGAAAAGGAAATAATAGCCAAAAGTTACAAGGCAACAATAGCCAAAAGTTTAAAAGCAATAACAGCCAAATTAACAAGGTAATAACAGTCAAATCTAACAAGGCACTAATAGCCAAAACGTACATGGCAATAAAAGCCAAAACTATTAAGACAACAAAGGCAAATATTAAAAAGGCAATAATAGCCAATACTAACAAAGCAATAATAGTGAACATTAACAAGGAAATACAAAGCCAAAAATAAAAGGGCATTAATAGCCAAAACTAACCAAGTAATGAGTCAAAAACAAGGAAATATTTTCCAAATCAACCAAGACAATAACAGTATCAGCTAACAGGGCAATAATTGCCAAAACTAGCAAGGAAATAATAGCCCAAACTAACAAGGTAATAACAACAAAAGCTAAAGGCACTAATAACCCAAACCTAACAAGGCAATAATAGCCAAACAAACAAGGCAATAGTAGCCAAACCTACTAAGGTAATAATAGCCAAAACTAACAAGGCAATAATAGACAATACTAAAAAGGAAGTCAATAGCCAAAAGTAAAAAGGAACAATAGCCAAAAGTGACAAGGCAAAAATAGCAAAATCTCACAAGGCAATAAAAGCAAAACCAAACACGGCAATTACAGCCAAAAGTATCAATGACAACAATGGCCAAAACTAAAAAGGCAATAAACGCAAATACTAACAAGGCAATAATAGTGAAAATTAACAAGGAAATACTAAGCCATTAATAACAGGGCAACGATAGCCAAAACTTACAAGGTAATAATAGTTAAAAGCACGGAAATGATAGCTAAAACCACCAAGACAATAATAGCCAAAGCTAACAAGACAATAATAGCCAAAACTCACATGGCAATAATAGCGAAAACTAACAAGACAATATTAACCAAAACTAAAGGCAAAAATAGCCCAAACAAACAAGGAAATAATAACCAAAACTAGCATTACAATAATAACAAAAACTAACAAGGCAATAATAGCCAATACTTACAAGGCAATAACAGTGAAAATTAACAAGGCAATCCTAAGTCAAAATAAATAAGGCAATAACAGCCAAAACTAACAATGCAATTAGAAGCCAAAACTAACAAGGCAATAAAAGACAAAACTGACAATGCAATGATATTCAAAAGAAACAAGACAAAAATAGCCAAAACTGACAAGGCAATAATAGCCAAAACGAAAAAGGCAGTACTAAGCAAAAACTTAGAAGCCAATAATTGCCAAAAACTAGCAATACAGATAAAACTAACAAGGCAACAATACCCAAAACTTACAAGGAAATAATAGCAAGAAAAGTAGCAGTACTAACCCAAAACTAAAAAGGCAATTATAGCCAAAACTGACAAGGCAATAATAGCCAAAACTATAAAGGAAATAGTAAGCTAAATCTAAGAAGACAATAAAAGCCAAAACTAACAAGGCAATAATAACCAAAAGTAACAAGCTACAACAACCAAAGTAACAAGGCAATAGTAGCCAAATCTAACAAAACAACAATAGACAAAACTAACAAAACAATAATAGCAAAACTTAACAAGGCAATAATGGCCAAAAGTAACGAGGCAATAATAGCCAAAACTAACGTGGCAATAGTAGCCAAAACTGACAAGGCAATAATAGCCCAAACTAACAAGGCATTAATAGACAATGCAAAAAATGAAATGACAGCCAAAAGTAACAAGGCAACAATAACCAAAAGTAACAAGACAATTATAGCAAAATCTAACAAGGCAATAATAGTAAAAATTAACAAGGCAATGAAAACTAAAACTATCAAGACAATGGCCAATACTAAAAAGGCAATAAAAGCCAATAAAAAAAACAAGGCAATAATAGTGAAAATTAACTATGTAATGCTAACACACTAATAACACTGCAATAAAAGCCCAAACTGACAAGGCAATGAGAGTTTAAACTAGCAATAATGGCCCAAATTAACAAGGCAATAATATCCAAAACTAACGAGGCAATAATAGCCAATACTAAAAAGGATGTACTAGGCCAAAACTAAGAAGACAATAATAGCCAAAACGAACAATGCAATCAAAAGCCAAATCTAGCAGGGCATTAAAAGCGGAAATGAACTAGCCAATACTAAGACAAAACTAACAAGGCAATAATAGCCAAAACTAACAAGGTTATAATAGCCAAAACTAAAGAGACAAATTAGCAAGGCAATAACAGACAAAATTTAAAAGACAATGATATCCAAAACTAAAGAGGCAATAATAGCCAATACTAGTAATTATGCAATAAAAGTTAAAAATAACAAGGAAATACTAAACCTATACTAACAAGGCAAAAATAGCAAAACTAACAAGGCAAAAATAGCCAATTCTAACACTGTAAAAATTGTCAAATCTAACAAAACAGTAATAGTAAAAACTAACTAGGAAATAATAGCCAACAAGTAACAAGGCAATAATAGCAAAAACTAACAAGGCAATAATAGCAAAAACTAAAAAGCATTTATAGTCAAAATTAACAAGGCAAAAATAGCCCAAATCCAACTACTTAATACTAAGCTTATACTAACACGGGAATACTAAGCAAAAATAACAGTGCAATATTAAGCCAATACTAACAAGGCAATAATAGCCAAAACTACCAATCCAATAATAGCTGAAACTAACAAGGCAATATCAGCCAAAATTAACAAAGTAATAGAAGCCAACATTTACAAGGCAATAACAGCCAAAACTAACAAGGCAAAAAATGCCACAACTAGCAATCCAATAATAGCAAAAACTAAAATAGTAATACTAAGCGAAAACTAACAAGGCAATACTAAGCCAAAATAACAGGGCAATAATAGCCAAAACAAACAAGGCAATACTAAGTAAAAAATAACAAGGCAATAATTGCCAAAACTAACAAGGCAATAATAGCCAATACTAACAAAGCAATAAAAGCCAAAACTAACAAGGCCAGAAAAGCAGACACTCACAAGCCAATAACAGCCAAAACTATATACATAGACAAAGCTAACAAGGCAATATTTACCAAAAATAACAAGGCAGTAATAGACAAAAATAACAGCAATACTAGGCCAAAACTAACAAGGCAATAATATCCAAAACAAACAAATTAATAATAGCAATTACTAAAATGGTATTAATCACCATAACTAACGAGGCAATAGTAACAAACTAACAATGCTATTTGAAGCCAAAGCTAACAAAGAAAAATAGGGAAAAGTAACAAGGCAATATTTAGCCCCAAAACAGGTAAATAAAAACCAAAACGCTAAGACAATACTAGGCCAAGTATAACAAGGTAAAAATAGTCAAACTAACACGACAATAAAAACAAACACTAACAAGCCAATAATAGTCAAAACTAAAAAGGCAATACATAGACAAACTAACAAGGCAATGATAGGGAAAAACACATAGCAATATTAGGCCAAAACTAACAAGGCAATGATAGTCAAAACTAATAAAGCAATAATAGCCAAAACTATCAAGGCAGTACTAAGCCTAAACTATTAAGGCAATAGTATACAAAAATAACAAGGTAATACTAAGCCAGAACTAACAAGGCAATAACAGCCAAATAAAAAAAATACTAAGCAAAAACTAACAAGACAATAATAGCCAATACTAACTAGGCAATGATAGCCCCAGACAAAGCAATAACAGGAAAATACAACTAGTTGATACTAAGTTTTTACTAACAAGGTAATACTAAATAAAAACTAACAAGGCAATACTAGCCAATGTAATAATAGCAAGGCCATAATAGTGAAAATTTGGGCCAAAACTAACAATGCAATAATAGAGTAAACTAACAAGGCATAAATAGCCCATGCTAACAAGGCGGGACAAGCCAATAATAGTGAAAAACTAACAAGGCAGTACTAAGCCAAAACTAACAAGGCAAGAAAGTAAAACAATAAAGTGTCAATACTAGCCAAAGCTATCAAGGCAAAAATGGCCAAAACTAACAAGGAAATACTAGGCCAAATGAAACAAGGCACCAATGACAAAACTAACAAGACAATAATAGCGAAAACTAACAAGCTAATAATAGCCAAAACCCACCAGGCAATACAAAGGCTATAATGGTCAAAACTAACAAGACAATAATAGCCAAAACTAACGAGGCAATAATAGCCAAAGCTAATAAGGCAAATAAAGCCAAAACTAACAAGGCAGTAATAGACAGAACTAGTTGGATTTTGGCTATTATTGCCTGGGGGGGTGGGGGTGGCTACCATTGTCTAGTTAATATTAGCTATTATTGTCTTGTTAGTTTATGCTTAGTATTGCCTTGTAAGTTTTGGCGATAAGACCCACACCTTAGAAAGCAATAATAGCCAATGCAAATAAAGCAATAATAGTGAAAACTAACAAGGCAATATTAAACCAATACTTACAAGGCAAAAATAGCCAAAAATAACAAGGCAATGATAGCCAAAACTAAAACGGTAATAATTGCCAAATGTGACAAGACAATATCAGCAAAAACTAACAAGGAAGTAATAGCCAAAAGTAACAACGCAATAATAGCCTAAACTATCTATCTATCTATCTATCTGTCTATCTGTCTATCTGTCTATCTATCTATCTATCTATCTATCTATCTGTCCCGTAGTCTGACGACTGTGGGGGCACCCTCAAAGACTCAACAACCAGTTCCCTCCATTCCTCTCTCTGTTCTGCCTTTCTCAGGATTTTGTTGAGTTCTAGGCCTGTCCATTCGCTGATGTTATCCTCCCAGCTCTTCCTTGGTCTGCCTCTTCTTCTTCCTCCTTGGACAGTGCCTTGTAAAACTGTCTTTGCAAGTCCTTTGGATCTTGTGACATGCCCATACCATTTAAGTTTACGTTTTTCACGATCGTTAGAAGGTTCTCATAGGGTCCAATGGTTTGCTGGATTCTGTTATGCACGCTTTCGTTGCTTATGTGGTCTTTGTAGGAGATGCCAAGGAGTCTCCGAAAGCATCTCATCTCCACCGCCTGTACTCTTCTCTCCAAATCTGCAGTCAGGGTCCATGATTCACAGGCATACAGAAATATGGATATGACAAGGGAGCGCATTAGTCTGATCTTGGAGATAAGTGAGATATTTTTTTCTCTCCAGATGGTGTTTAGTTTTGACAAAGCTGTTATTGTCTGTGCAGTCCTGCATACTACTTATGGCTTGGATCCCTGGTCTGATACAATGGCTCCCAGGTACTTGAAGCTTTGAACTGTTTCCAGCTTCTGGTCATTAACCCTGATATCAGTGCTAATGCCGTTGGTGTTATTAGTCATCAGTTTGGTCTTCTCTGCACTGATTTCCATGCCGTATGTTTTGGAAGCCTTATTCAAGTGTTCTGTTAGGCTGGCAAGCTCTTTTTCTGATCCTGCTATTTCATCAATGTCATCTGCGAAGCGGAGGTTTGTGATCGTTCTGCCACCAATGCTGAATGATCCTTCATGATGTTCCAGTGCATCAGCCATGATTCTCTCAAGGAAGATGTTGAAAAGAGTGGGTGAGAGTAGACAGCCCTGCCTTACTCCAACTGTTGTTCGAAACCATTCTCCAATGTTGTTGTTGTAGTACACTGCACTGGTGGCCTCACTGTACAGCTGTTTGATGACTCTGATCAGGTTTGCATTGATGCTGTACAAATTCATGGTTGCCCACAAAGCTGCATGCCACACCCTATCAAATGCCTTCTTAAAATCGATAAATACGTGGTAAAGGTCTTGTTGATGTTGAAGGTACCGCTCACATAGTATTCTGAGGTTGAATATCTGTTCTGTTGTGCTGCGCCCTGCTCTGAAACCTGCTTGTTCCTCAGCAATGATGGTCTCTGCTTGTGGCTTCAGTTTATTCAATATTATCTGCAGCATGACCTTGCTTGGGTGGCATATGAGGCTGATTGTGCGGTAATTATGGCATTGTTGTAGATTTCCTTTCTTGGGGAGGGTGATGATGAGTGACTGTGTCCACGGTGTTGGCCATTTTCCTGTCTGCCAGATCTTGTTGCAGATTCTTAGTAGGGTGCTGATCATGGCTTCCCCTCCAGCTTGAACCAACTCAGCTGGAATGTTGTCAGCCCCTGCTGACTTCCCCTTTTTCAGCGATCTGACTGCTTTTCCACTTCTTCTCGGAGGACAGGGTGACTGTCTGTGTCTTTGCTTGCGGGTACATTAAGGACTTCTGGATCTCCTGCGGTTTATAGTTATACAGGTCGGAGCAGTATTCTGTCCATCTGTTCAGAATATCCTGGTCGTCAGTGAGACACTTCCCATTTTTGTCTTGGATTGTTAAACCTTTTCCCTGTTTTGTGCTAGTCAGGTCTTTCACCAGCTGATATGCTTTCTTGCTATTGTTTTTCTTGATGTTCTCTTCAATGTCTTGGCACTGTTCACCGATCCATTTCTCTTTTGCCTCCGTCATGGACTTCCTGATTCTTTTGTTGACTGCCCTATATTGTTCTGCTCTTTCTTTTGTTTCATTTTTCTTTTTCTTCAACGCTCTACGCTTGTCGCATAGTTGTAGGATGTTAGGTGTGACCCATGTTTTTTTGACTGGTCGGTGTTTGCCAAGAAGCTCGCTTGCTGTTTCAGTCACTACTGTGTTGAAACTATTCGTCAGTGTATCTATGCCTAAACTACCAAGGCAATATTAGCCCAAACTACGAGGCAATACTATGCCAAAACTAACAAGGCAATTATAGGCAAATCTAACTGAGCAATAATAGGAGGAGGAGGAGGAGTCCCATAACCTATAAGGTCGTAGGGGAGCGAGGCGTCAGAGACCTCACTTCTCTAGGGCCAGCATATTGAGGGCGGCGCCCATCTCCTCTCCCTCGCTGCTTTACCTTCCCTGACCCTAAAGAGGGCAGGTACCCATTTACAGCTGGGTGAACTGGGGGAACTGTACTGAAGCCAAGGCGCGCAAACGGTCACCCAGAGCAATAATAGCCAAAACTAATATAGCAATCCTAGGCTAAAACTAACAAGGCACTAATTGCCAATAGTTGAAAAAACTAACAACGCAGTACTAAGCCCAAACTAAGAAGGTTATACTAGAAAAACTAACAAGGTAATACTTAGCCTAAACTAACAAGGCAGTAATAGCCAAAACTAACAATCCAGTAATAGCCAAACGAAAAAGGGCAATAATAGCCAAAACTTACAAGGTAATACTAAGCAAATGCTAACAAAGCAATAATAGCCAAAACTTACAAGGCAATACTAAGCATGAAATAACAAGACAATAATAGCGAATATTAACTAGGCAATGATAGCCACCCCTCACCCCCCAGGCAATAATAGCCAAAATCCAACTAGTTAATACTACCAAGGTAATACTAAGCATAAACTAACAAGGCAATACCAAGCCAATATTAACAAGGCAATAATAGCCAATACTAACTAGGCAGTAGTAGAAAAATTAACAAGGCAATACTCAGCTAAAAGTAAAAAGGCAATAATAGTCAAAACTTATAAGCAATAATAGCGAAAACTAACAAGGCAGTAATATCCAATACTAAAAGGGAATAATAGTAAAAACTAACAAGGCAATACTAAGCCAAACATAACGAGGCAATAATAGCCCAAACTAATGAGCCCATAATATCCGAAATAAGCGGGGCGATAATATTCAAAACTAACAAGGCAATAATTGTAAATACTAACAGTGCACTAATACACAAAACTAATAAGGCAATAATAGCCTGGACTAACGAGGTAATAACAGCCAAAACTATCAAGGCAATAATCACCAAAATTAACAAGGAAATACTAAGCCAAATGTAAGAAGGCAACAATAGTCAAAACTAACAAGGCACTGATAGTGAAAACTAACAAGCCAATAATAGCTGAAACTAACCAGGCAGATCAAAGACATAACTATCAGGGCAGAAATAGCCAAAACTAGAAGGCAATGATATCCAAAACTAACGAGGCAATACTATGCCAAAACTAACAAGGCAATGATAGACAAAACTAACAAGGCATTAATAGCCAAAACAAATAAAGCAATAATAGCGGTTACCAACAAGGTATCAATAGCCATAGCTAAAGAGGCAATAATAGCCAAAACCAACAATGCAATATTAAGCCAAAACTAACATGGAAAAAAAGAGACAACTAACAATTAATCAAAAGCTAAAACTAACGAGACAATACTAGGCCAATTCAAGGATGTAACAAGACAAAAATAGTCAAAACTAACAAAACAATAATAACGAACACTAACAAGCCAAGAATAGTCAAAACTAGAAGGCATTACAAAGAAAAAACTAACAGGGCAACATTTTCCAAAACTAACAAGGCACTAATAGCTAAAACTAATAAGGCATTAGTAGAAAAAACTAACAAGGCAGTACAAAGCCAAACTAAGAAGGCAATACGAGCCAAAACTAGCAAGACTGTAATAGCTAAAACTAACAATCCAGTAATAGCCAAAGGAATAGTAAAAATTAACAAGGCAATACTCAGCCAAAACTAAAAAAATAACAGCCAAAAGTAACAATGCAATAATAGCCCAAAGTAACAATGCGACAATAGCCAAAACTGACAAAGCAATAATAACGAAACTAACAAGGCAATAATAGCCAATACTAACAAGGCAATAATTGTGAAAACTAACAAGGCAATACTAAGCCAAAACTAACAAGGCAATAATAGCCCAAATTAAGAATGCAATAATAGCCAAAACTAACAAGGTAATAATAGACAAAACTACCAAGGCAATAATAGCCAAAACTACAAAGGCAATAATAGGCGAGACTAAGAAGGCAATAATAGCCAAAAATAACAAGGCAATAATAGCTTAAACTAACAAGGTAATAGTAGCCAAACCTAAAAAGGTAATACTTAGCCAAAAACTAACAAGGCAATCATAGCCAAGCCTAAAAGGGTAATACTTACTTTTGGGTAAGTATAACCTTTTAAGGTTTGGCTATTATTAAAAACTAACAAGGCAATACTAAGCCAAAACTAGCAAGGCAATAATAGCCAAAATTAAGAAGGCAATAATAGCCAAAATTAAGAAGGCAACAATAGCCAAAACTAAGAAGGCAATAACAGCCACAACTAAGAAGGCAATAACAGCTAAATCTAACAAGGCAATAACATCCAAAACTAAGAAGGCAATAATAGCCAAATCTAACAAGGCAATAATAGCCAAATCTAACAAGGCAATAATAGCTAAAACTAAAAAGGCAATGCTTAGCCCAAAACTAACAAGGCAATAATAGTTAAAATACAACTAGTTAATACTTAACTTTTACTAGCTAGGTAATTCTAAGCCTATTCCGACAAGGTAATACTTAGCAAAAACTAACAAGTCAATACTAAGCCAATACTAACAAGGCAATGATAGTACAGATTAAAAAGGCAATATTAAGCCAAAACTATAAAGGCAATAATAGCCAAAACTAACTATGCAATAATAGCCACATTAAGTCCAATACTAAACAGGGAAGAATAGTGGAAACCAACAAGGCAATACTAAGCCAAAAGTAATGATGCAATAATGGCCAAAATTAATAAAGCATTAACAGCCAAAACTAAAAAGGCATTACTTAGCCCAAACGAACAAGGCAATAATGGCAAAAACTAACACGGCAAAAATGGCCAAAACTAACAAAAGATAAAATAGTGAAAATTAACAAGCCAATAATAGCCAAAACTAACCAGGCAATACAAAGACAAAACTAACAGGCCAGGAAAAGCCAAAACTAAAAGGCAATAATACACAAAGCTGAAAGGGCAATAATAGCCAAAACTAACCAGGCAGTACTATACCAATACTAACAAGGCAAAAAATAGCTTAAACTAACAAGGCAATGATAGCCAAAACTAACAAGGAAGTACTAAGCCAAAGCTGAAAAGGCAATAATAGCCAAATTCAACAAAGTAATAATGGCAAAATATAACTTGGCAACAATATCCAAAACTTACAAGGCAATGATAGCCCCCCCCAAATAATAGCCAAAACTAGCAAGGCAACAATAGCCAAAACTTACAGGGCAATAATAGCAAAAACTAACAAGGCAATATAAGCCAAAAGTAACAAGGCAATAATGGTCAAAACTAACAAGGAAAAAGGCAATAATAGTCAAAAATAAAAAATACAATAATAACGAAACTAACAAGCCAATAACAGCCGAAATACACTACGCAATACAATGGCATTATTGGTCAAAACTAAACAAGACAATAATAGCCAAAAAACCGAGGCAAAATAGCCAAAAATATTAAGGCAATAATAGCCAAACTTAGCAACGCAATACAAAGACAAAACTTATCGGGATATAATAGGCTAAACTAACGAGGCAATAATAGCCAGGACTAACAAGCCAATAACAGCCAAAGCTAAAAAGGCAATAAAAATAGTCAAAAGCAAGGAAATAATAGGCAAATCAACCAAGACAATAGTAGCACATGCTAAGAGGGCAATAATTGCCAAAACTAGCAAGATAATAATAAATTAAACAAAAGGCAACATTAACCCAAACCTAACAAGGCAATAATAGTCAAAATTAACAATCCAATAATAGCCAAAACTTACAAGGCAATAATAGCCGAAAGCAACAAGACAATTAAAACAAAATGTAAGAAGGCAATAATAGCAAAACTAACAACACAATAAAAGCCAAAACTATCAAGACTACAATGGTAAAAACTAAAAAGGCAAAAATAGCCAATACTAACAATGCAGTAACAAACAAAACTAAAAAGGCAATAATTGCCAAAACTAACAAGGCAGTACTAAGCCAAAACAAGGAGATCAAAATAGCCAAAGGTAACAGTGCAATAAAAGCCAAAACTAACAAGGCAGTAATAGACAATTCTAACGAGACAATAATAGCCAAAACTAACAACGCAATAGTAGCCAAAACTAGCAGGGCAATAATAACCAAAAGAAACAAGGCAGTACGAAGCCAAAACCAAGAAGGTGACAATAGCAAAAGCTAACAAGGTAAGAAAGCCAAAACTAACATGGCAACAATAGCCAAAACTTACAAGGCAATAAAAGCCGGAACTAACAATGCAAAAATAGCCAAAACTAACAAGTCAACAATAGCCAAAACTTACAAGGCAATAATAGCCAAAACTAACAATGCAATAATAGTTAAAAGTAAGAAGGCAAAAATAGACATAACTAACGAGGCAACAATAGCCAAACACAACAAGGCAACAATAACCAAAACTTACAAGGCAATAATAGTGATAACTAACAAGCCAATAATAGCCAAAACTAGCAAGGCAATACGAAGACAAAACTAACAAAGCAATAATAGCCAAAACAAGCGAGGAAATAATAGCCAAACTAACAAGGCAATAATAGCAATTATAGTCAAAACTAACGAGGTAATAATGGACAAAACTAACGAGGCAATAATGGCAAAAACTAACAAGGAAATACTAGGCCAAATGAAATACGAATGTAATAGTCAAAGCTACTAAGGCAATAATAGTGAAAACTAGCAAGCCAATAATACCCCAAACCAACCAGGCAATACAAAGACAAAACTAACGAGGCAATAATAGCCAAAAATAACAAGGCAACAATAGCCAAAACACGACAAGGCAGTACTAAGCAAAGGCTACGAAGACAATAATAGCCAAAACTAGCAAGGCAATACAAAGACAAAACTAACAAAGCAATAATAGCCAAAACAAGCGAGGAAGTAGTAGCCAAAACTAACAAGGCAATAATAGCAATTATAGTCAAAACTTCTTCTTCAAGTGTCCGGTCTGGTCCTGCAGACATCGACGATCATGGCTCTCCATTCTTCCCTGTTCTCGGTCCCTCTCATGAGCTCATTGTTGGTGCCCTCTTTATTCGTTGCGAATTTGTTTAAGCTGTCTGTGAATTTTGTGCGTTGTCTTCCTCTGCTCTTGTTTCCACAGATTTTGCCACTCCATAACAGTTTCTCTAGTCCGTCAGCCCTGATTATATGGCCGAAAAATTTGAGCTGTCTTTCTCTGATGGTGTTGAGAAGGGATCTTTTGTACCCAGCCATTTCCATTACTTCTGCATTAGTTTTTCTTTTTGTCAAAACTAACGAGGTAATAATGGACAAAACTAACGAGGCAATAATGGCAAAAACTAACAAGGAAATACTAGGCCAAATGAAATACGAATGTAATAGTCAAAGCTACTAAGGCAATAATAGTGAAAACTAGCAAGCCAATAATACCCCAAACCAATCCAGGCAATACAAAGACAAAACTAACGAGGCAATAATAGCCAAAAATAACAAGGCAACAATAGCCAAAACACGGACAAGGCAGTACTAAGCAAAGGCTACGAAGACAATGATAGCCAAAACTAGCAAGGCAATAATAGCAAAAACTAACAAGCCAATAATAGCCAAAACTTACAAGGCAATAATAGCGAAAATTAACAAGCCAATTAGCCAAAAGTAACCACGCAATACAAAGACAAAACTAACAGAGCAGAAAAGCCAAAACTAACAGAACAATAATAGCCAAAAATGACAATGCAATAATAGCGAAAACAAAACAGGCAATACATAGCCAAAACAAACAAAGCAATAAGGGCTAAAACTAACAACGAAATATTAGGCCAAATTGAACAAGGCATCTATAGTCAAAACTAACAAGACAATAATAGCGAACACTAACAGGTCAATAATAGCCTAAACTAACAAAGCAATAATGGACAACATTAAAAAGGCAATAATTGCGAAAATTTACACAGAAATAATAGCGAAAATAAACGCGGCAATAAAAGCCAAAACTAACGAGGCTAAAATGGCAAAAACAAACAAGGAAATACTAGACCAAATGAAATAAGAATAGAATAGTCAAATTTAAAAAGACAATAATAGGGAAAACTAACAAGCCAATAATAGCAAAAACTAACCAGGCAATATAAAGACATTTTTTTAATAGGGCAATAATAGCAAAACTAACGAAGCAATAATAGTAAAAAGTAATAGGGCAATAATAGCCCAAACTAAAAAGGCAATACTTAGCTAAAACTAACAAGGCAATAATCGCCCAAACTAACAAAGAATTACTAGACCAAATGAAACAAGGCAGTAAATGTGAAAATTACCAAGACAATAATAGCGAAAACTAACAAACCAATAATAGTCAAAACTAACCAGGCAATTCAAAGACAAAACTAACAAGGCGACAATAGCCAAAACTTACAAGGCCATAATCGACATAGCTAAAAAGGGAATAATGGCCAAAATTCACATGGTACAATTAGCTAAAACTAACAGGGCAATAGAAGCCAAAACTAACAAGCAGTACTAAGCCAAAACTAACAAGGCAATAATGGCCAAAACTAATGAGTCCATAATAGCCAAAACTAACAAAGTAATATAGCCAAATCCAAAAGGGAATAATAGCCAAAACGAAGAAGGGAATAATAGCCAAAACGAAAGAGGGAATACGAAGCGAAAACTAAAAAAACGTTGCAAAACAATAATAGCAAATACTAAATCAGAATTAATAGCCATAACTAACGAGCCAACAGTAGCCTAAACTAACAATGCAGCAATAATAAACAAATCTAACAAGGCAATACATAGCCAAAACAAACATTTCAATAATGACCAAAAGTAAAAAGGAAATACTAGGCAAAATGTAACAAGGAAAATAAATAGCCAAAACTAACAAGAATTAATAGCCAAAATTAACAAGGCAATAATAGCCAAAAACCAAAACTAACAAGGCAACACTAAGAAAAAACTATGTAGGCAATAATAGCCAAACTATCAAGGTAATAATAGCCCAAAATAAGAAAGTAATAGCCAGATCTAACAAGGCTATAATAGCCAAAATTAATAAGCCAATAGTACCCACAATTAACAAGCAATAATAGTCAAAGCTAAGAAGGCAATACTAAGCCAAAACTTAGAAGGCAATAATAGCCAAAACTAACAACTCACCAAAAGCCAAAACTAACAAGGCAAAAGCCAAAAGTAAAACTCAAAACTAACATGGTAATACAAAGCCCAAACTAACGAGGCAATAATTGCCAAACTAATGGCAATATTAGCCAAAAGGAAAAGTTTTAGCCAAAAGTAAAAGTGAATAGCCAAAACTTACAAAGCGATAGTACTAAAAGTACTAACAAGGCAACAATAGCCAAAAACTAACAAGGCAATAATAGTCAAAACTGACAATTCAATAATACCAACAACTATCAAGACAATAATAGTCAAACTAACAAGGCAATGCTAAACCAAAACCAACGAGGGAATAATAGCTAAAACTAAAGAGGCAATATTAGTTAAAACTCACAAGGCAACAATAACAAAAATTAATAAAGCAGCAATGGTCATAAAGAACAAAGCCAGTAAAACACGGCAATAATAAGTGAACATTAACAATGAAATACTAAGCTGATGATAACAGGGCTATAAGTCAAAACTAACAAGACAAAACTAGCCAAAAGTAACAAGGCAGTACTTACAGAAAACAAGGCAATAATAGCCAAAACTAACAAGGCAATAATATCCATAACTAAGAAGGCAATAACAGCCAAAACCATCAAAGCAATAATAGCCCAAAACTAAAAGCAGCAAGAGCCAAAAATGACAAGGCAATAATAACCCCAACTAGCAAGGCAATTAGAGCTAACAAGGCTTCAATAGCCAAAACCAAAAAGCCAAAAATAGACAAAACAAACAAAGCAATAATAGCGATTACTTAAATGGTATTAATAGCCATAACTAACCAGCCAATAGTAGCCAAACTAACAATGCAGTATTAAGCAAAATCTAATAAGGCAAAACTAAGCCAAAACTAACAAGGCAATAATGGCCAAAAATAAAAAGGAAATACAAGGCCAAATGTAACAGGCAATAAATAGCCGAAACTAACAAAGCAATAATAGCCAATACTAACATGGCAATAAGTAGCCTAGACTAAGAATACAATAATAGCCAAAACTAACAATCTAATAATTGCCAAAACTAACAAGGCAACAATAGCCAAAACCTTCAAGGCAATAATAGCCAAAACTAAATAGGCAACGCTAGGCCAAAACTAAGAAGGGAAAAATAGCCAAACCTTACAAGGCAATTACAGTCAAAATTAACAAGGAAACAATAGCAGAAGTTACAAGGCAATAAAAGCCAAATCTAACAAGAAAACAATTGCCAAAACTAACAAGGCTTTGATAGACAAAACTAACATGGCAATAATTGCCAAAACTAACAAGGTAATAATAGACAAAACAAAGATTGCAATAATAGACAAAACTTAGATGACAATAAAAGCCAAAAGTAACAAAGTAATAATAGCCAAAACGAACGGGTAATACGAAGCCAAAACTATTTAGGCAATAATAGCCAAAAGTAACAAAGCAATACAAAGCCAAAACTAACAAGGCAGTACTAAGCCAAATCTAATGAGGCAATAATAACCAAAACTAAAAAGGCAATATCAATCAAAACTAACAAGGCATCAAAAGTCAAAACTAACCAGGTAATAATAGCCAAAACTAGCAAGGTATCAATAGTCAACACTAACAAGACCATAATCGCCAAAAGCTAACAAGTCAATGAGCTAAAACTAACAAGTAAAAATAATAGCCACAACTAACAAGGCAATATTGACCAAAACCAATAAAGCTATAATTTCCAATACTAACGCGGCCACAATTGAGAATTAACAAGGCAATACTAAGCCAATGATAATAGGGCAATAGTAGCCAAAACTAACAAGGCAATAAAGCCCAAATTTAATAAGGCAATAATAGCCAAAACTACTGGCAATAAAAGCCAAAACTCAGAAGGCAATAATAGCCAAAACAAACAAACAAGGTATCAATAGCCAAAACTAAATAGGCAAAAATAGCCATAAGAACCAAAGCAATACTAGTGAATTCTGAAAAGCTGTAATATCAAGCCAATAGTAGCTAAAACGAACAATGCAGCATTAAGCGAAAACTAACAAGGCAATAATAGCCAAATCTTTCAAGGCATTACTTAGCCAAAACTAACAAGGCAATAATGACCAAAAGAAACAAGGAAATACTATTTTAAATGTAACAAGGCAATAAGAAGCCAAAACTAACAAGGAAATAATGGCCAAAACTAACAATGAAATACTAAGACAAATGTAACAATGCAATAATAGTGAAAACTAACAAGACAACAATAGCGATTAATAAACATGTATTAGCTAAACAAAACATAACTAAAAGAGCAAACGTATCCAAAACTAACAAGGCAACAATAGCAAAAACGTACAAGGCAATAATGGCCAAAACTAAGAAGGGATTAATAGCCAAAACGAACGAGGCAATACGAAGCTGAAAATTAAAAGGCAATAATAGCAAAAAAACTAACAAGGCTTTTATAGCCAAAATTAACAAGGTTATAATAGCCAAAACTAACAAGGCAATCCTAAGCCAAAACTATTGAGGCGATACAAGGCAAACTTATAATAGCCAAAACTAACGAGGTAATACAAAGCCAAAACCTAAAAGGCAATAATAGCCGAAAACTAACAAGGCAATAATAGCCAAAACTAGCAAGGTAATAATAGCCAAAACTAACAAGGCAATCCTAGGCCAAGATTATGGAGGCAATAAGAGCCAAACTAAAAAAAAGCAATATTAGCCAAAAATAACAAGGCAACAAAGGCCAAAACAAACAAATCAAGAATAGCCAGTGCTAACAAGGCAATAATAGCCAATAAGGCAATAATAGACAATAACTAGCAATGCAATAATAGTCAAAACTAACAAGGCAATAAGAGCAAAAACTAACAAGGCAATAACCACCAAACTAACAGGGTAATGCTAAACCAAAACGTGTGAAGGAATAGAAGCCAAAACTAAAAATAGAATATTAGTTAAAAGTAACAAGGAAAAAAAGCCGAAACTAGAAAGGCAATATTAGCCAAAAATAACAAGGCAATAATAGTCAGTACTAACACAACAATAATAGTGAAAATTAAAATGCAATACTTAGGCAATAATTACAGGCCAATAATAGTTAAAACTAACAAGGCAATAATAGCCAAAACTAACAAGGCAGTAGTAAGAGAAAACTAAGACGACAATAATAGCCAAAACTAAGAAGGCAATAATAGACAATACTAACAATGCAGTAATAGCGAAAAAATAAAAAGGTAATACTAGCCAAATCTAAATAAAACACAAATAGCCAAAACTAAGAAGGCAAGATTAGCCAAAATTAAGAAGGCAATAATAGACAAAACATACAAGACAATAATACCGAAAACTGATAAGGCAATAATAACCAACACTAACAAGGCAATAATAGCCAAAACAAACAAGACGATAATAGCCAAAACTAAAAAGGAGAAAAATAGACACAACAAAGCAATAACTACGATTGCTAAAAAGGTATTCATAGCTATGACTAACAAGCTAGTAGTAACCAAAACTAACAATGCAGTATTAAGCAAAATCTAACAAGGCAATATAGCAACATCTAACAAGGTAATACTTAGCCAAAACTAACAAGGTAATAATGACCAAATGGAACAAGGAAATACTTTTCCAAATGTAACAAGGCAATAGGTAGCCCAAACTAACAAAACAATAAATGCTAAAACTAACAAGGCAATAATGGGTCAAACTAACAATGAAATACTAAGCCAAATGTAACAGTGCAACAAAAGTCAACACTAACAAGACAATAACAGTGATTAATAAACAGGTTTTAATAGCCATAACTAACGAGGCAAAAGTAGCCAAAACTAACAATGCAATATCAAGCCAATGCTAATAAGGAAGTAATAGCCAAATCAATCAGGACAATAATAACCAAAACTAAGAAAGGAATAATAGCCAAACCGAACAAGCGAAAAAAAAGCGAAAACTAAAAAAACTTTATATTAACCAAAATAAACGTGGCAATACAAAGATGAAACTTAAAAGACAGAAATAGCTAAACCCCAAGGCATAATGGCCCAAACAAACAAAGTAATAATAGCCAACATTAAAAGGAAAAAATAGCCAAAAAGTGGCAATAATAGCCAAAACTAAAAAGTCAATATTAGCCAAAATAACAAGTCAACAATAGCCAAACCTAACAAAGCAATAATAGTAAAAAACTAACAATGCAATAACAGTCAAAACTAACAAGGCAATAATACCAAAGACTAACAAATCAATAATAGCAAAAACTAACAAGTTAATAATATTCAAACTAACAAGGCAATGCTAAGCCAGAACTAACGAGGAAATGATACCCAAAACTAAAAAGGTAATATTTTAAAAAAATAACAGGTTTATAATAGCCATTACTAACAAGGCAAAAATAGCCACAATTTACAACTCAGTAATTGCCAAAACTAACAAGGCTAAAACTGTTTTAATACTAACACGGCAACAATAGTGAAAATTAACAAGGCAACACTAAGCCAATAATAACAGGGCAACAATAACCAAAACTTACAAGGCAATAATAGCCAAAACTAAAAAGGCCATACTAGCCAAATCTAAAAGAACAATAATAGCCAAAACTAAGAAGGCAATAAAAGCCAAAACTAACAAGGCAATAATATCCAAAACTAATAAGGCCTTTCTGGCAAAATAAAAAGACAAAAAGAGCCAAAACAAACACAGCAACAATATTGAATACTAAAAAGGTTTTAATGGCCATAAATAATAAGCCAATAGTAGCCAAAACTAAGAATGCAGTTTAAAGCAGAAGTTAACATGGCAATAATAGCCCAAACTAGCAAGACCATGAAGGCCAAAACCAACAGGACAGTAATGGCCAAAACTAGCAATGCAATATAAACCAAAACTTACAAGCAATAATAGCAAAATCTAACAAGGCAATGATAGCCAAAATTTCAAGGCAATAATAGCCAATACTTAGAAGGGAATAATAGACAAAAGGAACGAGGCAATACGAAGCCGGAAAACCCCCGTTATAATAGCCAAAATTAACAAGGCAAAAAAAGCCAAACTAACAAGACAATAATAGCCAAAACTAACAAGGTAATAATAGCCAAAACTAACAAGGCAAAATAAGCCACAACTAACGAGGCAATAATAGCCAAAACTCAAAAGCAACATTTGCCCCCAAAAGGTAACAATAGCCAAAACTAACGAAGCAATAATATCCAGTACTAACAAGGCAATAGTAGCCAAAAACTAACAAGACAATGCAAAGCCAAAGCTAATGAGGCAACACAAAGCCAAAACTAAAAAGTAAATAATAGCCAAAACTTACAAAGCAATAATAGACTAAACTAACACGGCAATGACAGCCAAAACTAACAAGGCAATAATAGCTAAAACTGAGAAGGGAATATTAGCCAAAACTGATAAGACAATAATAGCCGAAAGTAAAAAAATCAATTATAGCCAACACGAACGGGGTAATACAAAGCCAAAACTATAAAGGAAACATTAGCCAAAAGTAACAAGGCAATACAAAGCCAAAACTTGGAAGGATGGTTAAGACGTTTGCCTGCCAACAAGTAAATCGTGAGGTTATGGGTTCGATTCCCAGCCTCGCCTTTTCTTCCCAGTTTGACCAAAAAATCGAACTGAATGTCAAAGTCCTTCGGATGAGACTATAAACCGAGGCCCCGTGTGCGAACGCATGCAGAACATTTGCGCACACGTTAAATTTCCCTTTTCCCCTGGTTTTGAAAGAGTAGGCCCATGTGTGCCATGGAACAGATGACCCAAAATTAAAAAAACCGCATACAAACCGCATTAAAAAAAAAGCGCTTTGATTTGTAGCTTTACAAGAAATTTTCAGGCTATAAAATTCCCATACCCTTATTATTATTATTATTTATTATTATTATTATTATTTATTATTATTAAAATTATTATTATATTATTTTATTAATATCATTATTCATTAATTTTCATTATTATTATTATTATTATTATTATTATTATTATTTTATTTATTATTAAAACTAACAAAACAAATACTAATCCCAAAGTACTGAGGCAATAATAGGTAAACTCAAAAGGTTATATTAGCCAAAACTAGCAAGGCAACAATAGTCAAAAGTAACAAGTAAAAATGGCCAATACTAACAAGGCAATACTTAGCCAAAACTAACAACGCAATAATGGCCAAAAAAACCAAGGAAATACTATTCCAAATGTAACAAGGCAATAAGTAGTCAAAACTAAAAAACAATAAAGGCCAAAACTAACAAGGCAATAATAGCCTAAACTTCCAATGAAATACTTAGCCAAATAAAACACTGTAATAATAGTCCAAACTAACAAGACAATAATAGTAATTAATAAACAAGTTTTGACAACCATAACTAACGAGGCAAAAGTAACCAAAACTAACAATACGATATTAAGCCAAAACTAATAAGGTAATCATAGCCAAATCGAACAGGGCAATAATAATCAAAACTAACAAGGCAATAATAGCCAAAACTAAGAAGGGAATAATAGCCAAAACAAACGAGGCAATACGAAGCGAAAACTAAAAAACTTTATAATAGCCAAAACTAACGAGGCAATACAAAGCTCAAACTTAAAAGGCATACATAGCCAAACTAACAAGGCAATAATAGCCAAAACCAATAATATAATAGCCAAAACAAACAGGAAAAAATAGCCAAAAATAACGAGGCAAAAACAAACCAAAACTAAAACGGCAATATTAGCCAACAATAACAACGCAACAATAGCCAAACCTAACAAAGCAATAAGAGCCAGTACTAACAAGGCAATAATAGCCAAAAACTATCAAGGCAATAATCAACAAATTAACAATGCAATTCTAAGCCAGAACTACCGAGGGAATAATAGCCAAAACTAAAAACAAAAAATTTTAAAACAAAAAACCAAAAAAGGGAAAAAATAACAAAAAAAACAAGAAAAAAAGGGTAACACAAAAAAAGCCAAAAAGAAAAGCAATAAAGAAAAAAAAAGGTAAAACAAAATTTCAGGCAATACCAAAATTAAAAAGGCAAAATGCCCAAAAAGCAATAAAAGAAACCAAAAACATTCAGGAAAAATTAAGAAAAAAAAACCCAAAAAAAAATGCCAAAAACCAAAAAAAAAAAAAGAAAAACTAAAAAACCCCAAATATCCAAAAAAAAAAGGCAAAAAGAAAAAACCCCAAAAAAGCTTAAAAGCCTAAAAAACAAAAAAAAAAAGGAAATAAAACCCAAAACAAAAAAAATAAAAGGCAAATAAAAAAAAAAAAAAGCCAAAAAAGGGAAAAAACCCAAAAAAAAAATTTTTTAAAAAATAAAAAGCAAAAGAAAAACCAACAAAAAGCAAAATAAAAAAAAAAAAAAATTTTGAAAAAAAAGCAATACTTAGCCAAAAAAACCAGGCACAAAGCAAAAAAACCAAAATCAGTCCAAAGAACAAACAATAAAAACCCCAAACTAAAAGAAAATAAAGCAAATAACAAGGCAAGGGCCCCAAAACCAATTTGCCAAAAAATGAAAAACAAAAAGGAAATAAAAACCAAAAACTAACAGAATAAAAAAAACTATAAAAGGAAAAAAAATAAAAGACACAAAAATTTTTGCCAAAAGTTTTAAAAAGAAAAATACAAATCTTCAACAAAAATTCCAAATAACAAGGCATAAGCCAAAATAACGGGAAAAATACCCAAAACCCTACAAGGCAATAAAACCAAAATAAAGCAAAAAGCAAAAAAACAAGGCAAATGGCAAACTAGAAGGAAATACCCAAAACCCCAAAAAGGAAAACAAGTAAAAATTAAAAAGGCAATTAAGCAAAAAAACAAATCATAAAGCAAAACTAAAAGGAATTAATACCAAAAAATAAAAATGCAAAATAGACAATAACAACAAAAAATACCCAAACAAAAATACAAAACAAAGCCAAAAACATTCAAAATCCCCCCAAACTAAAAAGCAAAAAAAAAAAAAGCCAAACCAAAGATAATAACCAAAACAACAGAAAATAGGCAATAAAAAGGGCCCAAAAACCCCCACCAAAACAAACAACTTAATGGGCAAAACTAAATAAAAACAATACCAAAAAAAACGGGCAAAAATGCCAAAAAAAAACAAGGCAATAATAGCCAAAACAACAAAAAAAATAATGGAAAAAAAAAAAAGGAAAACAGCCAAATTAAAAAGGGCAAAAATACCCCAAATTCACAGGAAAAAAACGTTGCCAAAACTAAAAGCAATAATACCAAAACTAACAAGGAAATAATGCCGAAAAAAAAAAGAAATACTAGCCAAATTAAAAAACAAAATACCCAAAAATTTAAAAGGCAAAAAAGCCAAAAAATTAAAAAGGCAATATTAGCAAAACCAACAGCCAAAAATCAAAAACAAGGAAATATAACCAAAACTAACAAGCATAAAAAGCAAAACACAAGAAATAAACAAAATTAAAAAAAGAATGAAACCAAAACTAACAAGGGAACAATACCCAAACTAACGGGGCTTAATAAAAAATTAAAGAAATAAAAACCAAAACTAACAAAAAATATACCCAAAACAACAGGAATCAAAGCAAACTAAAAATTTGCAAAAACCAAACAAAAACGAAAAATGTTTCAAAATAACAAACTAAAAATAACCCCAAAACAAAAGGAATAATCCCCAAACTAACAAAAAATAAAACCAAAGTAAAAAGCAACAAAAGCCAACCTACAAGCATTAAAAAAATTTAAACAAACAAAATACAAAATACAAGGCAAAATGCAAAACTAACAAGGCAAAAATAAAAAAACAAAAGGGAAAAATCCAAAAACAACAGGCAATAATAACCAAACAAGGAAATAATAACCAACAACCCAAAAAAAAAGACAAAAAATAACACCAAAAAACGCCCAAACAAAGAGAAATAACAGTCAAACTACCAGGCATTTTCCCAAAAAAAAGTTAAAGCAAAAAAAAGAAAAAAAACAAAAGGCAATATAGCCAAAACTAAAAAGTAAAAATACCAAAAATTAAAAAGGGCAACAATAAAAATTTTTAAAGCAATAAAAAACTAACAACCCATTTCAGCAAAAATAAAAGGGCAAAAAATCCCCAAACTAAAACAAAAATCAAAAAAACAAGGAAATAATACCCAAACAACCCAGCAATCTAACCAAAACAACGGGGGAAAAATACCAAAACTAAAAGGAATTTTTCCCAAAAAATAAAAAAGGAAAATAGCCATCAAAAGGCCCAATAGCAAAAACTAATAATCAAAAAAAAGCAAAACTAACAAGCCAATAAAAAAATTTAAACAAGGCAAAAACTGAAAATAAACAGGCAATAACCAAAAAACAAAAGGGGGAAAAATACCCAAAAATTTTAAAAAACAAAATTTAGAAAATAAAGAACAAAAGCAAAACAAAAAGGCAAAAATGGGCTAACCCCCTACAAAAAAAAAATTTAACAGGGCAAAAATTGAAAAAAAAAAAGGGCAAAATAAAAAAAAAAGGCCAAACAAAACAACAATAGTACTAAGGAGAAAATAAAAACAATATAGCCAAACAAAAGGAAAAATTAAGCAAATAAAAAGGGCAATAATAGCCAAAACTAAAGCAATAAAGCAAACCTAAAACAAGGAAAAATAGACCCAAAAACAAAACAAAAATAAAAAAACCAAACAAAAAAAAAAAAAATACCCCAAAACTAAAAAAGCAAAAGGGCAAAAACAAAACTAAATACCCAAAAATTAAACCAAAAAGAAAAAAACAAGAAATATTAGCCAAAATAACAGGGAAATATAGCCAAACAACAAGGCAATAACCCAAAATAAAAAAATAATAGCCAAACTACTCCCCAAGAAAAAACCCAAACTAAGAAGAAATTCCAAAAAACAAAAAAGGGACAAAACCAAGCAAAATGCCAAAAACATAACAACCAAAGCAAAACTAAAAATTCTGAAAACTTAAAACAAAATAGACTAAAAACAACGGAAATTTTTAAGCAAAACTAAAAAGGGCAAAAACCCCAAAATTTTTTAAGGGGATTTAGCCAAAACTAAAGGGCAATAATACAAAAGAAAAAAAAATATATAAAAAAGCCCCTAGGCATTAAATAGCCAAAACTAACAAAAAAGTAATGGCAAAAACTAACAATGAAATACTAAGACAAATGTAACAATGCAATAATAGTGAAAACTAATAAGACAATAAAAGCAATTAATAAACATGTATTAATAGCCATAACTAACAGAGCAAACGTCGCCAAAACTAACAAGGCAATAATAGCAAAAACGTACAAGGCAATAATGACCAAAACTAGTAAGGGATTAATAGCCAAAACAAAAGAGGCAATACGAAGCTGAAACTTAAAAGGCAATAATAGCAAAAAAACTAACAAGGCTTTTATAGCCAAAACTAACAAGGTACTAATAGCCAAAACTAACAAGGCAATCATAAGCCAAAACTATCGAGGCAGTAAAAGCCAAAACTTATAATAGCCAAAACTAACAAGGCAATACAAAGCCGAAACTTAAAAGGCAATAATACCATTAATAGCCGAAAAAACTAACAAGGCAATAAAAGCCAAAACTAACAAGGTAATAATAGCCAAAACTAACAAGGCAATCCTAGGCCAAAACTATTGGAGCAATAAGAGCCAACCTAAAAAAAAGCAATATTAGCCAAAAATAACAAGGCAACAATAGCCAAAACAAACAAATCAAGAATAGCCAGTGCTAACAAGGCAATAATAGCCAATAAGGCAATAATAGCCAATAACTAGCAATGCAATAATAGTCAAAACTAACAAGGAAATAAGAGCAAAAACTAACAAGGCAATAACCACCAAACTAACAGGGTAATGCTATACCAAAACGTGCGAAGGAATAGAAGCCAAAACTAAAAATAGAATATTAGTTAAAAGTAACAAGGAAAAAAAGCCGAAACTAGAAAGGCAATATTAGCCAAAAATAACAAGGCAATAATAGCCAATACTAATACAACAATAATAGTGAAAATTAACAATGCAATACTTAGGCAATAATTACAGAGCAATAATAGTTAAAACTAACAAGGCAATAATAGCCAAAACTAACAAGGCAGTAGTAAGAGAAAACTAAGATGACAATAATAGCCAAAACTAAGAAGGCAATAATAGACAATACTAACAATGCAGTAATAGCAAAAAAATAAAAAGGTAATACTAGCCAAATGTAAATAAAACACAAATAGCCAAAACTAAGAAGGCAAGATTAGCCAAAATTAAGAAGGTAATAATAGACAAAACATACAAGACAATAATACCGAAAACTGATAAGGCAATAATAACCAACACTAACAAGGCAATAATAGCCAAAACAAACAAGACGATAATAGCCAAAACTAAAAAGGAGAAAAATAGACACAACAAAGCAATAACTACGATTGCTAAAAAGGTATTCATAGCTATGACTAACAAGCTAGTAGTAACCAAAACTAACAATGCAGTATTAAGCAAAATCTAACAAGGCAATATAGCAACATCTAACAAGGCAATACTTAGCCAAAACTAACAAGGTAATAATGACCAAATGGAACAAGGAAATACTTTTCCAAATGTAACAAGGCAATTGGTAGCCCAAACTAACAAAACAATAAATGCTAAAACTAACAAGGCAATAATGGGTCAAACTAACAATGAAATACTAAGCCAAATGTAACAGTGCAACAAAGGTCCACACTAAGAAGACAATAACAGTGATTAATAAACAGGTTTTAATAGCCATAACTAACGAGGCAAAAGTAGCCAAAACTAACAATGCAATATCAAGCCAATGCTAATAAGGAAGTAATAGCCAAATCCATCAGGACAATAATAACCAAAACTAAGAAAGGAATAATAGCCAAACCGAAAAGCGAAAAAGAAGCGAAAACTAAAAAAACTTTATATTAACCAAAATAAACGTGGCAATACAAAGATGAAACTTAAAAGGCAGAAATAGCTAAACTACCAAGGCAATAATGGCCCAAACAAACAAAGTAATAATAGGCAACATAAAAAGGGAAAAAATAGCCAAAAAGTGGCAATAATAGCCAAAACTAAAAAGTCAATATTAGCCAAAATAACAAGTCAACAATAGCCAAACCTAACAAAGCAATAATAGTAAAAAACTAACAATGCAATAACAAGGCAATACTTAGCAGAAACTACTCAGGCACAATAGCCAAATGAAACCAGGAAATACTAGTCCAAATGTAACAAGACAATAAATAGCCCAAACTAACAACGCAATAATAGCAACAAGTAACAAGGCAATGCTTAGCCAAAACCTAATTAGCCAATAATGGCAAAACAAAAAGGAAATACTAAGCCAAAACTAACGAGGCAATAATAGCCAAAACTATCAAGGCAATAATAGATTAAAGTACACAGACAATATTAGCCAAAAGTATTAAGACAACAATAGCCAAATCTTACAAGGCAATAATTGCCAATACTAACAAGGCAATAGTAGCCCAAACTAACCAGGGAAAAATAGCCAAAACCTAGCAAGGCAATAAAAGCCATAAATCACAAGACACAAATAGCACAAAGTAACAAGGCTAGAATGGCTAGAACTAGCAAGGCAATAATAGCCAATACCAAAAAGGTAAACATAGTGAAAATTAAAAAGGCAATGCTAAGCTAATAATAACAAGATCATAATAGCAAAATCTAATGAGGCATTAATAGCCAAAAATCATAATGCAAAAATAGCCACAACTAACAAGGCAACAATAGCCAAAACGAACGAGGCAATACAAAGCCAAATCTAACATTGCAATACTAGCCAAGACTAACAACGCAAAAATAGCCAAACCTAAAGAGGTAGCAGTAAGCCAAAACAAACAGGAAATCATTGCCAGAGGTAACAAGGCAACAACAGCC
The DNA here is from genome assembly GCA_028751875.1 of Rapana venosa. Lineage (NCBI taxonomy): Eukaryota > Metazoa > Mollusca > Gastropoda > Neogastropoda > Muricidae > Rapana > Rapana venosa. The sequence goes on along the minus strand of CM054135.1, from coordinate 29,789,677 downwards.
AAACTAACAAGGCATTAATGGGCAAATCTAACATGACAACAATAGCCAAAATTAACAAGGCAATAATCGCCAAAACTAACAAGGCAATAATAGCCAAAACTAACAAGGCAATAATGGCAAAAAGAAACAAGGAAATACTAGTCCAAATGTAACAAGGCAAAAAATAGCCCAAATTCACAAGGAAATACTTGCCAAAACTAACAACGCAATAATAGCCAAAACTAACAAGGCAATAATGGCCGAAAGAAACAAGGAAATACTAGTCCAAATGTAACAAGGCAATAAATAGCCAAAACTTACAAGGCAAAACTAGCCAAAAATAACAAGGCAATACTTAGCGAAAACCTAACTAGCCAATAATGGCAAAGCTAACAAGGAAATACTAAGCCAAAACTAACGAAGCATTAATAAGCAAAACTATCAAGGCAATAATAGCTAAAATTGAAAAAAAGATATAATTAGCCAAAACTAACAAGGGAACAATAGCCAAATCTAACGAGGCATTAATAGCAAAACATTATAAGGCAATAATAGCCACAACTAACAAAGAAATAATAGCCAAAACGAACGATGCGATACAAAGCCAAATCTAACATTGCAATAATAGCCAAGACTAACAACGCAATTGTTGCAAAAATTAACAAGCTAGTAGTAAGCCAAAACTAAGAAGGAAATAATAGCCCAAACTAACAAGGAAATAAAAGCCAAAAGTAACAACGCAACAAAAGCCAAACTTACAAGTCATTAATAGTCAAATCTAACAAGACAACAATAGCGAAAATTGACAAGGCAATAATCGACAAAACTGACAAGGCAATAATACCCAAAACTAACAAGGCAAAAATGACCAAAACTAACGAGGCAATAATAACCAAGACTAAGCTGACAATAATAAGCAACACTAACCATACAATGCAAAGACAAAAGTAACGAGGCAATAACAGCCCAAACTAAAGAGGTCATAACAGTCAAATCTTACAAGGCTATATTAGCCAAAAGTTACAAGACAATAACAGCAAAAAACAAGGCAATACTAGCCAAAACTAACAAAGTACTAATAGCCAAAATTAACAAGGCAACAATAGTAACAACTTTCAAGGCAATAACGGCCAAAGCTAACAAGGCAGTGGTCAGGCAAAAATAAGAAGGCAATAAATAGCCCAAACTAAGAAGGCAATAATAGTCAAAACAAACAAGGTAATAATAGCCCAAACTAACCAGACAATACTAAGCCAAAACTAACGAGGCAATAATAGCCAAAACTAAATAGGCAATAATAGCCAAAAATAACAAGGCAACAATAGCCAGTACTAACAAGGCCATTATAGTCAAAAACTAATAATGCAAAAATAAGTCAAAACTAACAAGCCAATAACAGCAAAATATAACAAGGCAATAACTGTCAAATAAACGAGGCAATGCTAAGCCAAAACATATGAGGGAATAATAGCCAAAATTTAAAAAGACAATATTAGTTAAAAGTAACAAGGCAACAAAAGTCAAAACTATCAAGGCAACAGTGGCCATAACTACCTACGAAATAATATGAAATTTTAACAGGGCAATAATAGTGAAAATTAACAATGCAATACTAAGCCAATAATTGCAGGGCACTAATAGTCAAAACTAACAATGCAGTACTAAGAGAAAACTAAGAAGGCAATAATAGCCAAAACTAAGAAGGCAATGCTAAGTCAATACTAACAAGGCAATGAAAGCCAAAACTAACAATGCAATAATAGTCAAACCTAACAAGGCAATAGTAGCCAAAAACTAACAGGAAATAAATAATACCTATAACAAAAAGAAAAAAAAATAGCCCCAACTAACAAGCAACAATGGGCAAAACTAACAAGGCTATAATAGCCAATACTAACACTTCAACAATAGTGAAAATTAACAAGGCAATACTTAGCCAATAATAACAGGGCAATAGTAGCCAAAACTAACAAGGCAATAAAACCCAAATATAATAAGGCAATAATAGCCAAAACTACTGGCAAGAAAAGCCAAAACTAAGAAGGCGATAATAGCAAAAACGAACAAGGTATCAATAGCCAAGACTAAATAGGCCAAAATAGCCATAACAACCAAAGCAATACTAGCGAATTCTGAAAAGCTGTAATAACAAACCAATAGTAGCTAAAACGAACAATGCAGTATTAAGCGAAAACTAACAAGGCAATAATAGCCAAATCTTTCAAGGTATTACTTAGCCAAAACTAACAAGGCAATAATGATCAAAAGAAACAAGAAAATACTATTTCAAATGTAACTAGGCATTAAATAGCCAAAACTAACAAAAAATTAATGGCAAAAACTAACAATGAAATACTAAGACAAATGTGACAATGCAATAATAGTGAAAACTAATAAGACAATAAAAGCGATTAATAAACATGTATTAATAGCCATAATTAACAGAGCAAACGTCGCCAAAACTAACAAGGCAATAATAGCAAAAACGTACAAGGCAATAATGGCCAAAACTAGTAAGGGACTAATAGCCAAAACAAAAGAGGCAATACGAAGCTGAAACTTAAAAGGCAATAATAGCAAAAAAACTAACAAGGCTTTTATAGCCAAAACTAACAAGGTACTAATAGCCAAACTAACAAGGAGTCATAAGCCAAAACTATCGATGCAGAAAAAGCCAAAATTATAATAGCAAAAACTTACAAGGCAATACAAAGCCGAAACTTAAAAGGCAATAATACCATTAATAGCCAAAAAAAACTAACAAGGCAATAAAAGCCAAAACTAACAAGGTAATAATAGCCAAAACTAACAAGGCAATCCTAGGCCAAAACTATTGCAGCAATAAGAGCCAACCTAAAAAAAAGCAATATTAGCCAAAAATAACAAGGCAACAATAGCAAAACAAACAAATCAAGAATAGCCAGTGCTAACAAGGCAATAATAGCCAATAAGGCAATAATAGCCAATAACTAGCAATGCAATAATAGTCAAAACTAACAAGGAAATAAGAGCAAAAACTAACAAGGCAATAACCACCAAACTAACAGGGTAATGCTAAACCAAAACGTGCGAAGGAATAGAAGCCAAAACTAAAAATACAATATTAGTTAAAAGTAACAGGAAAATAGCCAAAACTAGAAAGGCAATATTAGCCAAAAATAACAAGGCAATAATAGCCAATACTAACACAACAATAATAGTGAAACTACGATTGCTAAAAAGGTATTCATAGCTATGACTAACAAGCTAGTAGTAACCAAAACTAACAATGCAGTATTAAGCAAAATCTAACAAGGCAATATAACAACATCTAACCAGGTAATACTTAGCCAAAACTAACAAGGTAATAATAACCAAATGGAACAAGGAAATACTTTTCCAAATGTAACAAGGCAATAGGTAGCCCAAACTAACAAAACAATAAATGCTAAAACTAACAAGGCAATAATGGGTCAAACTAACAATGAAATACTAAGCCAAATGTAACAGTGCAACAAAAGTTAAAACTAACAAGACAATAACAGTGATTAATAAACAGGTTTTAATAGCCATAACCAACGAGGCAAAAGTAGCCAAAACTAACAATGCAATATCAAGCCAACGCTAATAAGGAAATAATAGCCAAATCCAACAGGACAATAACAACTAAAACTAAGAAAGGAATAATAGCCGAACCGAACAAGGCAAAACGAAGCGAAAACTAAAAAACTTTATATTAACCAAAATAAACGTGGCAATACAAAGATTAAACTTAAAAGGCAGAAATAGCTAAACTATCAAGGCAATAATGGCCCAAACAAACAAAGTAATAATAGCCAACATAAAAAGGAAAAAATAGCCAAAAAGTGGCAATAATAGCCAAAACTAAAAAGTCAATATTAGCCAAAAAAACAAGTCAACAATAGCCAAACCTAACAAAGGAGTAATAGTCAAAAACTAACAAAGCAATAATAGTCAAAACTAACAAGTCAATAATACAAAAGACTAACAAATCAATAATAGAAAAAACTAACAAGTTAATAATAGTCAAACTAACAAGGCAATGCTAAGCCAGAACTAACGAGGGAATGATATCCAAAACTAAAAAGGCAATATTAGTAAAAAAACAAAAAACAGATTTATAATAGCCATTACTAACAAGGCAAAAATAGCCACAATTTACAACTCAATAATTGCCAAAACTAACAAGGCTAAAACTGTTTTAATACTAACACGGCAACAATAGTGAAAATTAACAAAGCAACACTAAGCCAATAATAACAGGGCAACAATAACCAAAACTTACAAGGCAATAATAGCCAAAACTAAAAAGGCCATACTAGCCAAATCTAAAAGAACAATAATAGCCAAAACTAAGAAGGCAATAAAAGCCAAAACTAACAAGGCAATATTAACCAAAACAAACAAGGCATTTCTGGCAAAAATAAAAAGAGAAAAAGAGCCAAAACAAACACAGCAACATTATTGAATACTAAAAAGGTTTTAATAGCCATAAATAATAAGCCAATAGTAGCCAAAACTAAGAATGCAGTTTTAAGCAGAAGTTAACATGACAATAATAGCTCAAACTAGCAAGACAATAAAGGCCAAAACCAACAGGACAGTAATGGCCAAAACTAGCAATGCAATATAAACCAAAACTTACAAGCAATAATAGAAAAATCCAACAAGGCAATGATAACCAAAAATTTCAAGGCAATAATAGCCAAAACTAAGAAGGGAATATTAGCCAAAACTGATAAGACAATAATAGCCGAAAGTAAAAAAATCAATTATAGCCAAAACGAACGGGGTAATACGAAGCCAAAACTATAAAGGAAACATTAGCCTAAGTAACAAGGCAATACAAAGCCAAAACTAACAAAGCAATACTAAGCCCAAAGTACTGAGCCAAGAATAGCCAAACTCAAAAGGTTATATTAGCCAAAACGAGCAAGGCAACTATAGTCAAAAGTAACAAGTAAAAATAGCCAATACTAACAAGGCAATACTTAGCCAAAACTAACAACGCAATAATGGCAAAAACAAACAAGGAACTACGATTCCAAATGTAACAAGGCAATAAGAACCAAAACTAAAAAACAATAAAGGCCAAAACTAACAAGGCAATAATAGCCTAAACTTACAATGAAATACTTAGCCAAATAAAACACTGTAATAATAGTCAAAACTAACAAGACAATAATAGCAATTAATAAACAAGTTTTGACAACGATAACAACGAGGCAAAGTAACCAAACTAACAATACGATATTAAGCCAAAACTAATAAGGTAATAATACCCAAAGTCCAACAGGGCAATAATAATAAAAACAAACAAGGCAATAATACCCAAAACTAAGAAGGGAATAATAGCCAAAACAAACGGGGCAATACGAAGCGAAAACTAAAAAACTTTATAATAGCCAAAAAAAACGGGGCAATACAAAGCCCCAACTTAAAAGGCAAAACATAGCCAAACTAACAAGGCAATTTTGCCAAAACCAATAATATAATAGCCAAAACAAAAAGGAAAAAATAGCCAAAAATAACGGGGCAAAAAAAACCAAAACTCAAACGGCAATATTAGCCAACAATAACAACGCAACAATAGCCAAACCTAACAAAGCAATAAGAGCCAGTACTAACAATGCAATAATAGCCAAAAACTATCAAGGCAATAATAAACAAATTAACAAGGCAATTCTAAGCCAGAACTAACGAGGGAATAATAGCCAAAACTAAAAAGGATAATATTAGTTAAAACTAACAAGGCAACAATAGCGAAAACTAACAAGGCAGATATAGTCAAAACTACAAAGGCAATATTAGTCATTTAAACGTGAGGTAATACTAAGCCTGTACTAACAGGGCAATGATAGCCAAAACTAAAAAGGCTAAAATAGCCAAACCTAACACTGTTAGAAGAGCCAAATATAACAGACAAAAATAGGCACAATTAAAAAGGCAATAAAAGCCAAAACTAACAAGGCAATAATAGCCAAAACTAAATAGGCAATACAAGCTAAAACTAACAAGGCAATAACAGCGAAAACTAACAAGCCAATAATAGCCAAACCTAACGAGGTAATACAACACAATAAATAACAAGTCAATACTCGCCAAAACTAAGAGGTCAAGAAAAGCCAAAACTAACATGGCAAGAAAAGGCAAGAACTAAAAAGGTAATAATAGCCAAATGTAACAATAAAAAATAGCCGAAAGTTACTAGGCAAAAATACCCCAAAGTAACAAGTCAATAATCGCCAAATCTAAGAATGCAATAATACCTAAAAGCTAACAAGGCAATAACAGCCAAAATTTACAAGGCAATAATAGCGAAAACTATGAAGGCAAGAATAGCCAACTTAACAAGGCAATAATATTTTGAAAAAGGAATAATAGCGAAAACTAAAGGCAATAATAGCGAAAACTAACAAGGCAATAATAGCCAACACTAACAAAGCAATACAAGCCAAAACGAACAAGGCAAAAGGAAGCCAAAAATAAGAGAGGCAATAATAGTCAAACCTTACGAGGCAATACAAAGAAAGCTTAACAAGACAATAATAGTCTAAACTAACAAGGCTAAAATAGCCCAAACTAACAAGGCATCAACAGCCAAAACTAACAAGGCAATATTCAGCCAATACTAACGAGGCAATAATAGTCCAAACTAACAAAGCAATAATAGCCAAAACTAACAAGGAATGATAGCCAAATGTACAAAAACAACGATAGCCAAAACTAACAATCCAAAAAATACCCACAACTAATAAGGCAATAATAGTCAAAACTGATGGCAATAAAAGCCAAATCTAACAAGGCAACAATAGCCAAAACTAACAAGGCATTAATAGCCAAAAATAACAAGAGGAAAATAGGCCCCCCAAAGCAATAATAGCTAATGCTAAAAATCTATTAATAGCTAAAACTAGCAAGCCAATAGTAGACCAAACTACAAATGCAGTATTAAGAGAAAGCAAACAAGGCAATAATAGCCAAATCTAACAAAGCAATACTTAGCAGAAATTACTCAGGCACAATAGCCAAATGAAACCAGGAAATACTAGTCCAAATGTAACAAGACAATAAATAGCCCAAACTAACAACGCAATAATAGCCACAAGTAACAAGGCAATACTTAGCCAAAACCTAATTAGCCAATAATGGCAAAACAAAAAGGAAATACTAAGCCAAAACTAACGAGGCAATAATAGCCTAAACTATCAAGGCAATAATAGATTAAAGACACAGACAATATTAGCCAAAAGTATTAAGACAACAATAGCCAAAACTTACAAGGCAATAATTGCCAATACTAACAAGGCAATAGTAGCCCAAACTAACAAGGGAAAAATAGCCAAAACATAGCAAGGCAATAAAAGCCATAAATCACAAGACACAAATAGCCCAAAGTAACATGGCTAGAATGGCTAGAACTAGCAAGGCAATAATAGCCAAAACCAAGAAGGTAAAAATAGTGAAAATTGAAAAGGCAATGCTAAACTAAAAATAGCAAAGTCATAATAGCAAAATCTAATGAGGCATTTAATAGCCAAAAATAATAAGGCAAAAAAAAAGCAACAACTAACATGGCAATAATAGCCAAAACGAACGAGGCAATACAAAGCCAAATCTAACATTGCAATACTAGCCAAGACTAACAACGCAATAATAGCCAAACCTAAAAAGGTAGCAGTAAGCCAAAACTAACAGGAAATCATTGCCAGAGGTAACAAGGCAACAACAGCCAAACTAACAAGGCATTAATGGGCAAACCTAACATGACAACAATAGCCAAAATTAACAAGGCAATAATCGCCAAAACTAACAAGGCAATAATAGTCAAACAAACAAGGCAAAAATGGCAAAAAGAAAAAAGGGGAAAATACTAGTCCAAATGTAACAAGGGAAATAATAGCCCAAATTCACAAGGAAATACTTGCCAAAATAGCAACGCAATAATTGCCAAAACTAACAAGGCAATAATGGCCGAAAGAAACAAGGAAATACTAGTCCAAATGTAACAAGGAAATAATTAGCCAAAACTGACAAGGCAAAACTAGCCTAAAGTAACAAGGCAATACTTAGCGAAAACCTAACTAGCCATTAAAGGCAAAGCTATCAAGGAAATACTAAGCCAAAACTAACGAAGCATTAATAAGCAAAACTATCAAGGCAATAATAGCTAAAATTTAAAAAAAAAGATATAATTAGCCAAAACTAACAAGGCAATAATAACCCAAACTAACAAGGGAACAATAGCCAAATCTAACGAGGCATTAATAGCAAACAATTATAAAGCAATAATAGCCACAACTAACAAGGAAATAATAGCCAAATCGAACGATGCAATACAAATCTAACATTGCAATAATAGCCAAGACTAACAACGCAATTATTGCAAAAATTAACAAGCTAGTAGTAAGCCAAAACTAAGAAGGAAATAATAGCCAAAACTAACAAGGCAATAATGGCAAAAAGAAACAAGGAAATACTAGTCCAAAGTGTAACAAGGCAAAAAATAGCCAAAATTAACAAGGAAATACTTGCCAAAACTAACATGGCAATAATAGCCAAAACTAACAAGGCAATAATGGCCGAAAGAAACAAGGAAATACTACTCCAAATGTAACAAGGCATTAAATAGCCAAATCTTACCAGGCAAAACTAGCCAAAAGTAACAAGGCAATACTTAGCAAAAACCTAACTAGCCAATAATGGCAAAGCTAACAAGGAAATACTAAGCCAAAACTAACGAAGCATTAATAAGCAAAAACTATCAAGGCAATAATAGCTAAAATTGAAAATAAGATATAATTAGTCAAACTAAAAAGGCAATAATAGCCCAAACTAACAAGGGAACAATAGCCAAATCTAACGAGGCATTAAAAATGAAACATTATAAAGCAATAATAGCCACAACGAACAAGGAAATAATAGCCAAAACGAACGATGCAATACAAAGCCAAATCTAACATTGCAATAATAGCCAAGGTCATAACAGTCAAATCTTACAAGGCTATAATAGCCAAAAGTTACAAGACAATAACAGCAAAAAACAAGGCAACACTAGCCAAAACTAACAAAGTAATAATAGCCAAAATTAACAAGGCAACAATAGTAATAACTTTCAAGGCAATAACAGCCAAAGCTAACAAGGCAGTGTTCAGGCAAAAATAAGAAGGCAATAAATAGCCAACTAAGAAGGCAATAATAGTCAAAACTTACGAGGTAATAATAGCCCAAACTAACCAGACAATACTAAGCCAAAACTAACGAGGCAATAATAGCCAAAACTAAATAGACAATAATAGCCCAAAATAACAAGGCAACTAACAATGCCATTATAGTCAAAAACTAATAATGCAAAAATAGTCAAAACTAACAAGCCAATAACAGCAAAATATAACAAGGCAATAACTGCCAAACAAACAAGGCAATGCTAAGCCAAAACATATGAGGGAATAATAGCCAAAATTTATAAAGGCAATATTAGTTAAAAGTAAAATCTTAAAAAGTTAAAAGCCAAAACTTATAATAGCCAAAACTAACAATGCAATACAAAGCCGAAACTTAAAAGGCAATAATAGCCGAAAGCTAACAAGGCAATAATAGCCAAAACTAACAAGGCAATCCTAGGCCAAAACTATTGGAGCAATAAGAGCCAAACTAAGAAAGGCAATATTAACCAAATATAACAAGGCAAAATACCAAAACAAACAAATCAAGAATAGCCAGTGCTAACAAGGCAATAATAGCCAATAAGGCAATAATAGCCAATAACTAGCAATGCAATAATAGTCAAAACTAACAAGGCATTAATAGCAAAAACTAACAAGGCAATAACCACCAAACTAACAGGGTAATGCTAAACCAAAACGTGCGAAGGAATAGAAGCCAAAACTAAAAATACAATATTAGTTAAAAGTAACAAGAAAAAAAGCCAAAACTAGAAAGGCAATATTAGCCAAAAATAACAAGGCAATTACAGCCAATACTAACACAACAATAATAGTGAAAATTAACAATGCAATACTTGGGCAATATTTACAGGTCAATAATAGCTAAAACTAACAAGGCAATAATAGCCAAATCTAACAAGGCAGTAGTAAGAGAAAACTAAGACGACAATAAAAGCCAAAACTAAGAAGGCAATAATAGACAATATTAACAATGCAGTAATAGCGAAAAAATAAAAAGGATATACTAGCCAAATGTAAATAAAACACAAATAGCCAAAACTAAGAAGGCAAAAATAGCCAAAATTAAGAAGGCAATAATAGTTGAAACATTCAAGACAATAATACTGAAAACTGATAAGGCAATAATAACCAAAACTAACAAGGCAATAATAGCCAAAACAAACAAGACGATAATAGCCAAAACTAAAAGGAGAAAATTAGACACAACAAAGCAAAAAACTACGATTGCTAAAAAGGTATTCATAGCTATGACTTAAGCTAGTAGTAACCAAAAACAAAACAATGCAGTATTAAGCAAAATCTAACAAGGCAAATTAGCCAAAATTTAAACCCAGCAATACTTTAGCCAAAACTAACAAGGTATAATAAACCAAAATGGAACAAGGAAATATTTTTCCAAATGTAACAAGGAAATAGGTAGCCCAAACTAACAAGACAATAAATGCTAAAACTAACAAGGCAATAATGGGTCAAACTAACAATGAAATACTAAGCCAAATGTAACAGTGCAACAAAAGTCAACACTAACAAGACAATAACAGGGGATTATCAGACAGGTTTTAATAGCCATAATAACGAGGCAAAGTACCCAAAACTAACAATGCAATATCAAGCCAACGTTAATAAGGAAATAATAGCCAAATCCAACAAGGCAAAATTAACCAAAACTAACAAAGCAATAATAGCCAAAACTAAGAAAGAAATAATAGCCAAAACGAACAAGACAAAACGAAGCGAAACTAAAAAACTTTACAATAGTCTTACTAACAAGGAAATACAAAGATGAAACTGAAAAGGCAGAAATAGCTAAACTACCAAGGCAATAATGGCCCAAACAATTAAAGTAATAATAGCAAAAAAAGAGAGGGCGAAATAGCCAAAAAAGGGGCAATAATAGCCAAAACTAGCAAGGCAATAAAGGCCAAAACTAACAGGACAGTAATGGCCAAAACTAACAATGCAATATAAAGCCAAAACTTAAAAGCAATAATAGCCAAATCAAACAAGGCAATAATAGCCAAAGCTTTTAAGGCAATAAGAGCCAAAATTTAGAAGGGAATAAAAAGCCAAACTTACAAGGCAATAATAGCCAAAAGTAACAAGGTAATAATAGCCAAAACTAACAAGGCAATATAAGCCACAACTAACGAGGCAATAATAGCAAAAACTCAAAAGACAATATTTGCCAAAAAAGGTAACAATAGCCAAAACTAACAAAGCAATAATAACCAGTAGTAACAAGGCAATAGTAGCCAAAACCTAACAAGACAATTAAAAGCCCAAACTTAAAAGTCAATAATGGCCAAAACTTACAAGGCAATAATAGACTAAACTAACATGGCAATAACAGCCAAAACTAACAAGGAAATAATAGCCACAACTAAGAAGGGAATAATAGCCAAAACTGTTAAGGAAATAATAGCCGAAAGTAAAAAATCAATTATAGCCAAAACGACGGTGTAATACGATTCCAAAACTATAAAGGAAACGTTAGCCAAAAGTAACAAGGCAATACAAAGTCAAAACTAACAAAGCAATACTAAGCCCAAAGTACTGAGGCAATGATAGCCAAACTAAAAAGGTTATATTAGCCCAAACTAGCAAGGCAACAATAGTCAAAAGTAACAAGTAAAAATAGGCAATACTAACAAGGCAATACTTAGCCAAAACTAACAACGCAATAATGGCCAAAAGAAACAAGGAACTACGATTCCAAATGTAACAAGGCAATAAGTAGTCAAAACTAACAAGTAATAAAGTCCAAAACTAACAAGGCAGTAATGGCCAAAACTTACAATGAATTACTAAGCCAAATAAAACAATGCAATAATCATCATCATCATTAGCCATTACACCCAGTAGGGCAGCAACAAAGCGCTTCCACTCCTGCCTATTCTGGGCCAACCTAGTCACTGATCCCCAAGAGTGCTGCATGGCCTTCATCTCACTTTCTACAGTTCTTCTCCACGTTGCTTTTGGTCTTCCTTTCTTTCTCCTTCCTTCTGGGGTCCAGTGCAATGCTGTTCTTGTGATTGACTGTGGGTCTCTTCGGAGGATGTGCCCAATCCACTTCCACCGTCGTCTGGTGGTTATGGTTCCCATGTCTTCTTGCCTGCATTCCGTAGTAGGTTTTCTTTGGGAGATCTTCTCGGGCCCAAAAAAAATCCGGAGAATTCTTTGCAGGCATATGGTGTGGAAGGATCGAAGTTTGGTAAGATCCACTTCCGTCATCCTCCAGCACTCAGAACCGTACAGGAGCGTAGACACAACACAGCTCTGGTATAGCTTCAGCTTGGTTTTGGTGCTGTACTGAGTTGATCTCCAGATATTGTTCATCCCCCTAAACACATTCCGGGCCTTTGCCCAGTCTGTTGTGGATGTCTTCTTTTGTGTTGCCCTCTGTTTTGATGATGCTGCCAAGGTATGTGAACTTGTCTGTGTGGCGCAGGTCATTTTCCATTCACTTTCACAGGGGCTGGTGTGTTCACATTGAGCGACATTGTCTCCGTTTTCTTGGTGCTAATACGAAGCCCCACTTGCTGTTCCGAATGTTTGGAGTTGCTGGTCTTCTCCTGGATATGTTTGGTGGTTGTGGGACAGCAGCGCCAGGTCATCCGCAAAATCAAGGTCGTCTAGTGTTGGAACAGGCTCCAGCGAATCCCCCTTGGGGTGGTCTTCTGTCGTTTCCTCATCACCCAATCAATTTGGGCAGATTGGGAAAAGAACTGCTGACATCACACATCCTTGTCTTACTCCAGTCTTGACTTTTGAAGACAGTGTTGTATGGCCCACAGAGCATCTGAAGTTGTCATAGAAGCTTTTAATAAGGTGTAAACCCGTTTCGATGGGGATGCCATAGTGTCGAAGGATACTCCAAAGGCTGTCTCTGTGTATCTGTCAAAAGCCTTTTCGAAGTCCACAAAATTCACATCAGTTGTCCTTTGCCACTCTGTGCACTGTTCGATGATGTTTCTGAGCGTGAATATCTGGTCTATACATCCTCGCTGCTTCCTGAAACCTGCTTGTTCTTTCCTCAAAGCATCGTCCACAGCGTCTGATATTCTTCTGATGACCTTGGCCAGTATCTTGCTTGGCACAGACAAAAGAGTGATTCCCCTCCAGTTGTTGCAAGTGCTCAGGGTTCCTTTCTTGGGGCTTTTGACTATCACTCCTTTGGTCCAATCATCAGGTACTTTTTCGTTCTTCCATGCAGCTGTGAACAGTGGTTGCAGTATGTCAGCTGCTAGTTCAGAATCTGCCTTGAACAGTTCGGCACCAAGGTTGTCCTGGCCTGGTGACTTGCCGTTCTTGAGAGTGTTGATGGCAGCCACTATCTCTTCAATGTCTAAGTCTTTTGTAGCTTCTGGGATGTCAGCTGTCTCGTCAGGTGGTGGTCGGTTGAGAACTTCCTGGAAGTGTTCAGCCCATCTTTCTTCTTGCTCTTTCTCTGTTGTCAACAGTTTCCCTTGTCTGTCCCTGATTGGTCCCCAAGCGCTCCTCTTAAATTTGTTGCATACTTTCTTGGTGATCTTGTAGACTCTCCCTTGCTCTCCTTGGGCCGCCGCCTCTTCTGCCTCAGCTGCCAGCTGGTCCATGGCTTCTCTCTTGTCACGGCGTGCGAGTCTCTTCACTTTCCTGTGTGCCTCTCTGTACAACTCTTCCTGCCTCTCTCGTAACCGTGGAGACTTTACTTGCAGAAGTCTCTTCTTGGTCTCTCTTCTTTCTTTGATGGCATCGAGGGTCTCTTGTTGGATCCAGTCATTGTTGGTCTTCTTCTTTTGATGGCCGATGTTGTCCTTGCTGCTCTCAGTGTACAGTTTACAGATCTGCTTCCATGTCGTATCTATGTCATGCTGTTCTGTCATGTTCTGCAGGATGTGGAATCTGTTCCTCAGATCGTTGACGAATGCAGACTTCACGTTGGTGTCTCTCAATCGCTGGGTATCAAAACGCGCTTGAGTGGATGGTCTTGTGGTTTTCTTCAGTTTCATCTGGATGTGTGCTGTCACCAGGTGATGATCGCTCCCGACATCCGCACTTCGCTTGGTTCTCCCATCCAGAAGAGATCTTCTCCACTTACCATTGATCATCAGATGGTCAATCTGGTTCATATCTCTCCCATTCGGCGACGCCCAAGTCAGCTTGTGGATGTCCCGGTGCGTGAATAGGGTCCCTCCTATCACTAAGTTGTTCATGGCGCAGAACTCCACAAGTCTCTCCCCGTTGTCATTTCTGTTCCCCACCCCGTGTTTTCCCATGACTCTCTCATAGTCGGTGTTGTCACTTCCGACCTTGGCATTGAGGTCCCCCATGATGACGATGAGGTCATGGCGTGAGGCTTTCTCTGTCTCTGTCTGCAGCTGGTGGTAGAAGTCATCTTTGCTCTCATCGTTGCTGTTGTTGGTTGGTGCTTAGCACTGGATGATGGTGATGTTGATGTGCCTTCCCTTCAGTCTTGCACTCATTAGTCTGCTGTTGATGGGCTTCCACTCCATAAGGCATCTCTCAACGCCTTTCTTGAGGATGATGGCAACTCCCTCGTGGTGCTGGTCGTCATCTCTCCCAGAGTAGAGGACGGTTTCTCCGGTGGTGGTTCTCATTCTCCCAGATCCAGTCCATCTACTCTCGCTTACTCCTAGGACATGGAGGTTGAATCTTCTCATCTCTAATGTTACCTGTGCCAGCTTGCCCGTCTCATACATCGTTCTCACGTTCCAATGTCCTAGTCTGATCTTAGTTTTGGTGGTGTTCAGGTCTTCCCTTATCCTGCTGGTAGCTTCCTCTCGGCTTTGGCCAACAGCATTCATACGAGTCTCACTGGACTCGGGAGGTCCTTCGCACGCAAAAGTATAAGTTTTCTTTGTTGCTGTTTCTGTAACTGCTCTTTTTTTACGGGACAGGGTTGTTAGCCCTGTGCCCAACCCCCAACCTGGAGGAAGGGTTCCACCTTAGTCGCCTCTTACGACATGCCTGGTTGGAGGGCAGGGATCCTATTCTTGCAATGCTCGCTTTGTAAGCATACCCCGGGAGTCCCACGGGGGAATGCAATAATAGTCAAAACTAACAAGACAAAAATAGCGATTAATAAACAAGTTTTGATAACCATAACTAACGAGGTAAAGTAACCAAACTAACAATGTGATATTAAGCCAAAACTAATAACGTATTAATAGCCAAATCCAACAGGGCAATAGTAATCAAAACTAACAAGGTAATAATAGCCAAAACTAAGAAGGGAATAATAGCCAAAACAAACGAGGCAACACGAAGCGAAAACTAAAACACTTTATAATAACCAAAATTAACGAGGCAATACAAAACTAAAACTTAAAAGGCTGACATAGCCAAACTATTAAGGCAATAATAGCCCAAACAAATAATATAATAGCCAAAACAAAAAGGAAAAAATAGCCAAAAATAACGAGGCAATAACAGCGAAAACTAAAACGGCAATATTAGCCAAAAATAACAAGGCAACAATAGCCAAACCTAACAAAGCAATAAGAGCCAGTACTAACAAGGCAATAATAGCCAAAAACTAACAAGGCAATAATAGTCAAACTAACAAGGCAATGCTAAGCCAGAACTAACGAGGGAATAATAGCCAAAACTAAAAAAGCAATATTAGTTATTTTAATTTTATTTTACTTTATTTTATTCTTTTATATCGAGGATAATGGAATAAGCACTTATGTGCTTTTTTACATCAGTCCCCGGGTGTATGCGGTTTTGTAAATTTTGTCATCTGTTCCCACCGGCACACAATGGCCTACTCTTAGTTAGTTAAAACTAACAAGGCAGCAATAGCCAAAACTAACAAGGCAACAATGGTCAAATTTACAGGACAATAGTAGTCAATAGTAATACGACAATAATAGTGAAAATTAGCCAGATAATTCGTGGACAATAATAATCAAAACTAACAAGGCAATAACGGCCCAAAATAACAAGGCAGTATTTAGGAAACTTTGAGAAGGCAATAATAGCCAAAACTAACAAGGCAATAATAGCAAAACTAAAAAGGCAAAAATAGCCAAACTTTGAAGGCAATAATAGCCCAAACTAAAAGCAATTAGAGCCAAATCTAACAAGGCAAAACGGGCCAAAACTGACAAGGTAATAGTAGCCACAACTAACAAGGCAATAATAGCCAAAACAAATGAAGCAATACTAAGCTTAAACTCAGAAGGAAATAATAGACAAACTGACAAGGTTTTAATAGCCAAAACTAACAACGTAAAAAAGCCAAAGCAAACAGCAATAATAGCGAATACTAAAAAGGCTTAAATAGCCATAACTAAAAAGCCAATAATAGCCAAAACTAACAATGCAGTATTAAGCAAAAGCTAACAATGCAATAATAGGCAAATCTAACACTAATACTTAGGCAAAACGAACAAGGCAATAATGCCAAAAGTAAAAATGAACTACTAGGCCCTACGTAACAAGGCAAATATATAGTCAAAAGTAACAAGGCAATAATAGCTAAAACTATCTAGGCAAAAATAGTAAAAACTAACAAGGCAATACTAAGCCCAAACTAAGTAGGCAATAACAGCCGAAACTATCAGGGCAATAATAGCCAAAACTAAAGGCAGTAATAGCCAAATCTAACAAGGCAATAATAGCCAAAACAAACGAGGAAATACAAGCAATAATAGTCAAATCTAAGGACGCAATACAAAGCAAACACTGAGAAGGCAACAATAGCCAAACCTAACAAGGCATCAAACGCCTAATCTAACTAGACAAAAATAGCCCAAACAAACAAAGCAATAATAGCGAATACTAAAAAGATAGCAATAGCCATAACTAAGGGGCCAATAGTAGCCAAAACAACAATGCAGTGTTAAGTGATATCTAATAAGGCATTGCTTAGCCAAAACTAGCAAGGCCAAATGGCCAAAAGGACAAAGGAAATACTAGGAAAATGTCACAAGGCAATAATAGTCAATACTAACAATACAAAATAGCCAAAACTAAAAAGGCAAAAAGAGACAAAAATCCATGCAATTCAAACACAAAACTATCAAGGCAATAATATCGACAACTACGAGGTAATCATACTCGTATCTACCAAGTCTTATTAAGAGCATAAACTTACAATGCAACAATAGCAAAAACTAACAAGGCAATAATAGCCAAAAGTGATAAAGCAATAATGAGCAAAACTAACAAGGCAATAAAAGCCAAAACTAAGAAGGCAATGACAGACAAAACTTATAATGCAATTATAGCCAAAACTAACAAGGCAACAATAGCAAAAACTTACAAGGCAATAATAGCCAAAAACTAACAAGGCAGTATTAAGCCATAACTAAGAACGCAATATTAGCCAAAAGTAAGAATGAATTAAAAGCCAAAATTAACAAGGCAATAATAGACAAAGCTAACGAAAAAATGATAGCCAAAATTAACAGGGCAATACTAGTCAAAACTACCAAGGCAACAATAGCCAAAACTAATAAAGCAACAATAGTGAAAACTAACAAGACAATAATACCCAAAACTTACAAGGCAATAATAGCTAAAACTTACAGAGCAATAATAGCGAAAAGTAACAAGGCAATAACAGCCTACACTAACATGGCTATTATAGCCAATACTAACAAGGCAATAATAGTCGAAACTAACAAGGCAATAAAAGCCAAAACTAACATTGCAATAATAGCAACAACTAACTAGGCAATAATAGCCAAAACTAAGAAGGCAACAATAGTCAAAACTAAGTAGGCAATAATAGCCAAAAAAACTAGCAAGGCAAAAATAGCCGAAACTAAAAACGCAATAATAGCCAAAATGAACAAGGCAATATGAATCTAAAACTAAGAAGGGAATAATAGCAAAAGGTAAAACTAATAAGACAATACTAAGCCAATAATACCACGGCAATAATAGCAAAAACTACCAAGACAAAAATAGCCTAAACTAACCATGCTATAATAGCCAAACTAACAAGTCTTAATAGCCGAAACTTAGAAGGGAATTATAGCCAAACTAACAAAGCAATATTAGACGCAATTAACAAAGCAAAAATAGCCAAAACGCACAAAGCACTAAGAAGCCAAAACTAAGGAGGCAATAATAGCCAAAACTAATCAGGCAATACTAAGCCAACTTTGATGAGGCAGTAGTAGCCAGACTAAAAAGGCAATATTAGACAATACTAACAAAGCAGTAATAGGCAAAAACTAACAAGGCAATAATAGCTGAAACTAACAAGACACAAATAGCACAACTAAAAAGGCAACAATGGTCAAAACCAACAAGGCAATAAAAGCCAATACTAACACGGCAACAATAGTGACAATTCACAAGGCAATACGAAGCCAATAATAACAGGGCAATAATAGCCAAATGTATAAAAAAACAACCCAATAATATCCAAAACTAACAAATCAATATTGGCCAAAACGTACAGGGTAGTACGAAACCAAAGCAAAGAAGGCAATAATGGCCAAAACCAACAAGCAGTAATAAGCCAAAAATAACAAGGCAATAAAAGCCAAAACTAGCAACGAAATAATAGCAATAACTAACGAGGCAATAATACACAAAATTAATGACGCAATAATAGCTAAAATACCAAAGGCAATAAAAGCCAAAAATAAAAAGGCAATAATAGCCAAAACGAATATGGCAGTACTAAGCCAAAGTTAAGACGGAAGTAATTGCAAAACTAGCAAGGCAATAATAGCTAAAAATAACAAGGCAACAATTGCCAAAACTTAGAAGGCAATAATAGTCAAAAACGACAAGGCAAAAATACCCAAATTAACGAAGCATGAATAGACAAAACTAACAAGGCAATAATAGCTAAAACTACCAAGGCAGTAATAAATCAAGCGAAGAAGGTTATAATAGCCAAAACTAAAAAGGCAGTAAAAAGGCAAAATTAACAAGGTAATAATAGCCAAAACTAACAAAGCAATATTCAGCAAATGCTAGCGAGGCAATAATAGCCAAAACTAACAAGACGACAATATCCAGTACTAACAAGGGAATCATAAATAAAACTAACAAGGCACTATTTAGCGAAAACTAAAAAGGCGCAGTATTTACCCCAAACTACACAAGGCAATAATAGCCAAAACTAACAAGGCAGTATTGAGCCAAGACTAACAAGGCAGTATTGAGCCCAAACTAACAAGGCAGTAGTAACCCGAAATAAAAAGGCAAAAATAGCCAAAACTAGCTAGGCAATAATTGTCAAAATTAACATGGCAACAATAGCCGAAGTAACAAGGCAATAATAGCCAAATCTAATAAGGCAACAACAGGCAAAACTAAGAAGGCTCCAATAGCCAAACTAACAAGACAATAATGGCCAAAACTAACGAGGCAACAATAAGCAAAACAAACAATGCAATGATAGCCAAAACAAGTGAGACAATAATAGACAAAACTAACAAGGCAATAATAGCCAAAACTAATAAGGAAATAATAGCCAAACCTGAGAAAGACAACTAGCAAAAACTAACAAGGCAATAATAGACAAAAGTAACAAGGCAATAACAGGCCAAAACGAACGAGGCAATACGAAGCCAAAAATAAGCAAGGCAACAACGGCCACAACTAAGAAGGGAATGAAAGCCAATACTAACACGTCAATAAAAGTGAAAATTATCAAGGCAATATTTGCGCCAATAATAAAAGGAAAATAAAAGCCAAAACTAAAAGGCAAAAATAGCGTAAACTAACCAGGCAATAATAGTCAAAATTAACAAGACAATAATAGCCAAACTAAGAAGGAATTTATAGCCAGAACTAACAAGGCAATAATAGCCTTAAGTAATACCGCAAAAATAGCAAAAACTAAGAAGGGGGTTATAGCCAAAACTATCAAGGCCGAAAGTAACAAAGCAAAAATAGCCAAAACGAGCGAGGCAATAAGAAGCCAAAACTAAGAAGGCAATATCAGCCAAAAACCCCCAGGCAATCCAAAGCCAAAAACCAACAACGTAATAATAGCCAAAACTACCAAGGCAACAATAGTCAAAACTAAGAAAGCTCCAATAGCCAAAACTAACAAGGCAAATATAGTCTAAGAAGTCTAAGAAGTACTAAGAGGGCAATAAAAGTGATATAAAAGTGAGATATACTAAGCCTGTACTAACAGGGCAGTGATAGCCAAAACTACCAAGGCTATAATAGCCAAACCTAACACGGTTAGAAGAGCCAAATCTAACAAGACAAATAGGCACAATTAAAAGGGCAATAAAAGCAAAAACTAACAAGGCAATAATAGCCAAAACTAAAAAGGCAATAAAAGCTAAAACTAACAAGGCAGTAAAAGGGAAAACTAACAAGCCAATAATAGCCAAATCTAGCAAGGTAATACAAAACAATAAATAACAAGTCAATAATCGCCCAAACTAAGAGGTCAAGAAAAGCCAAAACGAACATGGCAAGAAAAGGGAAAACTTACAAGCCAATAATAACAAAAACTAAAAAGGTAATACTAGCCAAATGTAACAATAAAAAATAGCCGAAAGTTACTAGGCAAAAATACCCAAAACTTACAAGGCATTAACAGCCAAAATTTACAAGGCAATAATAGGGAAAACTACGAGAGCAATAATAGCCAAACTAACAAGGCAATAATAGCCAAAAAAACCCAAGGAAAAATGGCGAAAACTAAAGGCAATAATACCGAAAACTAACAAGCAATAATAGCGAAATTAACAAGCCAATAATAGCGAAAACTAACAAGGCATTAACAGCCAAAACGAACGAGGCAATAACAAGCCAAAAATAAGAAAGGCAATAATAGCCAAAACTTACGAGGCAATACAAATAAAACTTAACAAGACAATAATAGTCTAAACTAACAAGGCAATAATAAGCCCCAAATAACAAGGTATCAATAGCCAAAACTAACAAGGCAATACTGAGCCAATACTAACGAGGCAATAATAGCCCAAACTAACAAAGCAATAATAGCCCAAACTAATAAGGAATGATAACCAAAAGTACAAAAACAACAATAGCCAAAACTAAGAAGACTATAATAGCCAAAACTAAAAGGCAAAAAATACCCAAAACTAATAAGGCAGTTATAGTCAGAACTGATGGTAATAAAAGCCAAATCTAACAAGACAATAATAGCCAAAACTAACAAGGCAATAATAGCCAAAACTAACAAGGGGAAAATATGCAAAAGAAACAAAGCAATAATAGCAAATGTTCAAAATCTATTAATAGCTATAACTAGCAAGCCAATAGTAGCCAAAACTACCAATGCAGTATTAACAGAAAGCAAACAAGGCAAAATAGCCAAATCTAACAAGGCAATACTTAGCAGAAACTACTCAGGCACATAGCCAAATGAAAGCTGGAAATACTAGTAATAATAGCAATAATAGCCAAAACTAAAAAGGTAGCAGTAAGCCAAAACTAACAGGAAATAATTGCCAAAAGTAACAAGGCAACAAAAGCCAAACTAACAAGGCATTAATAGGCAGGTCTAAGATGACAACACTAGCCAAAATTAACAAGGCAATAATGGCCGAAAGAAACAAAGAAATACTAGTCCAAATGTAACAAAGCAAAAAATAGCCAAAATTAACAAGGCAATACTTGCCAAAACTAACAAGGCAATAATAGCCAAAACTAACAAGGCAATAATGGCCGAAAGAAACAAGGAAATACTAGTCCAAAAGTAACAAAGCAATACTTAGCCCAAACCTAACTAGCCAATAATGACAAAACTAACAAGGAAATACTCAGCCCAAACTAACGAAGCAATAATAAGCAAAACTATCAAGACAATAATAGCTAACATTGAAAAAAGACATTATTAGCCAAAACTAACAAGGCAATAATAGCCAAAACTAACAAGGGAACAATAGCCAAAACTATCAGGGCATTAATAGCAAAAAATTTTAAGGTAATAATAGCCACAACTAACAAGGAAATTATAGCCAAAATGAACGATGCAATACAAAGCCAAATCTAACATTGCAACAATAGACAAGACTAACAACGCAATAGTTGCAAAATTGCAAAAATTAACAAGCTAGAAGTAAGCTAAAATCTAGGATAGAAATAAAGCCAAAAGTAACAACGAAACAAAAGCCAAACTTACAAGGCATCAATAGTCAAATCTAACAAGCAACAATAGCCAAAATTAACAAGCCAATAATCGACAAGACTGACAAGGCAATAATACCCAAAACTAACAAGGCAATAATGACCAAAACTAACGAGGCAATCATAGCCAAAACTATGAATGTAATAATAGCCAAAACTAACAAGTCAATAATAGCCAAAACAAACAAGGCATTAAGATTCAAAACTACTAAGCCAATAATAGCTGATAGGGAAAAATGCAATAATAGCCAAAACTAACAAGGCAATAATAGCTCAAACTAACAAGGCAGCAATAAAACAAAACTAAAATGGAAATAATTGCTGAAACTAACAAGGCAATACTGAGCCAATACTAACGAGGCACTAATAGTTTTTATTAAGGCAACAATACCCAAAACTGACAAGGCAATGATAGCAAAAACTAACAAGCCAATAATAGCCATTACTAATAAAGCAATACTAAGCCAAAACTAACAAGACAATATTAGCCCCCAAAAGCAATATCAACCAAAACTAAGAAGGCAACAATAGCCAAAAGTAACAAGGCAATGATGGCTAATACTAAAAAAGAAAATAGCTAAAAACTAACAAAGCAATAGGAACCAAAACTAAAAAGACACAAAATAGCCAAAATTAATAAGGCAATAACGGCCAAAACTAACAATGCAATACAAGCCAATTCTAACATGGCAAAATAGGTGAAAATTATCAAGGCAATACTAAGCCAATAATAACAGGGCAAAAATAGCCAAAACTAAAAAGGCAATAATAGCCAAAACTATCAAGGCAATACTAAGACAAATCTAATTAGGCAATAATAGTCAAACAAAAATGGCAACATTAGCCAAAACTAACAAGGCATTAATAGCCAATACTAACAAGGCAAACAAAGCCAAAAACTAACAAGGCAATAATAGCTAAAACTAACAGAACACAAATAGTTACAACTAACAAGGCAACAATGGTTTAAACTAACAAGGCAATAAAAACCAATACTAACAATATTGAAAATGAACAAGGTAATACTAAGCCAATAATAACATGGCAATATTTGCCAATATTTGCAAGACAAAACTAAAAAGGCAATAATAGCCACAACTAAAAAAGGCAATATTAGCCAAAACTAACAAGGCAATAATAGCCAAAACTAACAAGGCAGTAGCACCCAAAACTACAAAGGCAATAATAGCAAAACACCAACACAGCATTAATAGCGAATGCTAAAACTCTATTAATAGGTGAAACAAACAAGCCAATAGTAGCAAAACTTGTATGTTAGTCCGTCGTTTTCGACGTTGACCTCCAAAACAGCAGAGGAGGCAGCTGCTGTTTCGGAAATTGGGCAGAACTTTGATCAGAGTGGAGATGCCTTGCCCACAGTACATCCCCCACTCTCTCGGCCAAGTAGGCATAAGGACAGTCACGTTGGAGATGTTCTTCAAAGGCCAATAGATTAAGGTTTGACTTTTTGGTTTGTTTTCGAAAGAGCTGTTTGTTTAGTTCAGTTTTTGTTTTTTTTGCCCCTGTCGTTCTACTTGTCAGCGTTTGCGCTTTGCCACCAGGATATCAAGGGTGTACCATAGGGCAAAGGGCCTATCAGGCAGAAAATGGTTAGCAGGAGGTGCATGCCCATTAAGCAGTTGGGTGAGAACGGTGTTATAGTGTTTTAAAAGGGTCAGTGTGGTCAGGGATTTGTGATAGGCGCTCAGCAGCTTGTGAAGAGAAAGTATTAATATCTATGACCTTGAGGTTACGACGGGTGATGCACTTCTTCTTTCTGATAAGTTTTGCAATATTAAGGAAGAAAAGATTCCAGGTTGATCAGAAAGCAGTTAGTCAATGATGGAGACCGAGGTGACGAGATCTTGTGAAACATCGGTGATGAGTCAGTCTAAGATATGACCTGATCTGTGTACTAACCGTGCAATAATATCCAAAATTAACAACGCAATAATATCCAATACTAACAAGGCATAAATAGCTAAAAGTAACAAGTCAATACTAAGCCAAAAATAACAAGGCAATAATGGCCAAACTAACATGGTAATACTAAGCCAAAACTAACAAGGCAATACTAAGCCCAAACTAACAAGGCAATAATAGCCAATACTAGCAAGGTAATACAAACGCAAAAACTTACAAGGTGATACAAAACCAAAATAAGAAGGCAATAATAGCAAATACTAAAAAGGCAATACTAAGCCATTACTAACAAGGCGATATGAGCCAAAACTAACAAGGCAATAATAGCCAAAACTAAAAAGGCAATAACAAAGAACACTACCAAGGCAATAATAGCCCAAACTAACAAGCCAATAATAGCCATAACTAACAAAACAATACTAAGCCAAAATCAAGACGCATGTACTTTCAGTTTCAATAGGTGGTCCACACTTCTTTTGCACCACAAAATGAAGAACAATGCTTGTGAGGGTGGGGAAACATGCTTTATATCAAAGGTCTTAAACCAAAGATTAAAGCTATCATATGAAACTTCTCTGTTTAATAATAATAATAAACGGAATTTATATAGTGCTGTATCTTGCATAGACAAATCAACTCATTCTTACACAGTCATGCATCCAATGGCAAGTAATAGTTCTAAGAAGTCCAAATGCACACACACACACACACACACACACACACACACACACACACACACACACACACACACACACACACACACACACACTTACACATACACACCACACACACACACACACACACACACACACACACACACACACACACACACACACACACACACACACACAGGTTATACACTTTGGCAGGTTGATGGAATGTTTGGCTGCTGAAAAGCAGGGACAGCTATGAAATGAAACAGGAGAGGAAAATCTTAGGGTTGAAACAAATATGTCTTGAGGTCGGATTTAAAAGTGTCACAAGAAGGCCTTTGGCGAAGAGGTATAGGGAGGTCATTCCTAATCGATGGACCAGAAACAGAGAAAGAGCGACGGCCGACGGTAGACTGGCTGAATCTAGTCATTCGTAAGCACAAGGAATCTGCAGCAGAGATAAGGGAACGAGAAGGAGTGTACAGGTTAAGATATTCACAGACGTAGGAGGGTGCTGTTTTGTGGAGACATTTGTAACAGAGAGTACTGATCTTATAGTTTATTCTTTGTGGCACAGGCAGCCAGTGGAGAAATCGCAAGAGTGGGATAATGTGCGCAGATTTTCTCTTTCTGAGGACTAGTCGTGATGAAGAGTTTTGAATTCGTTGAAGGGAGTGGATAGATTATGCTGGCAGACCAGACAAAAGAGAATTGCAATAGTCCAGACATGAAAGAATAAGAGATGCCACGAGTTTGGATGTTGCGTCTGTGGACAGGTACTTTCAAATTGCACTAATACGCCGTAATTAATAGTAGCACGACTGGCAGGTCGTGTTTAAAAAAGAAGGACAACAGTGAAAGAAGTGGGTCAGGCAAGACTGATGAATGTAGAAAAGAAGAAAGAGGAAGTGATTATAGACAACAGAGGAAGTGAAGGTAACGGATAGTTCACGGGTTGGCGAGCTACCATTTGGAATTGGCTCCAGGGCCGGTGAAAGAAACTGAAAGAGGGCAGAAGTGTCAACAAAGCACAATCTATTTTGTACAAAGGAAACTGTTTGTTTATATCCTACATCTTATCATGTGAGTATGTATGTTAGTGTTTTATTAATAAATGTACTGTTGGTGGTGAGTACTTTTTTTTTAGTTTCAATATATATTTTTCCCCACAACTTCCAAATGTGGAATGCCATACATTGTTTTACTGAAAACCTTACAATAGATTAAAAGCAATGTTTTGATAAAGGTAATATCTTTTAGTTTTTCAGGGGTGATGCATAACATGCTGACACTAAACCCTTAAGTTCTGAGTACGGTGTCCTCAATATTCTGATGGAAGAATGTGGGTGTCTTTTTGTACAATACACTTGAAACATATATGAAATTCTATTCACATAAAATATTCTTTCTTCTTCTTCTTCTTTCTTTCATCTGCCGCTGGTGCCCTTCGGCGTCGCGGGGAGACACAGACGTCTGTCTGCAGCAAGGCGGGAGGCTTGATGTAGTGACAGGTCATGGGCTCGTAGGGTGTCAGCCACGGAGTCGCTCCATCGTCTCCTTGGTCTACCTCTGGCTTTCCAGCCATTGTATTTGGTGGTGTATGCCCGTAGGGCTGGTTGGTTGGGCGGCATTCTAGTGAGGTGACCAAACCACCTGATCCTTTGTTGTTCGATATGGTGGAGAATTGGTGTTAGTCCGACCATGTCTCTGATCACCTCATTCTTGATCTTGTCGCGTCTGGTCTTGTTGACAGCTTTTCTCAGGCAGCGCATTTCACATGTGACCAATTTCCTCTCTAAGGCTTTGTTAGGGCCCATGTCTGACACTGGTATGTGAGTGTTGGAACGAAGATGGCGTTGATGATTTTTGCCTTGGTGCTCATTGGATGCTGGAATGTTTTAGAAGGGGGGCGAGTTGGTAACTGACTGCGTTCGCTTTCTGGCATCTTGTTTCTATCTCTCTGTCCAATTTTCCATCTTCAGTGAAGAGGCTGCCAAGGTATTTAAATTCTTTGGTTTGTTTCAGCTGGGTGCCGTTGATGTTGATGTCCAGCTTTCCTGGATTTCTGCTGACAGACATAACTTCTGTTTTGGTGATAGTGATCTTCATGTCATACCTCTCGCAGCTTGTGTTGAGTTGGTCTGTGTGATCTTGAAGAGCTGCTTTGTTCTGATTCATCAGGGACTGGTCGTCAGCAAATAATAGTTTGTTCAGGGCCTCAAGATCTGGGTTGGCTTCCTTTGTAATCTGGTCCATGTAGATCACGAAGAGAAGGGGAGAGAGTACGCAGCCTTGCCTGACCCCTGATGTAACCGGGAACCAGTCGGATGTTCCACTGGCTGTTCGGACTGCGCTCATACTGTTGGCATAGATTGCTCTGATGTTATCAAGCAACTGCCCCCTCACGTCGTACTGCTCCAGGATCTTCCAGAGCTTGTCTCTGTTGACTCGGTCGAAAGCTTTTTCTTGATCAACGAATACTGTATGCAGGTCTTGGTTGTATTCGATGGCTCTTTCACACAGCTGTCGGAGTGCGAATATGGCATCTGTGCACCCTCTTCCTTTCCGAAAGCCAAACTGGGCGTTGCTCAGTAGGTGTTCTGCTTTGGCTCTTGTGCGCTGTTCCAGAATCTTTGCATACATTTTCCCTACATGGCTGAGAAGTGAAATGCCTCTGTAGGTGCTGCAGTCTCTCTTGCTGCCCTTCTTCTTCCAAAATTGGCACCACTATCGCATTTTGCCAGTCCATTGGTACTTTCCTCTCTTCCCATGCTTTCTGGAAGATGATGGTGAGCCACTTAACTCCCTTTTCTCCGCATGCAAGGATGGCTTCAGTTGTTATGCCGTCATCACCTGCCGCTTTGCCCTTTGGGCTGGTCTTAATTGCTTTTCTTGTTTCAGCTTCAAGGATTTTGGGCTCTAACTGGTCTTTATAGCGTGGTGAGAACTGAGAGCTGAAAGCTTGTACTCCAGATGGGTTTAAAAGATCTTTAAAGTAATCTTCCCATCGTTTCAGAATTTCCTCTTCTTTGTGCAGTGCCTCTCCATTTGCATCATTCACTACTGTTGTTGGATTGAATGGCTCATCTCTTACTCTCATCGTCTTCACACTTTTGAAAAATTCTCTTGGGGAGTTCTTGCAAATTTCACTTAACTTCTCTCCATAAGTTGCCCAAGATTTTTCTTTGGAGGCTTTCACAACACGATTACTATGTCTTCTTGCGATTCTGTACTTGGCGTAGTCCTCTTTTGTCTTGGTCTTGGCCCAAGCTTTATATAGCTGCTTTTTTTTCTTGATGGCTTCCTTCACCTCTTGGTTCCACCAAGCTGTAGCTTTCCTGTTTTTACCTCCACATTTCTTTGTCCCGCAAACTTCCCTTAAGGTGTTTCAAGAGAGCTGGCATTGAAGGTGTCCCAGACTTGCTCCATGTTGAGAGGTGTTGTATCAATGGAGTCAAGTTTTCACCTTGATAGCACTGTGAATCTGTTCTTGCACTTCTTTCTCTTCCAGTTTGAGGAGGTTGATCTTTTTAGGCTGGTTCTTCCTAGCAGTTGTTATTTTCTTCTTCTGAGTAATGGAGGCTAGAATGACAGGCCTGTGGTCAGTGTCAAGGTTGGCATTGGGGATGGCTTTTGAGTCTTGATGGCGTAACGTGTTCTAGATCTTGCAAGTATAAAGTCGATTTGAGACGAGATGTTGAGATCGTTCCATTTGTACCAGGTGTAAATTTGGGAGGCTCGGTGTTGGAAAAAGGTATTGGTGATGATCAGATCATACTCTGCACATAGTTCCAGCACGTGGTTCCCGTTGTAGTTGCAAGGTGTTCTGTGGTCACTGTGGGGTCCAAGATGTTTTGTCCACGGGTTTCTTCTCTCACCAACTCTGCCGTTGAAATCACCCATGACATACAGATCCTCTTTGTCAGGGGTGCTGTTGATGAGGTCGGAGAGCTCTTGATAGAATGAGTCTTTCTCCTCTTCTGAGTACGAATCGTTACACGGTGCATATGCTTGGATATAATAGACGATTTTGTTGGACTTACACCGATTTTAATCAGTCTTTCTGATATGTGTTCTGTACTCATGAGATTCTTTGCTATGTCTGGGTGTAGGATGAATCCCACACCATGCGTTGCTCTCTGGTCTTTCCTGACTCCACTCCAGATGAGAACAAAGTTTGAATGGATTTCTTTCGATCCTTCTCCTTTCTTCCTAGTATCTGAAATGCCCATGATGGAGATCTTTCTTTTGGTCATGAATTCCACAATTTCTGGTTCCTTGTTTGTTAGGCCGCAGATGTTCCATGTTCCAATGTAGTCACTGTTCCTATCTCGATGTCCGTTTCCATTGCGAGGTCGTTTTCCGTTGGTATCCGTCCGTTTGTGTCTCTTTTCAGTTTTCTTAGCGGTTGATAAATCCACTGTCGGCTTGCTAGGCCAGTCACAGCTTCACCAGAGCCCCGTTAGCCAGCTTGACCTGTTTCCCTTTCCCACGACGTGGACGAGGGGTTGGACTTTGGGAAACCATAAAATATTAACATGATTATACCAGGTAACTGCTTTGTTTCTATTTTTCTTTAGATTTACAAAGACATAGAGAGCAGTTTTTATAATAATAATTAGACTATTTACAGAATAAAATGAGAAGTTTCTAAAGTCAAACCAAATAACTTGGGTACTTTAGCATGATTTTTGACAAGTGAACTGTGTGAATTGCTGTGTTATTGAAAGAAAGAGCACTGTTTTAACTTATCTTTCTTATAGGTGCAGTGTTGTGGTCTTGATTCCAAGTTGATACAAAAATGTTGAATTTTTTAACTGATGTATTTATTTCTTTGTTTAAAATTGTCAATGTTTTGGTGTTTCATTTTTGCTATTTTGCTTCAAATGCAACCAATTGTAACTCTCCAATATGCTTTGTTTAAAATGATGCGATTTTCTACTTAAGTGCTTGATATCCCCTATCTTTGCGCTTTGATTTGTCTTTGCAAGATATAACGCTACATAAGTTCCATTTAATAATAATAATAATAATAATAATGATAATAATAATATTATCATTATTATCATTCTTCTTCTTCTTCTTCTTCTTCTTATTATTATTATTATTATCTTCCCATAAAAATTATTGCTAGTGTTCTTAAGATCCACAAAGACAAGACTAGTTTAACTTATTTCTGATTCCAAAGGTTTTACGGTTGCTCCTCAGGTATCCGGAAATCAACACGCCAAAGCTTAATAGTTTTGCAAAGATTAGGAGAAATATTGGTTCCGAAATTTAAGAGAAGAAAGACTGCTAGCTACTTCTGAGTTTAAATAAAAGTCACCCACACCCATCTCAAAATGCAAAAAAGGAAAAAAAGTGAAAGGGTATTCCTGAAGGCCAAAGAACAGGGTTGATTCTAATAAAAAAATAATAATTCTGGTTTGAAAAATGATTTAATCATACTTTCTGAAAGCACACGACAAACCATCCATTTAAAATAATTTTTTGAGGCTCAAAAAACACACTATACTCAGATTCTAAGATAAAAACCTAAAGTCATCAATAACATTACTTTCACACAAAAAACAGAGAGGAAAGTAAGAAGTAGGTCCAGACAAGACTGATGAATGAGGAAGAGAACCAGGAGAGGAAGAGAAGGAAGAGTCTATAGACAACAAAGGGAGAGAATCTGATCCCTCGTTTGCTAATTGAGGACCCACTCTTGAGACTGGCTTCTGTGACAATAATGGGCTATAAAGAGGGAGGGGGAAGAGGAGGGGAGGAGGTAAGAGATGGGGATGGCAGTGCCATCAAAGTGGTCTTTGCTACAACGTTCTGTGTGTGTGTGTGTGTGTGTGTGTGTGTGTGTGTCTGTGGTGTGTGTGTGTTGAGTTTTGTGTGTGTTTATTTTATTTATTTATTTCATTTTATTCTTTTATTTCGAGGTACTGGAATAAACACTCATGTGCTTTTTTTTAATCCTGTCTCCGTCTGTATGCAGTTTTGTAAATGAGTCATCCGTCTCCACCGGCACGCAATGGCCAACTCTTACGAAAAGCGGAACGGGATTTAACGTGTGCGCAATATGTTCTGCGTGCGTCCGCATACGAGACCTCGGTTTATAGTCTTATCCGAAAGACTCTGTATGTGTGCGTGTGTGTGTGTGTGTGTGTGTGTGTGTGTGTGTGGGTGTGTGTGTGTATGCGCGTGTTAGACTCTGGTGTGTGCTTGTGTGTGTTAGTGTGTGTGTGTTGTTATGCTGGGCATGTGTGTTTATATGTGTATGGGTATTTCTATGTGTGTTGTATGTGTAAGAAAGAGAGCGAGAGAGAGAGAGAGAGAGAGAGAGAGAGAGAGAGAGAGAGAGAGAGAGAGAGAGAGAGAGAGAGAGAAGAAGACAGACAGACACGACAGAGACAGACAGAGACAGACAGAGACAGAGAAAACGGGGGCTTATAGAAACTGTTTTGAATAAGTTTTCTGTATCGGTTCAGTCCTGCCTGTGATAATGTCACGGTAGAGCTGTGGAATAAAAGCTTGTCTGCCAACATCCCAGCCTTTCCTGTAAGAATGCACAGAGCACTCCACTCTGAAAGGAAACATTCCATCATGCTGTGTACCTGTGATGAGCTGAGACCAGAGCGCAGTATCTTTATGTTGTCAGCTTCAGCAGCTGATCTCTAATGTTTTCCTGGACAATCATCTCTAACAGCCTTCGGTTTTTCTTTGTTTGTTCGTTTGATGGGTTGGTTTTAGTTTGTTTTTTATTTAATTGTCTGTTTTGTTCATGGTAAAAAAAAATGTTTTTGAAGCAGAGCCATTTTTGCTTTGAGGAGATATAACAAGTGCAGTTTTTGTGCCTGTAGGGTAAGTAAAGTCATAGTGTGTTTTTGTATCTATGCGGGTGTCTTGTTGATTAGTTTGTTAGTTCTTCAGTTTAACGTCCTCCCACTAATTAGTGACAGCAGAGAGGAAAGTGTGTGTGGGTGAGTGAGTGTCTGTGTGAGTGTGTATGTGTGTGTGTATGGGTGGGGGGATGGGTTGGTTTGGTTGTGCAATTAGCTGGTTATCCACATTAAACAACTGTAAGAAACAAAATTTAAAACTATCAACCAAGAATGTTCAAAAGAAAGCAAAAACTGCTTAAACACTTACGTGGCAATTCACATAGCTAGTAAAAATCATTACACTATAAGAGTCTGATTGTGTGTGTATTGTTGTGTGTGTGTGTGTGTGTGTGTGTGTGTGTGTGTGTGTGTGAGTGTGTGTGGTATGTGTGGTGTGTGTTCTTTTGATTTCATATATTTTGAAAATAATGGAATAAGCCTTCATGTGCTTTTTACATTTAGTCCCCGTGTGTATGCAGTTTTGTAAATAATTATTTTGTCATCCATTCCCACCGGCACACAGTGGCCTATTTTTCTGCAAAAGCAGATTGGTTTTAACGTGTGCGCAAGGTGTTCTGCGTGCGTGCGCACACGGGGCCTCGGTTTATAGTCTCATCCAAAGGATTTGTGAGGAGAATGGAGTCGGCACTGATGTTAAAGAAAGCTTTAATTTGACTAAGCATCAAGCGATTTTTCTTTCTTCTGA
>CM054135.1:29695208-29756764 GCA_028751875.1 Rapana venosa | reverse complement strand
TGCCAAAAGTAAAAATGAACTACTAGCCCTACGTAACAAGCAAATATATAGTCAAAGTAACAAGGCAATAATAGCTAAAACTATCAGGCAAAAAATAGTAAAAACTAACAAGGCAATACTAAGCCCAAACTAATTTAGGCAATAACAGCCGAAACTATCAGGGCAATAATAGCCAAAACTAAAGGCAGTAATAGCCAAATCTAACAAGGCAATAATAGCCAAAACAAACGAGGAAATACAAGCAATAATAGTCAAATCTAAGGACGCAATACAAAGCAAACACTGAGAAGGCAACAATAGCCAAACCTAACAAGGCATCAAACGCCTAATCTAACTAGACAAAAATAGCCCAAACAAACAAAGCAATAATAGCGAATACTAAAAAGATAGCAATAGCCATAACTAACGGGCCAATAGTAGCCAAAACAAACAATGCAGTGTTAAGTGATATCTAATAAGGCATTGCTTAGCCAAAACTAGCAAGGCCTAAATGGCCAAAAGGACAAAGGAAATACTAGGAAAATGTCACAAGGCAATAATAGTCAATACTAACAATACAATAATAGCCAAAACTAAAAAGGCAAAAAGAGACAAAAATCCATGCAATTCAAACACAAAACTATCAAGGCAATAATATCGACAACTACGAGGTAATCATACTCGTATCTACCAAGTCTTATTAAGAGCATAAACTTACAATGCAACAATAGCAAAAACTAACAAGGCAATAATAGCCAAAAGTGATAAAGCAATAATGAGCAAAACTAACAAGGCAATAAAAGCCAAAACTAAGAAGGCAATGACAGACAAAACTTATAATGCAATTATAGCCAAAACTAACAAGGCAACAATAGCAAAAACTTACAAGGCAATAATAGCCAAAAACTAACAAGGCAGTATTAAGCCATAACTAAGAACGCAATATTAGCCAAAACTAAGAATGAATTAAAAGCCAAAATTAACAAGGCAATAATAGACAAAGCTAACGAGTTAAATGATAGTCAAAATTAACAGGGGCAATACTAGTCAAAACTACCAAGGCAACAATAGCCAAAACTAATAAAGCAACAATAGTGAAAACTAACAAGACAATAATACCCAAAACTTACAAGGCAATAATAGCTAAAACTTACAGAGCAATAATAGCGAAAAGTAACAAGGCAATAACAGCCTACATTAACATGGCTATTATAGCCAATACTAACAAGGCAATAATAGTCGAAACTAACAAGGCAATAAAAGCCAAAACTAACATTGCAATAATAGCAACAACTAACTAGGCAATAATAGCCAAAACTAAGAAGGCAACAATAGTCAAAACTAAGTAGGCAATAATAGCCAAAAAAACTAGCAAGGCAAAAATAGCCGAAACTAAAAACGCAATAATAGCCAAAATGAACAAGGCAATATGAATCTAAAACTAAGAAGGGAATAATAGCAAAAAGGTAACGAGGCAATGCAAAGCCAAAACTAATAAGACAATACTAAGCCAATAATACCACGGCAATAATAGCAAAAACTACCAAGACAAAAATAGCCTAAACTGACCATGCTATAATAGCCAAACTAACAAGTCTTAATAGCCGAAACTTAGAAGGGAATTATAGCCAAACTAACAAAGCAATATTAGACGCAATTAACAAAGCAAAAATAGCCAAAACGCACAAAGCACTAAGAAGCCAAAACTAAGGAGGCAATAATAGCCAAAACTAATCAGGCAATACTAAGCCAACTTTGATGAGGCAGTAGTAGCCAGACTAAAAAGGCAATATTAGACAATACTAACAAAGCAGTAATAGGCAAAAACTAACAAGGCAATAATAGCTGAAACTAACAAGACACAAATAGCACAACTAAAAAGGCAACAATGGTCAAAACCAACAAGGCAATAAAAGCCAATACTAACACGGCAACAATAGTTACAATTCACAAGGCAATACGAAGCCAATAATAACAGGGCAATAACAGTCAAATGTAAAAAAACCCCAATAATATCCAAAACTAACAAATCAATATTGGCCAAAACGTACAGGGTAGTACGAAACCAAAGCAACGAAAGCAATAATGGCCAAAACCAACAAGCAGTAATAAGCCAAAAATAACAAGGCAATAAAAGCCAAAACTAGCAATGAAATAATAGCAACAGCTAACGAGGCAATAATACACAAAATTAATGACGCAATAATAGCTAAAATTACAAAGGCAATAAAAGCCAAAACTAAAAAGGCAATAATAGCCAAAACGAATATGGCAGTACTAAGCCAAAGCTAAGACGGAAGTAATTGCAAAACTAACAAGGCAATAATAGCTAAAAATAACAAGGCAACAATTGCCAAAACTTAGAAGGCAATAATAGTCAAAAACAACAAGGCAAAAATACCCAAAATTAACGAAGCATGAATAGACAAAACTAACAAGGCAATAATAGCTAAAACTACCAAGGCAGTAATAAATCAAGCGAAGAAGGTTATAATAGCCAAAACTAAAAAGGCAGTAAAAAGGCAAAATTAACAAGGTAATAATAGCCAAAACTAACAAAGCAATATTCAGCAAATGCTAGCGAGGCAATAATAGCCAAAACTAACAAGACGACAACATCCAGTACTAACAAGGGAATCATAAATAAAACTAACAAGGCAAAAATAGCCAATAATAACAGAGTAATAATAGCCAAAACTAACAAGGCACTATTTAGCGAAAACTAAAAAGGCGCAGTATTTACCCCAAACTACACAAGACAATAATAGCCAAAACTAACAAGGCAGTACTGAGCCAAGACTAACAAGGCAGTATTGAGCCAAAACTAACAAGGCAGTAGTAACCCGAAATAAAAAGGCAAAAATAGCCAAAACTAGCTAGGAAATAATTGTCAAAATTAACATGGCAACAATAGCCGAAGTAACAAGGCAATAATAGCCAAATCTAATAAGGCAACAACAGGCAAAACTAAGAAGGCTCCAATACCCAAACTAACAAGACAATAATGGCCAAAACTAACGAAGCAACAATAAGCAAAACAAACAATGCAATGATAGCCAAAACAAGTGAGACAATAATAGACAAAACTAACAAGGCAATAATAGCCAAAACTAATAAGGAAATAATAGCCAAACCTGAGAAAGATAACTAGCAAAAACTAACAAGGCAATAATAGACAAAAGTAACAAGGCAATAACAGCCAAAACGAACGAGGCAATACGAAGCCAAAAATAAGCAAGGCAACAACGGCCATAACTAAGAAGGGAATGAAAGCCAATACTTACTTTTACTTACTTTACTTTTGTCTTCCGCTTATACTCGGAGGTGTCGCGGGGAGATATAGCTGTCTGTCGGCAGCAGAGGCGTGTAGCAGGAGAAGACAATGCCTGGGGCTTTAGGTGTCAGCAAGGAATACACTTCAATGCTCTTCTTGCGTCCTTTGGAATATCCATCCTGAGTGCCAATACTAAACACGTCAATAAAGTGAAAATTATCAAGGCAATAATTGCCAAAATAAAAGGAAAATAACAAGCAAAACTAAGAAGGCAAAAATAGCGAAAACTAAAGGCATAATAGCCAAAATATAAGCAAGTACAAGCAAATAGCCAAACATAGAAGGAGATTAAAATAGCCAAACTAACAAGGCAATATAGCCTTAAGTAATACCGCAAAAATAGCAAAAACTTAAAAAGGGGTTATAGCCAAAACTATCAAGGCTGAAAGTAACAAAGCAAAAATAGCCTAAGAAGTCTAAGAAGTACTAAGAGGGCAATAAAAGTGATATAAAAGTGAGCCTGTACTAACAGGGCAATGATAGCCAAAACTACCAAGGCTATAATAGCCAAACCTAACACGGTTAGAAGAGTCAAATCTAACAAGACAAATAGGCACAATTAAAAGGACAATAAAAGCAAAAACTAACAAGGCAATAAAAGCTAAAACTAACAAGGCAATAAAAGCTAAAACTAACAAGGCAATAAAAGTGAAAACTAACAAGCCAATAATAGCCAAATCTAGCAAGGTAATACAAAACAATAAATAACAAGTCAATAATCGCCCAAACAAAGAGGTCAAGAAAAGCCAAAACTAACATGGCAAGAAAAGGGAAACCTTACAAGCCAATAATAACAAAAACTAAAAGGTAATAATAGCCAAATGTAACAATAAAAAATAGCCGAAAGTTACTAGGCAAAAATACCCAAAACTAACAAGGCAATAATAGCCAAATCTAACAATGCAATAATACCCCAAACTAACAAGGCATTAACAGCCAAAATTTACAAGGCAATAATAGGGAAAACTACAAGAGCAATAATAGCCAAACTAACAAGGCAATAATAGCCACAAAAAACAAGGGAAAATGGCGAAAACTAAAGGCAATAATACCGAAAACTAACAAGCAATAATAGCGAAACTAACAAGCCAATAATAGCCAAAACTAACAAGGCATTAACAGCCAAAACGAACGAGGCAATAACAAGACAAAAATAAGAAAGGCAATAATAGCCAAAACTTACAGCTTACAAAAATTACAGAAATAGTAAACTAACAAGCAATAATAGCCCCAAACTAACAAGGCAATAAAAGCAAATAACAAGGCAATACAATAGCCAAAACTAACAAGGTAATACTGAGCCAATACTAACGAGGCAATAATAGCCCAAACTAATAAGGAATGATAACCAAAAGTACAAAAACAACAATAGCCAAACTAAGAAGACAATAATAGCCAAAACTAACAAGGCAAAAAATGCCCAAAACTAATAAGGCAGTTATAGTCAGAACTGATGGCAATAAAAGCCAAATCTAACAAGACAATAATAGCCAAAACTAACAAGGCAATAATAGCCAAAACTAACAAGGGGAAAATATGCAAAAGAAACAAAGCAATAATAGCGAATGCTCAAATCTATTAATAGCTATAACTAGCAAGCCAATAGTAGCCAAAACTACCAATGCAGTATTAACAGAAAGCAAACAAGGCAAAATAGCCAAATCTAACAAGGCAATACTTAGCAGAAACTACTCAGGCACATAGCCAAAATGAAAGCTGGAAATACTAGTAATAATAGCAATAATAGCCAAAACTAAAAAGGTAACAGTAAGCCAAAACTAACAGGAAATAATTGCCAAAAGTAACAAGGCAACAAAAGCCAAACTAACAAGGCATTGATAGGCAAGTCTAAGATGACAATACTAGCCAAAATTAACAAGGCAATAATGGCCGAAAGAAACAAGGAAATACTAGTCCAAATGTAACAAGGCAAAAAATAGCCAAAATTAACAAGGCAATACTTGCCAAAACTAACAAGGCAATAATAGCCAAAACTAACAAGGCAATAATGGCCGAAAGAAACAAGGAAATACTAGTCCAAAAGTAACAAAGCAATACTTAGCCCAAACCTAACTAGCCAATAATGACAAAACTAACAAGGAAATACTCAGCCCAAACTAACGAGCAATAATAAGCAAAACTATCAAGACAATAATAGCTAACATGAAAAAAGACATTATTAGCCAAAACTAACAAGGCAATAATAGCCAAAACTAACAAGGGAACAATAGCCAAAACTATCAGGCATTAATAGCAAAAAATTTTAAGGTAATAATATGCCACAACTAACAAGGAATTATAGCCAAAAATGAACGATGCAATACAAAGCCAAATCTAACATTGCAACAATAGACAAGACTAACAACGCAATAGTTGCAAAATTGCAAAAATTAACAAGCTAGAAGTAAGCTAAAATCTAGGATAGAAATAAAGCCAAAAGTAACAACGAAACAAAAGCCAAACTTACAAGGCATCAATAGTCAAATCTAACAAGCAACAATAGCCAAAATTACAAGCCAATAATCGACAAGACTGACAAGGCAATAATACCCAAAACTAACAAGGCATAATGACCAAACTAACGAGGCAATCATAGCCAAAACTATGAATGTAATAATAGCCAAAACTAACAAGTCAATAATAGCCAAAACAAACAAGGCATTAAGATTCAAAACTACTAAGCCAATAATAGCTGATAGGGAAAAATGCAATAATAGCCAAAACTAACAAGGCAATAATAGCTCAAACTAACAAGGCAGCAATAAAACAAAACTAAAATGGAAATAATTGCGGAAACTAACAAGGCAATACTGAGCCAATACTAACGAGGCACTAATAGGCAACAATACCCAAAACTGACAAGGCAATGATAGCAAAAACTAACAAGCCCATAATAGCCATTACTAATAAAGCAATACTAAGCCAAAACTAACAAGACAATATTAGCCCCCAAAAGCAATATCAACCAAAACTAGAAGGCAACAATAGCCAAAAGTAACAAGGCAATGATGGCTAATACTAAAAAAGAAAATAGCTAAAAAACTAACAAAGCAATAGGAACCAAAACTAAAAAGACACAAATAGCCAAAATTAATAAGGCAATAACGGCCAAAACTACAATGCAATACAAAACCAATTCTAACATGGGAAAATAAGGTGAAAATTATCAAGGCAATACTAAGCCAATAATAACAGGGCAAAAATAGCCAAAACTAAAAAGGCAATAATAGCCAAAACTATCAAGGCAATACTAAGACAAATCTAATTAGGCAATAATTAGTCAAACAAAAATGGCAACATTAGCCAAAACTAACAAGGCATTAATAGCCAATACTAACAAGGCAAACAAAGCCAAAAACTAACAAGGCAATAATAGCTAAAACTAACAGAACACAAATAGTTACAACTAACAAGGCAACAATGGTTTAAACTAACAAGGCAATAAAAACCAATACTAACAATATTGAAAATGAACAAGGTAATACTAAGCCAATAATAACATGGCAATATTTGCCAATATTTGCAAGACAATAATAGCCAAAACTAAAAAGGCAATAATAGCCACAGCTAAAAAGGCAATATTAGCCAAAACTAACAAGGCAATAATAGCCAAAACTAATAGCAATAAAAGCCAAAAATACAAAGGCAATAATAGCAAAACACCAACACAGCATTAATAGCGAATGCTAAAACTCTATTAATAGGTGAAACAAACAAGCCAATAGTAGCAAAAACTTGTATGTTAGTCCGTCGTTTTCGACGTTGACCTCCAAAACAGCAGAGGAGGCAGCTGCTGTTTCGGAAATTGGGCAGAACTTTGATCAGAGTGGAGATGCCTTGCCCACAGTACATCCCCACTCTCTCGGCCAAGTAGGCATAAGGACAGTCAGCGTTGGAGATGTTCTTCAAAGGCCAATAGATTAAGGTTTTGACTTTGTTGGTTTGTTTTCGAAAGAGCTGTTTGTTTAGTTCAGTTTTTGTTTTTTTGCCCCTGTCGTTCTACTTGTCAGCGTTTGCGCTTTGCCACCAGGATATCAAGGGTGTACCATAGGGCAAAGGGCCTATCAGGCAGAAAATGGTTAGCAGGAGGTGCATGCCCATTAAGCAGTTGGCTGAGAACGGTGTTATAGTGTTTAAAAGGGTCAGTGTGGTCAGGGATTTGTGATAGGCGCTCAGCAGCTTGTGAAGAGAAAGTATTAATATCTATGACCTTGAGGTTACGACGGGTGATGCACTTCTTCTTTCTGATAAGTTTTGCAATATTAAGGAAGAAAAGAATTCCAGGTTGATCAGAAAGCAGTTAGTCAATGATGGAGACCGAGGTGACGAGATCTTGTGAAACATCGGTGATGAGTCAGTCTAAGATATGACCTGATCTGTGTACTAACCGTGCAATAATATCCAAAATTAACAACGCAATAATATCCAATACTAACAAGGCATAAATAGCTAAAAGTAACAAGTCAATACTAAGCCAAAAATAACAAGGCAATAATGGCCAAACTAACATGGTAATACTAAGCCAAAACTAACAAGGCAATACTAAGCCCAAACTAACAAGGCAATAATAGCCAATACTAGCAAGGTAATACGACGCAAAAACTTACAAGGTGATACAAAACCAAAATAAGAAGGCAATAATAGCAAATACTAAAAAGGCAATACTAAGCCATTACTAACAAGGCGATATGAGCCAAAACTAACATGGCAATAATAGCCAAAACTAAAAAGGCAATAACAACGAACACTACCAAGGCAATAATAGCCCAAACTAACAAGCCAATAATAGCCATAACTAACAAAACAATACTAAGCCAAAATCAAGACGCATGTACTTTCAGTTTCAATAGATGGTCCACACTTCTTTTGCACCACAAAATGAAGAACAATGCTTGTGAGGGTGGGGAAACATGCTTTATATCAAAGGTCTTAAACCAAAGATTAAAGCTATCATATGAAACTTCTCTGTTTAATAATAATAATAAACGGAATTTATATAGTGCTGTATCTTGCATAGACAAATCAACTCATTCTTACACAGTCATGCATCCAATGGCAAGTAATAGTTCTAAGAAGTCCAAATGCACACACACACACACACACACACACACACACACACACACACACACACACACACACACACACACACACACACACACATTACAACATACACACACACACACACACACACACACACACACACACACACACACACACACACACACACACACACACACAGGTTATACACTTTGGCAGGTTGATGGAATGTTTGGCTGCTGAAAAGCAGGGACAGCTATGAAATGAAACAGGAGAGGAAAATCTTAGGGTTGAAACAAATATGTCTTGAGGTCGGATTTAAAAGTGTCACAAGAAGGCCTTTGGCGAAGAGGTATAGGGAGGTCATTCCTAATCGATGGACCAGAAACAGAGAAAGAGCGACGGCCGACGGTAGACTGGCTGAATCTAGTCATTCGTAAGCACAAGGAATCTGCAGCAGAGAAAAAGGGAACGAGAAGGAGTGTACAGGTTAAGATATTCACAGACGTAGGAGGGTGCTGTTTTGTGGAGACATTTGTAACAGAGAGTACTGATCTTATAGTTTATTCTTTGTGGCACAGGCAGCCAGTGGAGAAATCGCAAGAGTGGGATAATGTGCGCAGATTTTCTCTTTCTGAGGACTAGTCGTGATGAAGAGTTTTGAATTCGTTGAAGGGAGTGGATAGATTATGCTGGCAGACCAGACAAAAGAGAATTGCAATAGTCCAGACATGAAAGAATAAGAGATGCCACGAGTTTGGATGTTGCGTCTGTGGACAGGTACTTCAAATTTGCACTAATACGCCGTAATTAATAGTAGCACGACTGGCAGGTCGTGTTTAAAAAAGAAGGACAACAGTGAAAGAAGTGGGTCAGGCAAGACTGATGAATGTAGAAAAGAAGAAAGAGGAAGTGATTACAGACAACAGAGGAAGTGAAGGTAACGGATAGTTCACGGGTTGGCGAGCTACCATTTGGAATTGGCTCCAGGGCCGGTGAAAGAAACTGAAAGAGGGCAGAAGTGTCAACAAAGCACAATCTATTTTGTACAAAGGAAACTGTTTGTTTATATCCTACATCTTATCATGTGAGTATGTATGTTAGTGTTTTATTAATAAATGTACTGTTGGTGGTGAGTACTTTTTTTTTAGTTTCAATATATATTTTTCCCCACAACTTCCAAATGTGGAATGCCATACATTGTTTTACTGAAAACCTTACAATAGATTAAAAGCAATGTTTTGATAAAGGTAATATCTTTTAGTTTTTCAGGGGTGATGCATAACATGCTGACACTAAACCCTTAAGTTCTGAGTACGGTGTCCTCAATATTCTGATGGAAGAATGTGGGTGTCTTTTTGTACAATACACTTGAAACATATATGAAATTCTATTCACATAAAATATTCTTTCTTCTTCTTCTTCTTTCTTTCATCTGCCGCTGGTGCCCTTCGGCGTCGCGGGGAGACACAGACGTCTGTCTGCAGCAAGGCGGGAGGCTTGATGTAGTGACAGGTCATGGGCTCGTAGGGTGTCAGCCACGGAGTCGCTCCATCGTCTCCTTGGTCTACCTCTGGCTTTCCAGCCATTGTATTTTGGTGGTGTATGCCCGTAGGGCTGGTTGGTTGGGCGGCATTCTAGTGAGGTGACCAAACCACCTGATTCTTTGTTGCTCGATATGGTGGAGAATTGGTGTTAGTCCGACCATGTCTCTGATCACCTCATTCTTGATCTTGTCGCGTCTGGTCTTGTGACAGCTTTTCTCAGGCAGCCCCATTTCACATGTGACCAATTTTCTCTCTAAGGCTTTTGTTAGGGCCCATGTCTGACACTGGTATGTGAGTGTTGGAACGAAGATGGCGTTGATGAGTTTTGCCTTGGTGCTCATTGGGATGCTGGAATGTTTTAGAAGGGGGGCGAGTTGGTAACTGACTGCGTTCGCTTTCTGGCATCTTGTTTCTATCTCTCTGTCCAATTTTCCATCTTCAGTGAAGAGGCTGCCAAGGTATTTAAATTCTTTGGTTTGTTTCAGCTGCCGATGATGTTGATGTCGAGCTTTCCTGGATTTCTGCTGACAGACATAACTTCTGTTTTGGTGATAGTGATCTTCATGTCATACTCTCGCAGCTTGTGTTGAGTTGGTCTGTGTGATCTTGAAGAGCTGCTTTGTTCTGATTCATCAGGGACTGGTCGTCAGCAAATAATAGTTTGTTCAGGCCTCAAGATCTGGGTTGGCTTCCTTTGTAATCTGGTCCATGTAGATCACGAAGAGAAGGGGAGAGAGTACGCAGCCTTGCCTGACCCCTGATGTAACCGGGAACCAGTCGGATGTTCCACTGGCTGTTCGGACTGCGCTCATACTGTTGGCATAGATTGCTCTGATGTTATCAAGCAACTGCCCCCTCACGTCGTACTGCTCCAGATCTTCCAGAGCTTGTCTCTGTTGACTCGGTCGAAAGCTTTTTCTTGATCAACGAATACAGTATGCAGGTCTTGGTTGTATTCGATGGCTCTTTCACACAGCTGTCGGAGTGCGAATATGGCATCTGTGCACCTCTTCCTTTCCGAAAGCCAAACGGGGCGTTGCTCAGTAGGTGTTCTGCTTTGGCTCTTGTGCGCTGTTCCAGAATCTTTGCATACATTTTCCCTACATGGCTGAGAAGTGAAATGCCTCTGTAGGTGCTGCAGTCTCTCTTGCTGCCCTTCTTCTTCCAAATTGGCACCACTATCGCATTTTGCCAGTCCATTGGTACTTTCCTCTCTTCCCATGCTTTCTGGAAGATGATGGTGAGCCACTTAACTCCCGTTTCTCCGCATGCAAGGATGGCTTCAGTTGTTATGCCGTCATCACCTGCCGCTTTGCCCTTTGGGCTGGTCTTAATTGCTTTTCTTGTTTCAGCTTCAAGGATTTTGGGCTCTAACTGGTCTTTATAGCGTGGTGAGAACTGAGAGCTGAAAGCTTGTACTCCAGATGGGTTTAAAAGATCTTTAAAGTAATCTTCCCATCGTTTCAGAATTTCCTCTTCTTTGTGCAGTGCCTCTCCATTTGCATCATTCACTACTGTTGTTGGATTGAATGCTCATCTCTTACTCTCATCGTCTTCACACTTTTGAAAAATTCTCTGGGGAGTTCTTGCAAATTTCACTTAACTTCTCTCCATAAGTTGCCCAAGATTTTTCTTTGGAGGCTTTCACAACACGATTACTATGTCTTCTTGCGATTCTGTACTTGGCGTAGTCCTCTTCTGTCTTGGTCTTGGCCCAAGCTTTATATAGCTGCTTTTTTTCTTGATGGCTTCCTTCACCTCTTGGTTCCACCAAGCTGTAGCTTTCCTGTTTTTACCTCCACATTTCTTTGTCCCGCAAACTTCCCTTAAGGTGTTCAAGAGAGCTGGCTTGAAGGTGTCCCAGACTTGCTCCATGTTGAGAGGTGTTGTATCAATGGAGTCAAGTTTCACCTTGATAGCACTGTGAATCTGTTCTTGCACTTCTTTCTCTTCCAGTTTGAGGAGGTTGATCTTTTTAGGCTGGTTCTTCCTAGCAGTTGTTATTTTCTTCTTCTGAGTAATGGAGGCTAGAATGACAGGCCTGTGGTCAGTGTCAAGGTTGGCATTGGGGATGGCTTTTGAGTCTTTGATGGCGTAACGTGTTCTAGATCTTGCAAGTATAAAGTCGATTTGAGACGAGATGTTGAGATCGTTCCATTTGTACCAGGTGTAAATTTGGGAGGCTCGGTGTTGGAAAAAGGTATTGGTGATGATCAGATCATACTCTGCACATAGTTC
Organism: Rapana venosa; assembly: GCA_028751875.1. NCBI lineage: Eukaryota > Metazoa > Mollusca > Gastropoda > Neogastropoda > Muricidae > Rapana > Rapana venosa. The sequence continues at coordinate 29,744,629 of CM054135.1, read as the reverse complement.
CAGCACGTGGTTCCCGTTGTAGTTGCAAGGTGTTCTGTGGTCACTGTGGGGTCCAAGATGTTTTGTCCACGGGTTTCTTCTCTCACCAACTCTGCCGTTGAAATCACCCATGACTACAGATCCTCTTTGTCAGGGGTGCTGTTGATGAGGTCGGAGAGCTCTTGATAGAATGAGTCTTTCTCCTCTTCTGAGTACGAATCGTTACACGGTGCATATGCTTGGATATAATAGACGATTTTGTTGGACTTAACCGATTTTAATCAGTCTTTCTGATATGTGTTCTGTACTCATGAGATTCTTTGCTATGTCTGGGTGTAGGATGAATCCCACACCATGCGTTGCTCTCTGGTCTTTCCTGACTCCACTCCAGATGAGAACAAAGTTTGAATGGATTTCTTTCGATCCTTCTCCTTTCTTCCTAGTATCTGAAATGCCCATGATGGAGATCTTTCTTTTGGTCATGAATTCCACAATTTCTGGTTCCTTGTTTGTTAGGCCGCAGATGTTCCATGTTCCAATGTAGTCACTGTTCCTATCTCGATGTCCGTTTCCATTGCGAGGTCGTTTTCCGTTGGTATCCGTCCGTTTGTGTCTCTTTTCAGTTTTCTTAGCGGTTGATAAATCCACTGTCGGCTTGCTAGGCCAGTCACAGCTTCACCAGAGCCCCGTTAGCCAGCTTGACCTGTTTCCGTTTCCCACGACGTGGACGAGGGGTTGGACTTTGGGAAACCATAAAATATTAACATGATTATACCAGGTAACTGCTTTGTTTCTATTTTTCTTTAGATTTACAAAGACATAGAGAGCAGTTTTTATAATAATAATTAGACTATTTACAGAATAAAATGAGAAGTTTCTAAAGTCAAACCAAATAACTTGGGTACTTTAGCATGATTTTTGACAAATTAACTGTGTGAATTGCTGTGTTATTGAAAGAAAGAGCACTGTTTTAACTTATCTTTCTTATAGGTGCAGTGTTGTGGTCTTGATTCCAAGTTGATACAAAAATGTTGAATTTTTTAACTGATGTATTTATTTCTTTGTTTAAAATTGTCAATGTTTTGGTGTTTCATTTTTGCTATTTTGCTTCAAATGCAACCAATTGTAACTCTCCAATATGCTTTGTTTAAAATGATGCGATTTTCTACTTAAGTGCTTGATATCCCCTATCTTTGCGCTTTGATTTGTCTTTGCAAGATATAACGCTACATAAGTTCCATTTAATAATAATAATAATAATAATAATAATAATGATAATAATAATATTATCATTATTATCATTCTTCTTCTTCTTCTTATTATTATTATCTTCCCATAAAAATTATTGCTAGTGTTCTTAAGATCCACAAAGACAAGACTAGTTTAACTTATTTCTGATTCCAAAGGTTTTACGGTTGCTCCTCAGGTATCCGGAAATCAACACGCCAAAGCTTAATAGTTTTGCAAAGATTAGGAGAAATATTGGTTCCGAAATTAAAGAGAAGAAAGACTGCTAGCTACTTCTGAGTTTAAATAAAAGTCACCCACACCCATCTCAAAATGCAAAAAAAGGAAAAAAAGTGAAATGTATTCCTGAAGGCCAAAGAACAGGGTTGATTCTAATAAAAAAATAATAATTCTGGTTTGAAAAATGATTTAATCATACTTTTCTGAAAGCACACGACAAACCATCCATTTAAAATAATTTTTTGAGGCTCAAAAACACACTATACTCAGATTCTAAGATAAAAAACCTAAAGTCATCAATAACATTACTTTCACACAAAAAACAGAGAGGAAAGTAAGAAGTAGGTCAGACAAGACTGATGAATGAGGAAGAGAACCAGGAGAGGAAGAGGAAGGAAGAGTCTATAGACAACAAAGGGAGAGAATCTGATCCCTCGTTTGCTAATTGAGGACCCACTCTTGAGACTGGCTTCTGTGACAATAATGGGCTATAAAGAGGGAGGGGGAAGAGGAGGGGGAGGAGGTAAGAGATGGGGATGGCAGTGCCATCAAAGTGGTCTTTGCTACAACGTTCTGTGTGTGTGTGTGTGTGTGTGTGTGTGTGTGTGTGTGTGTGTGTGTGTGTGAGTTTGTGTGTGTTTATTTATTTATTTATTTCATTTTATTCTTTTATTTCGAGGTACTGGAATAAACACTCATGTGCTTTTTTTTAATCCTGTCTCCGTCTGTATGCAGTTTTGTAAATGAGGTCATCCGTCTCCACCGGCACGCAATGGCCAACTCTTACGAAAAGCGGAACGGGATTTAACGTGTGCGCAATATGTTCTGCGTGCGTCCGCATACGAGACCTCGGTTTATAGTCTTATCCGAAAGACTCTGTATGTGTGCGGTGTGTGTGTGTGTGTGTGTGTGTGTGTGTGTGTGTGTGTGTGTGTGTGTATGCGCGTGTTAGACTCTGTGTGTGCTTGTGTGTGTTAGTGTGTGTGTGTGTGTTATGCTGGGCATGTGTGTTTATATGTGTATGGGTATTTCTATGTGTGTTGTATGTGTAAGAAAGAGAGCGAGAGAGAGAGAGAGAGAGAGAGAGAGAGAGAGAGAGAGAGAGAGAGAGAGAGAGAGAGAGAGAGAGAGACAGACAGACAGACAGAGACAGACAGAGACAGACAGAGCACAGAGAAAAACGGGGGCTTATAGAAACTGTTTTGAATAAGTTTTCTGTATCGGTTCAGTCCTGCCTGTGATAATGTCACGGTAGAGCTGTGGAATAAAAGCTTGTCTGCCAACATCCCAGCCTTTCCTGAAAGAAGCACAGAGCACTCCCACTCTGAAAGGAAACATTCCATCATGCTGTGAAACCGTGATGAGCTGAGACCAGAGCGCAGTATTTTATGTTGTCAGCTTCAGCAGTGATCTCAATGTTTTCCTGGACAATCATCTCTAACAGCCTGGGGTTTTTCTTTGTTTGTTCGTTTGAGGGGTTTTGGTTTTATTTTTGTTTTTTATTTAATTGTCTGTTTTGTTCAGGGAAAAAAAAAAATGTTTTTGAAGCAGAGCCATTTTGCTTTGAGGAGATATAACAAGTGCAGTTTTGTGCCTGTAGGGTAAGTAAATCATAGTGTGTTTTTGTATCTTGCGGGTGTCTTGTTGATTAGTTTGTTAGTTCTTCAGTTTAACGTCCTCCCACTAATTAGTGACAGCAAGAGGAAAGTGTGTGGGGGTGAGTGAGTGTCTGTGTGAGTGTGTTGTGTGGTGTATGGGTGGGGGGATGGGTTTGGTTTGGTTGTGCAATTAGCTGGTTATCCACATTAAAAAAACTGTAAGAAACAAAATTTAAAACTATAAACCAAGAATGTTCAAAAGAAAAGAAAAAAACTGCTTAAACACTTACGGGGCAATTCACATAGCTATAAAAATCTTTTACACTATAGGGGTCTGATTGTGTGTGTATGTGGTGTGTGTGTGTGTGTGTGTGTGTGTGTGTGTGTGTGTGTGTGAGTGTGTGGGGTATGTGTGGTGTGTGTTCTTTTGATTTCAATTATTTTGAAAATAATGGAATAACCTTCATGTGCTTTTTACTTTTAGTCCCCTGTGTATGCAGTTTTGTAAATAATTATTTTGTCATCCATTCCCACCGGCACACAGTGGCCTATTTTTCTGCAAAAGCAGATTGGTTTTAACGTGTGCGCAAGGTGTTCTGCGTGCGTGCGCACACGGGGCCTCGGTTTATAGTCTCATCCAAAGGATTTGTGAGGAGAATGGAGTCGGCACTGATGTTAAAGAAAGCTTTAATTTGACTAGAGCAGTGGCTAAGCTGATTATCTTGACTTCTGAAAGTATCCTCTGCCTTTGAAGTTTTCAAACTAAGCACTTAACCTACATAGAAGAAAAAAACCCACCTTCAGTCAAATCTCTAGATGTATTTTGTGTTTGGCGGTTTTGCTAATCAAATTACGAGGAAAAAGAGACGCCATGTACCATTGCCAGCTCAGAGTACTTTAAGTCAGCCTAGTTCAAAGAGAAGAGCTACCAAAGTCATTGTTGAAGGTAAAAAGCACTTTTCATGACAGGGTACACAACCTCTGAAATGTTCTGTTAAGTTCTTAGAGCCTGCACGAGGTAGGCGTAGTGTAGAATGCAGCTGTTGTGTGTGATAGAAGTTAGTATACACACATACCTTATGTTTTTGTTTTCACGCAGCTTTGTTTTATGATCTAAGCTGACAGAAGTATTATTATTGTTGGGTTATATTATTATTTTATTTTATTATTATTATTATATTATTATATAATATTATTATTTTTATCATCATCATCATCATCATCATCATCATCATCATCAATCATCATCATCATCATATTGCTCTTGGTGTGTTAAAAAACGATATGTTGCCTTTATTACTTGATGTTGTTGATAGCTATACACCATTAGCAGATCATGGCGTATTTACAAAAGTCACACACATGTCTGAATGCTGAAGTCCAAGCAAGCGTAGACATGTATGTTTATGCAATAACATGCACAAATAGAAAACCACTGAAATTCATCCAGCAGCACTGCAAGGCATTTTGGATGCTGGTCTCAGAGAGACATAACATTGGTGAGTTCCTTGTGGATTACAAGCCAAAAGGACATGAGCTAAATAGTCTGGGTAAGGCTATACCACAGAAATCGGAGTGAACAATGTGAAAAAATCCAGATAGGTACGTCATAAGAAGGTGATGACAAAAAACAATAACAAAAACAAAAGAATGTCGTTACAGGTTTTTTCAGATAATTTTCTCTGATATAATCTTGAGAAGGTCCTACTTTTATGTTGTACACCCGTGCTTTAATTGGTTGCTGCTACTTACTACCTCTACTACTACTTCTTCCTTCCTCCACCAGCATCTTACATGAGTGCCAAATAATGTATGTGTGTGTGTGCGCATGCGCACATATATTTGCAAATGTTCGTTCGTTCTTGTATTTAACGTCTGTTCACTATAAATGATATTAGACGGCATATGTGCGTGTATGCATATGTGTGAACGTGCATGTGTGCGTGCATGCATGCATCAACTCACGATCTTCTGACCAATAATGTAAGGCCTTAACCACTGCACCACAACCACAGGTCATATTGCTTGGTGCTGGTTGCCAGGCACACACGTGGCAGTAGCTGACTACGTTACTGGCCCTGGCTTAGACTACTACGTGCCTGTCAGCCGCACGTGCTCATTGGACTCCCAAAACCACTCTGAAGCTGGAGCAGTGTGCTGTAGTCTGGCTGGTGGAGCTGACTTAGGAACAGTGTGCAGAAACTGACTGACGTGGACAAGGGGAGGTGTGTTGTTGGTTTTGGGTTCAGCGAAAAGGAAGAAAAGAAAGAAAGAAAGGAAGGAGAGGGGGAATGTTGAAGTTTAAGAAAGTCCTGCGGACATGTTGTTAGCTTTTATTCCAACCCGCCTTCTCTCTCTGTCTCTCTGTGTCTTTGATCTTTCTTTGATTTTTGTCTCTTTTTCTGTCTCATGCTGTCTTTCTCTCTCTCTCTCTCTCGCTCTCTCTCTCTCTTCCTCTCTCTCTTCCTCTCTCTCTCTCCCCCTCTCCCCCTTTTCTTCTCTTCTCTCTCTTCTCTCTCTCTCCTCTTCTCTCTCTCCCTCTATTTCTGTCTGCTTCTGTCCTCTCTCTTGTTATGTCTTCTCTCACTGTTGTCTGTATTTCCCGTCTGTCTGGTTTTCTTGTTGTCTATGTTTTCCCTATGTCTTCTCGTCTTTCTTTGGATGTCTTTTGGTCTTTTTCTTTTAGCTCTATAGATAGTGAAGTGTATGACGTATATATATATCTCATCTATCTATTTTATCTATCTATCTATCTATCTATCTATCTTTTATCTATCTACTATCTATCATCTATTATCTATCTCTCTCTTCTCTAATATATATATAAAACATATATGTTCTCTGTGTGTTTGTGTGTGTGCGCATGCGCGACGTGCGCACATGCATGCATTCATGCCACTTACCAGAAGAGATTCAACCAAGACCTTCTACCAAGAATCTAAGACTTTAAACCCCCGCAAACCCCAACCACCGGTCCACGTCTCCCAAAGTGCAATGCAGGTACTATTGCTCGGTGCTGTTTGCCAGGCACACGTGGCAGCAGCTGACTACGTTACTGGCCCTGGCTTAGACTTCTACGTGCCTGCCAGCCGCACGTGCTCATTGGACTGCCAAAACCAATCTGGAGCTGGAGCAGTGTGCTTTAGTCTGGCTGGTGGAGCTGACTTAGAGACAGTGTGCAGAAACTGACTGACGTGGACAAGGGGAGGGGGAGGGGTGTTGTTGGTTTTGGGTTCAGCGAAAAGGAAGAAAAGAAAGAAAGAAAGGAAGGAGAGGGGGAATGTTGAAGTTTAAGAAAGTCCTGCGGACATGTCGTTAGCTTTTATTCCAACCCGCCTTCTCTCTATCTTTGATCTTTCTTTGATTTTTGTCTCTTTTTCTGTCCCTTGCTGTCTTTCTCTCTCTGTCTCTTTATGTCTGTTTCTGTCTCTCTCTTTTGTTTATCTCTCTCTCTCTCTCTGTGTCTTTCTCTGAATATTTTCTCCCTATGTCTGTCTGTCTTACTTTGAATGTCCTCTGCCTCTTTTTCTCTTTTAGCTTCTCTCTCTCTCTCTCTCTCTCTCTCTCTCTCTCCGCTCTCTCCTCTCTCTCCTCTCTTCTCTCTCTCTCTCTCTCTCTCTCTTCTTTTATATATATATATATAAATATATATATATATATATATTGTATATGTATGTATCGCTGTGCGTGTTTGTGTGTGTGTGTGTCCGCGCACGTGCGTGCGTGCGTGCATGCGAGTATGCATATGCACATTCGTGCCACTGACTGAAGAGATTTCAACTCACGGTCGACAGGGATAAGGCTGAATGTCGTTAGTGTTTGGGTTCAGTATAAAAGGGAATACAATGGGGAAAAGGGGCTTGGAGTGCTGAAAGTTTGGAAAGTTATGTGTACATATCGTTATCTTTCTCTTTTCCTTCCCACTTGTTTGCTTCCCTGTCCACCTCTCTGTCTCTCTCTGTCTCCGTGTCTCTCTCTCTTTGTCTCTCTCTAATTTTCTCTCTCATTCTCTCCATTAGAATTTGTCTCCTCCGTCTTGCTGTTTGTCTGCCTTGCCTGTCTGTCCGTCTGACTGTCTCTCTTAGATCAATATATATACATATAGAGAGAGAGACGTCAAAGTCAAACTTTTATTTCCAAATGGTACATTGAATAAGCAAAACATTTGCTTTTTGTCGGTTTTATTTTTAATGCGCGCGGGTGCGGTGTGTGTGTATATGTGTGTGCATGTGTGTGTGCATGCACGTGTGTGCATGTATGTGTGGGTACACACACACAAGCACATACCCACACACTCACGTGCAAACATATAGAAACCTTGGTTAATTATCTTCAAAATGCTCGTAACCTAAATTAACTCTTTGTTTTTTTGACACTTCACATACAAATCAAGGCACGGCATATGTCAAAAAAAAGAAAAAGGGACGGTGTCAAATGGTCACGACAATCAAATCCCATTCTTTTGATTTCGTGTGAGTCAGGAAGAGGTCAGTTTGCTTCCTTGTGAAGTAACAGGCACTTAGCCTCCCCAAGCACTTCCTTCAGGGGGGTTTCAGGTCAGGTTGGGCCTGAGGGTTAATGTTGGTTTTGTGCCACTGACAGAGAACGGAGCGAAGTACTGCAGCAGACAAATGGCGATGGTTTGTCAGGATGATGGTCACGTTACGGCCGGCTCTGCGTGCGTGGGGGCTTTTGCTGGGCAAGAAGAAGTGACAGGGGTCCTGGCGTGAGACAGCGCTGAGAAGCACATGTGTCAGAATAGTGCGTTTTAGTAATGATGATGATGATGATAATAATAATGATGATAATAATTATAAGGATGATAATGGTAATAATAATCATAAACTGAATAATAATAATAATAATGATAATAATAATGACGATGATGTAACAACAATAATTATGATAATAATAATAGCAACAATAATAACAACAATAATAATATCAATATAATAATAACATAATAATAGCAACAATAATAACAACAATAATAATATCAATATAATAATAACAATAATGATAAATGGAATTTATATAGCGTTTAAAGCAGTTCATCACTATTGGGAGTGACAGCTACTGGTCAGTAATCATCTAGAGACTTAGAATGGGTATTGCTTGGGTAAAAGACAAATCATTGATTTTTTTTCCTCTAGAGGCTAGGGACATGTTTTCAAAGAAAAAGAAAAACAGAGTACTAAACACACAACACATATTTTGTTCAGCAACAGCTCTCAACAGCCACCCACCAACACCATCCACACCCACAGCATTTTTGACATGTTGTTGGGATTCGAACTCACGGTTTCATGGACCCATGGGATTAAAGTCAGACAGTCTTAACCACTCAGCTATAACATACCCTGTTTTAATCTGGTCTAGAAACAAAACCATAAATCATGAATACAAGAAATAAACAGATAGATACAGATGTTTTGACAACCTTTGTGGTTGCTAGGGAGCAAGGTGTCAGAGACCTCAGCTTTTCCAGGGGCCAGCATCTCGAGGGCAGCTGCCATCTCCTCTCCTTCGCCTAAAGGGGGCAGGTTCCTATTTACAGCTGGGTGAACTGGGCGACTGCACTGAAGCCGAGGCGCACAAACGGTCACCCATCAATTTGGTAACCACGCTCAATGCTGCTGGGGGAAATCGAATACTCTGACCACTGAGCTATCCCGACCCCTACGAAATGAAAAGAACATACACAACATTAATCTGTTTTGCTAGTAACGAAGTGGTAACGAAGTTCAAGCTCCCACAGTGAAAGAGACACTTCATCATGGCTCTATGATGTCTTCACCCCTCACTATCAGTTTACACTTGATAGACACGAGTCTAGCTGGGCTGCATTCATTCATTCTGCGGGAACAAGCCTTGACGTGAGCACACACATCATGACTGCCAGTTTTCATACTGAGGGTCTCTAGGTTTGACCGAGATGCGGCCTCGTAAATCAGTGTAGGCATATAGGACGAAAGAGAGACTCGAAAGGAAAAGGCTATTAATCCGTGTTGTTGGTCCTACAGCAAAACTTGAAATATCATTTTGTTCCCTATAAGAGGGAATAGATGCTTCTATATACTTCTTTTAAAGCTTTTTTAAAATTGTAAACATGTTACATTAAATAACGCAACATACACGTAGATAAGAACATCAATAATCTGCATATGGATAAAATGTGAAAAGACACTTCAATGTAGATGGTTATGATAACAAAAAAGCATAAACTCCAATTTTGTTTTAAAATATTCTCAAATATTTAAAAAAAACAACGTTCTAGCACATAAGTCTTCAGCGGTGATCAGTTTCGAATACAGCTGGTTAAATTGAATTCTGTATATTTCATTTTTGTCTCGTCTTCATTTGTTCAAGAAGAGTACGCATACACAGTAATTGGTTGTGTTTACTTGCCAAATTAATGGCCAAGGGCCGGAAGCTTTCTCTGTGATCAGTGCAAGCAATTACCAAGGCCTATGTGAAAGGACTGCTATGCTTTGAAGCGTTATCTTGAAGCTGCCTTCATCCTTGACAAACTCTTAGCATAACCTGACGGAGGCGAACGTCTTAACCATCCTGCCACCTTCCTTCCTTGTTTATTATTTTATCTAGGCGTTTTAATCTAACTTGTTCGCTTACACACAGCAAAATTCTTTAAGAAACTAGCAATAAAAGGCTTCACCCAATGCCGACTGTAACACCTAATGCCGACTTGACATAAAGACAATGCAGAAGCTCCCATGCTTATGCGACATCAGTACTCTGTTCTGTAGTTACTTTGTTTTGTTTGCATTTCTTTGGGTTTGGGTTAGCTTTACCAGCTGTTGTCGCCGCTGCTGGTGCTGCTTCTCCTTTCTGCTCATTAGGTTCACAACACATTCATATACACTCAAGCTCATATACCGTACCCTTAAGTCAGAAAGTCGTAACAGTTATAAATCACAGGCTGCAGTGACAGAACAGAAATCCTCCACTGCTGATTCTGCCTTAATGGGATACTACATCCTAGTCCCCATCACAAGCGCAATATTACCTTCGTCATTCTTCCAGAATAAATGAGACACTCATGTGATGTACAGTATGCTATCAATCTTCACTCTCTGTGGGCTTTGATTCAAGTCTACTATAGTCATGAATTGGAAGAGAAACCAGCACTGAAGTCACTTTTACAGCGGACCAACAAAGATCACGGACACAGATGCAGGAATCCTAACTGCATGCTTGTTATTGAAGTTTGAAGGTTATAATGATGTCATAGCGGTCGTGCTATGTTCAAGACTTTGACACAAGACTCTATTCAGCACAAATGTTATGATGAATTCTGGTAATACGCGGACTTTGTTTTGGAGCAGCACTCCCAAATATGCGTCGGAACACCCGATACAGCTTGACTTTGTTTGTTTATATAGCTTACAGCACAAATAACTGTTTGGAGATTGGCTGGATCACAGCCCTCCAGCCAGACATTTGGTGCTCTATCTGCAGCTGAGAGATGGATGGTCCCCATTCAGATATGTAGACAGAAATCCTTGCATGAGCAAGGCCCAGAGGACATGGCGATCAATGTCTTTCCCTTTTGCCCGGCAGCAGCAGGAAAGGAGAGCAAAGTTCTCCCCACACTGGAAAAGGACAGTTAATCATGCTGCTGTCTGTTCACATCTTGGTCAGTGCAGTCTTGGTAAGCAAGAGTACGGATGGGTTGTGTGCAGACTTCGGAAAGATCGTGGACATGAGCACATCAATCCTGATAGCTGTTCCGATGAAAATGGTCTCTGCAGTCAACGGAGCTGAAATTTCAGTCATTTGTTACTTTAGCAACTCTCTTGTTTAAAAAAACTGAGCTTACTCAACTTTGCTGTTGTTTATTTTGTGTAATTAGACGTGTTCAAAGTTGTACCGCTGCTTCTGCAATGTTGAAATGCACTTCTTGTTGGCAGTCTTTTGTGATCATAGACAATCTTGCCATCCAACTTCAGATAAACAGAATAACTGTTAGATAGTTGAAGTGATCTAGCAATGTACAATCTTCTTTAATTAGTGGTCAGGTAAAAGAATTTGTAACGTTCCATTTCGCCATGTTGGCATACACTGTTATTATGGAGACCAGGATAGCTCAGTGGTAAGAGCACTCGCTCTCCCAAAGCCAAGGTTAAGCAGCGTTGAGTGTGGTTATCTTTTGGTTGGGTGACTGTTCATGCACCTTGGCTTCTGTACAATCCCCCAGTTCACTTAGCTGTAGAAAGGTATCTGCCCTCTTCAGGGATAAGGAACATAAAGCAGTGAGGAAGAGGAGATGTGCCTTTAATGTTATGAAGAGCCAAGCCTGGCGACAGCATGACTGAGCGCATTTCAAAATGAGTAACACGCAATAGCAGAGCCCCAGTCTACTGTCAACTGTATTTTTATCTAACCTACCTTTTAGTGTCACCTGGATTCTAAGCAAGCATATTGATAACGTAGCGCAGACTGCATGTCGGTTTGGCGAACTAGTTTTGTCTTGAGGTGTTGCTTCTTTTCATATGTATTTATTTACTACTTTTATATAGGTGTACTTTATTTGTTTATTTTGCTGTCCTACTTCCAGTGATGTACCACTACATCTGTTTTCTTGCCGTTCACCAGAACCACACTGTAACCAGCCACACCCAGCATTAGCTGCAGTTAGGTCACTTACCAGGAGAAATTCTGTACAGTTGCTGAGTCACCTAAGTGGTGTTGAGCGCTAGGTATACAGATTCAAAATAGGAAGGATTCTCTCTCTCATTCTCTTTCTCTCGCTCTCTCTCTATCTATCTATCTATCTATCTATCTATCTATCTATCTATCTATCTATCTATCTATCTATCTATCTATCTATCTATCTATCTATCTATCTATCTATCTGTGTCTGTCTGTCTGTCTGTCTATCTATCTATCTTTCTATCTCCATGGCCATTTCTTGAAAACAGTATTCTTTGTCATTGTCATTGTCATTCTCTCTCTCTCTCTCTCTCTCTCTCTCTCTCTCTCTCTCTCTCTCCTCTCTCACACACATAACCTTCAACAATCCTACTTCTCACCTCACTGCCACTAACAGCAGTGGCTCAGGCACATAACGAAACTGAGATGTTTGCTGTAAGGGTGATGGCATTTCTTTGGAACAACAATATCCCATGAATTGACGATTCCCATGACGCTGAAATAAACACAGGTAGGGATGTAGATGATATCGACATTGGGGGTAACAGAAGAGCTGGGGTTGCAACAGGCAACACTTTCTTCAATTTCTTGTTCCTGCATACCTATCAAAAAAGGAGGATGAAACTGTAGTTCAAAATGGTGGAGGTAGAATTGTCACTATGTGAGAAGACTGTCTTCTCTATTTCCTCTCATACCCTGCATCCTGTCGTGGCACCAACCAGGCCTGGAATTTGGTTACCTGCAGTGTTGCTTCATCAATGCAATTTGCTGTGACGCTTTCTCAGTTTCAATAACAGTACAAACGTTGCACTGGCAAAGTGAACGATATTTGATTGCAGGGTTCCCGCTTTTCCTATCCCTCAATCAACTTTGCTCTGAAGTTGACTGGTTCTAAACGAAATCCCAGCCTGTGATAAAAAATGAACCATCACTCTTCCATCCACAGGTTCTGCTACTCACCACTGCACTAATGGGACCGATTCCTATCCAGATCTTGGCGCGTACATCGATTTATGTAAACCATAGACCAGGACAGAACCAAAAGGAAACGAAAATCAATGTTTTCCCTCGTGCACGTCAGCAGTGGGTGGGGCAGACCAAAGTTCTCTTCAAACTGGAAAAAAAGCAGTTAACCTTGTCACTGCCTGCTCACGTCTGCTTCAGTGCTCGCCTGGTGAACGGGAGTGGGGATGGGTTGGGTGCAGGCGTTTGACAGAGTAAAGGCATGAGCCAATAAATCTTGATGGCCAGTTCTAATGTCTTTTGTGTTCTATGGTCCATAGACCTGTACATCTTCAGCAAGCACTTAATTTTAAATCAAGGGTTCTGTTTCAAAGAATTTCACTGTCTTGCTTTTAACGTTGCTTACTTGAGCGCTTTGACTTGTTGCTTTACAAGATTCAGCGCTATATAAACTCCATACATTATTATTATTATTATTATTATTATTACTTTTATCTAGGTGTTGTAAAGCAATGTGTCTTTGAGGTTGAGTTACGAGTGCTTTGTATCAAAGTGTCTTAGTTTGATAATTCTTTCTTCAGCCATTAAAACCTGCATTGCTACGGACAATTTGCATAAAGGTTAATACGATTTCTGGAACAGTTGAGAACTGTTACAACATCTCTTGAAAATTGCCTTTTCTTTTTTTACTTTTTCCCCTTACGGTTTTAGCCTTGTACTGTTTTCAGAAATGTTTGTCAGTGTCAAGTAATAATAATAATATATGGAATTTATATAGCGCTGAATCTTGTAAAAAAAAACCAACAAATCGAAGCGCGAGGTGATGGTTCATGAAAAATGTGACAGTCAAAAGAACGCTTGCACCTCTGTTGATTTACAGTGTCTGATGTCCATTGTAATTTTTCATATCAAGTTGCCGTTAGGTATATCGCCCTTCCCTTATAGTACACATGTTTTTCTTTCTAAAATTGTTGGACCTTTTTGTTACCAAAAATAGAAAATATATGTATTCGTAGGAGTAAATCTTTCGCTTTTGCCTTGTAAATAATTTCTATGATCTCTTGTCATCGCATAAATCAGTTTTGTGTTTTTTGTTGATTTCTACCATAACTGTACCTCCCCACAATCTAAAGAGAGAAAGTTGTACACAAGGTTATTGTAACTTGAATGCTAAACACAGGTAATCTTACAAGCAAATCTCCGGGGACAATTTCTCTTTATTTCTAAAGGAATGAAAACTTTAATGTGTCTGAAACCTTCCAATGATCGCCTGAACAAATCTCTGTTTTGCTATCCATCTCCACATAATTATCTTCATAACCTTTCTATCATCTTGGCTCATAATTCAGCAAGAAAGACACAGGCGATGCTGCATGCCCCAAGTGTGTCTACAATCTCGTTTTTTGAATGAATCCTCCGAAGTCAGAATGTGGCTACCTTAATGGTGGGCAAAAATAGACGCATATGCAAAACATCTCACCATTGCTTGAAACTCAGAGCTCTAGTTGAGGGACGAAACCCCCCCAGGTAGAATGAAGTGGACATAAACAATAGTCGGTTGTGTTCAATTTCTTCTCTTCTTTGTTTTAACTTCTCCAAGACTGCACCGCACTGAATATTCAGGTCATGTTTCTCGGGAAGATTGAACCTGGCGGAGCCTATCCCTCTCTTAGTACAGGGTGCATGCTAGGTATGTCTTTTGCTTCTGTCACCAATGACACGAATTACAAGATCTCTCATTCACACTTTTGATTTTCTACATACAAACTATACATGAAAGGAATATGACATTGGCAGGTCTGCACTTATGAAGTGACTCAGGAGAGAGAGAGAGAGAGAGAGAGAGAGAGAGAGAGAGAGAGAGAGAGAGAGAGAGAGAGAGAGAGAGAGAGACAATGATAATGACAATGGCAATAATTTAGTCAAGAAAAGGCCATGGCCCCATTTGAAGGGGTATACATCATTGGTATTGGTTTGTACATTCCACACCCAGGTCGTATGACTCCAACACATACATAACATTTTGCAACCTAAAGGTAAATCATGACATCATCGTTTCTCTTCTTTTGAAAGACTTATGCAGGTACATCGCAACATTTGGCACAGCGTTTTCATTGGCGGAGGACAAAAGTAAGACTAACCTAAACAGTGCAGGTCTCTTATAAAACTTAGAAGGAACGTATTCTTAAATCTTTCAGTGCTGGGCAACAGAAAACAAAATGTATCTCATCTTCTCTATTCAAGTTACACATTGGACACGTCATATTTCTGTCATAACTCTTATATCTTAGATTTGACACCCAAACGAAACTTGGTCAATACACACCTACAAACTTAGGGATGATTCAACAGGGTGATTTGCTTTGAATAGATTATATAAAGAAAATCTGTCGCTGCTTTGGTTGTGACTCTCCCAATTTTGCAATCTACAATCTGCGATACAAAAGCGTATATGCTGGGAAGGCAATCTGTCTCCACACATCTGCGATACTTTTAATCAATACACAATGCATTTCACAAAAGGAATTTAAATACAATGGATGTCTTCCAAGATCACCATAAACTAGATCGTTTGGTGTTCGCCTGTTAACAAGTAGGAATAGTTTCATTGCGAATAAAAGTAATTTTACAATTTCTTGCCCTGCAAAGAAAGCCAATATTTGTGCATCATACTGAACAATTGGCTGCACCTGAGCATCAAACAACTTGAAAAATAATTCTGCTGAGGTACTATCAAATTTGTTCAAAAACATTACTATATTCATAACAGCGCATTTACCTCTGCTCACAAGATATTGACGGGCAAAAGTAAAACTAAGCTTAGCAGAAAAATATATACCTACATACTTATAAGCGTTTACAACTTTGATTTGAGATTTTCCATGAAACTATCTTTCATGAGCAGCCATATATCCACCCTTACGAAATACTATAATATTACTTTTTCATGTTTACTTTAAGCTGAAGTCTTTTAGCTGCAGAGTGCAAACAGTTGCGTTTGCAAACCAATAACAGTATCAGATAACAAAAGAATATCGTCTGCAAACACAAATAATTCTATTAAATCGAAAGTAACACCATGCTTCCCATTTTTGATGATATCAAGAGCTAATTCATTATTAAATAACGAAAACAGAACTGGGATGCACACATCTCCTTGTTTAACCCCTTGTGTACATTTAATGTAGTAACTAAACTTAGCCCCATTTTTTTTATTTTAGCCTTTACATCGTTGTACATACTTTTTATACAGTTGTAAAACTTTCCTTTAATACCATTTTTGCTTACAATTGGCCATAAAAGTTGTCTTGAAATAGAATCAAAGGCCTTTTCGAAATCAGTGAAGTTAACATAGAGTTAACGATTTTTACAAGCTATTTTTGAATGGCAGTCACTAAAGTAAAGATATGATCAATTGTACTATTCGAAATTCACCTGTGATATTATATGCTTCAATTCACTTAGATAATCTTTGATTT
The DNA here is from genome assembly GCA_028751875.1 of Rapana venosa. Classification (NCBI taxonomy): domain Eukaryota; kingdom Metazoa; phylum Mollusca; class Gastropoda; order Neogastropoda; family Muricidae; genus Rapana; species Rapana venosa. The sequence continues at coordinate 29,728,470 of CM054135.1, read as the reverse complement.
ATTAATGAGCTGTATAGTTTACTTGCTTATTTAGCTTCTGCTAGTTAATTAGCTGTATAGCTTACTTGCTTACTTAACTGGATCATTTGAGAGAGAGAGAGGGAGAGAGAGAGATGGAGGGGAGAGAGAGAGAGAAGAGAGAGAGAGAGAGAGAGAGAGAGAGAGAGAGAGAGAGAGAGAGAGAGAGAGAGAGAGAGAGAGAGAGAAACTCTCCTCACTATTGGCCTTTGCCCAAATGGGAATCGAGGAGCTCATGGATTGTATTGTATACCACTTTAAGTCATAGCAAAGTTCTCTGTGTGAAATCCGTGTAATGAAAGAAAAACGGCTCTATCCACTTGGCTGACAGCTTCCAGTGCGTTCAAAACAATGAAAGGGAAATAGATTTGAGCACATAAGTTATGATACCCAGTTAGTCCTGATAACGACAGCTTTCTAAGCCGGAAACGAAATGGGAATGTGGTAAACATGTTTGGGCTGTACAGTGTTTACAACTTTGTTATTTTGAACCAAGAGAGTGGGAAGCTGAGAGACAGAGACACAGAGAGAGAGAGAGAGAGAGAGAGAGAGAGAGAGAGATTTGTAGCCAAACTTTGATCCACGTGACGTGAGTTACAATCCCTAATTCGAAAGCTTTTTTTAAAAGCATTTGTTCAACTAACTTGACAACAACAGTGTACAAGATTACCATTTGACTGTGTACTCTGTTGCCTTTGTCTATGTCTCTTTCCATTTCTGTGATTTTTTTCTGCCTCTCTCTATCCCTGACTATCTGGATGTTTGTCCATTTCATTGTTTTGTTTTTTTCCTGTAGGATGTCTGTGTGTGTGTGTGTTTGAGTGCGTGTATGTGTGTCCCTTTTTGTCTTTCTTTCTTTCTGTCTCTATCCTCTCCTTCCTCTTTCTTCTCTCTCTTCTCTCTCTCTCTCTCTCTCTCTCCTCTCTCTCTCTCTCTCTCTCTCTCTCTCTCTCTGGATGGGGACAGCTAGAAATGTATACACCCTATAAGGAATACAGTGAGATTTTCTATGTTGGCACTTGTCACAGCAGCTATAACTCTAGATAAAAGTACATTGCTATTTTGTATGCTACAACAACTGACTAAAGAAAAAACAACACCAGGAAGAGTATATATGACCCGATTCTGTCGAAGCTGAGGTTTAGTTTAACAAATGAAAAAAGAAAACAGGAAGTGTCTATGACCTAATTCTGTCCAAACTGCGGTTCAGGTTAACAACTGCAAAAAACCCCACACCCCAAAAAGTGCATGGGGCCTAATTCTGTCCAGATTGGGGTTTAGTTAGTTTTTTTAAAAAACCAACTATAACAAATACACGAGCACACAGAAAAAAATAAGAAAAATAGGTGTCTCTTCTTTATGGTCTTCCTGGGGAGACGAGCCTGAATTTCATGTAACTGACTTTAAGTGTTAATGCAAGTGCAATACACATAATGATCACCAGCTGACTGTTCCACAAGTACGCTAGCAACATTAGTGAAAACTTCATGAACATGTAATGCCACAACTTGATATTTCTTTAGGTCTTGACTTGGTCGTTTGTTGGCTTGTTTTGTTTCTGGTCTAAGTAACTAACTGTTTCTTCTTCTTCTTCATTGAACGCTCAGACAACAACTCTTGCTGTCTGTCATATAAGCGAAAATGCGTTGCGCTGCCGTTAAGAGCCTGGCAAGTCAGGCCCAGCGAGTCTGACTTCAGTATGAGCTAAGTGTTTTTACTAAGGCAATTACATTGAAGCACCAGTTGGGTTGTTCCTGGGCTGCTTATTAGAATCTCAACACACACACACACACACACACACACACACTCACACATGCTTATTGTGCTTTCTCCTTTAACCCAGAAAATATGTGGCCCTCTGCAACATAATGAGCCGAATTGACCCAGAGGTCAGTTTTTAGCTGTTAAGATGTAATCAATCAACGATAAAAGACTATCTAACACTAAAACAGATTGGAAGTCAGACAATTGTATGAAACCCAAGACTCTAAGGAGTGACAAAATGAGAAAATGGAAAGTTTTGCCTCATAATCCATGGTCAGAATGTAGGGATTCATTTTTTTTATGTTTTAAAGCAACAGGAAACAAAATTACGTCTTGATACTTCAGTGCAAGGTGAAAGAAAACTTGCAATTTTATATAATCAGTCGAAATATCAAAATCGACAACCTGACACCCCCCCTCCCCGACCTACCTAAAATGGCACCTAGGAGAAAAGTGGGTCATGTGCAATACGACTCATTTCGTGGTGGAGGGTCATGAGTTATGTTTGCTGTGCTAGGTTATCAGGAAACCACTTACTACGCCTTTAAAGGAAAGCTTCATTATGTTTGCAGAGAAGAAGGGAGAATCTGGAACTGTGGTCACCAGGAGAACATCCTGCAGAGGCCTTTGAATCCCCGTTAGTTGTTTTTCAATATGATAATGATATGTGAGCATGAGAATGGCAGTTATGATGCTACAGTTTTCTTGTTTTACTTTTAGGGTCGAGACTGTAAGACATTAAGTTAAGCTCATTGCAAGATAACCTAAAGGACCAACTAAGAACCAGCTAAACTAAGAACCAGCCGGGTGGATCTACAAAAAATTCCCAACAACACCCCAGTCCAGTCTAAGGTGGGATTTGAACCTATACTCATCGAGCTAAAGTCAAAGTAAAAAAACCCACCTTAATCATCCCAAGAAGGGCAATTACAATACTGACAGGCACAGTGATACGAATCATAGTCTCAAAACTACACGAGAAAGCTACATTTTATACTGGTTTAAACGTTTCAAGATATCTTCAAATAAAAATCACACAGACACAGACACACACACACACACAGAGTTGTAACCACAGCTGCCTGTGTGTATCCTAACTCTTGAAACCTGCGCATGGGTAGGGTCAAAAGGACAAGGTGATCAATGTTTCCTGTCCTCCAGTATTGCGGGGGAGGAAGGGTTGGTCGTGGTGGTGGATCAGAATTGCCGTCCAATGACCTAGGCAGTCCGTCACACGACTGCTAGGCACATATTCGTCAAAAGCACTCTTGCTTAATACCAGAGAAGATGGATTGTATGTATTCTGGGCGAGACCTCAGGCATGAACATATGATTAATGATAGCTAGCTCTGATTGTCCTTCTCTGTGATTTACGACTCTGTAAATAGACTGACATGTTACAGGTTTGGGTTTTTTGTTTTGTTTTGTTCATTGATTCATGTTTTGAAAAGAATTTCTATGCCTCAACTCTAGCGTTGTTTACTGCGTGTTCAGGCTCTGAAATTATGTTGTACCCCAGGATTCTATTTATCAGTATAATATAGCTGTGTTCTAGAAGCGGGTATCGATTTGGGGTACCACATCGGTTATTTTGTCGCCTAGTCACTACGGAGGTGAAACGTCGGTCAGTTTTGCTGATGTGAACTACTTGTGTGTTTGGTGCGTTTATGGAGGTAGTGTGTACAGATCAAGACATTTATTGTAATTTATTTATTTATTCTTTTATATCGAGGATAATGGAATAAGCATCCATTTGCTTTTTTACATCCAGTCCCCGTGTGTATGCGGTTTTGTAAATTGTCATCTGTTCCCACCGGCACACAATGGCCTACTCTTCCGAAAAGCGGAACAGGATTTAACATGTGCGCAAGATGTTCTGCGTGTGTTCGCACACGGGGCCTCGGTTTATACTCTCATCCGGAGGACTTGAGGGGAGAGTGGAGTCTGCACTGATGTTAACTCCAGAGGAAAATATCCCCTTGATCGGGAAACGAACCCGGGTCGTCAGATGGGAGCGCAATGTTCTGACCTCTAGGCTATCCCGTACCCCTGTGTGTGTATGTGTGTGTGTGTGTGTGCGTGCGTGCGTGTGTGCGTGTGTTGTGTGTGTGTGTGTAAAGTATGGCTTCAGCAAGTCGGACTAACACTGCAGAAGAAGCCATACAATTTGTTCTGACTTAACAGTGAAGACCAGGGCATATAGTTCAGTCAGTGACATTCAAAACCGTGACCCGCATGATAAAAGTGACATTAATGTATTCGTTGCGTGGTTTGTGTTAAAGTGTGCCTAACACAGCAGTGTGGTCGGCACTTGGAGTATAAGCAATTACATAATTTTATTATATTTGTATCACAAATAGGCATTGCCGCATTAGGCTATATAAATTCCTTACATTATTATTATTCTTATTCTTATTCTTATTCTTATTATTATTATTAATGTTATTATTATTTTAGGGCAAAGTAAATCTTACTGCACACATACACTAGGGAAGTATTCATCCCCCCACATGCCAACGTTGAATAAGATTTGGGCTTTAAATAAAAAAAGGACAGACCTTTACCATGATGACCCAGTGCACATTACACCCAGCTGTTGTAGGGGTGGTCCGAAGCAACTGCAGTGCAACTGCACTCAGGGGGTAAGTAAAGGGTGAAGATGCTCCCTTAACCTATATGGTCGTTGGGAGCCAGGTGTCGCGTTACCTTAGCTTCTCTAGGGGCTGGCATTTTGAAGGCAGCGCCCATCTCCTCTTCCTCACTACTTTAACTTTCCTGACCCTAAAGTTGGACAGTTGCCTATTAACAGCCGGGTGAACTGGGGGACTGTACTGAAGCCAAGGCGCACAATCACCCATCCGCGAGGCAACCACGCTCAACGCTGCTTAAGCTTAGCTTGGGGAGAGCTATCCTATCCCCTTACTCATGGGGCTCAAATTGTTGAATTTGCTGGTGCGGCTACTGCTTAAGATGTTGCATCTTAATTTTATAATCTCATAACATTATTATTGAAATATCATCCTCTCTTGCAAGCAGTATAAGATGACATAAGAAATATGTTAAATGGAATGAAAGGTTCGTTTCTAGGTTTCTCCACTACGTCTTATCAAACTCATTTGAAAGAGCAGTCTTCACTTTTACGCCAGCTTCAGATATTTTTTTTTTACATTTAGATATTTAATGAAGTAAAAATCAAAAAGCAAAAAGAAAAGTATGTGCCATGGTATCTCAAAACATTATCAACATGTAGATATCATACAATCAACATGATATGAAAATATGACAAAAGAAAGGAAAAGGGAAACAACAGGCAGACAAACAGCATGAAACGTTTAAACAAAATCAAAACGCAAAAGAAGACAAACGAAAACCAAACAAACACCCATCCAACAACAGTAACAACAAAAACAACAAAAAAGATGACATCAGATACACCGTAAAGAAGGGGGCGGGAGAGAATGAAAGAGCAGAGAGGGGTTAAACAGTGTAAGAAAGTTAGGCGAATTAACCTTCAGAGACCTTGGTCCCCCCTTCCTTCCAGCTAACTGTTGACATGCAAATCAGCGTGAAGAATGGCTCGAGGAAGTTTTAAGGGCACGATAATTAATCTGTTTCCCTAGGTTTGAAGCAATGGGGGAAAAAGCAATTCGGTTTTCTATGGAAACTATAATTGATTGGATAGAGCCTCTGAATTCAATTCTCTCAGTCTAAGAGAGGGGGCGGGATAGCTCAGTGTTCGGAGCACTGCTTTCCCCAGTCAAGGTTAAGCAGCATCGAGTGTGGTTACCAGTTTGGATGGGTGACCATTTGCGCGCCTTGGCTTTATTACAGCCCCCCCCCCCCCCCCGGTTCATCATCATCATCATCATCATTAGCCATTACACCCAGGGGTGTGTAGGGCAGCAACAAAGCGCTTCCACTCCTGCCTATTCTGGGCCAACCTAGTCACTGAACCCCAAGAGTGCTGCATGGCCTTCATCTCACTTTCTACAGTTCTTCTCCACGTTGCTTTTGGTCTTCCTTTCTTTCTCCTTCCTTCTGGGGTCCAGTGCAATGCTGTTCTTGCAATTGACTGTGGGTCTCTTCGGAGGATGTGCCCAATCCACTTCCACCGTCTTCTGGTGATGATGGTTCCCATGTCTTCTTGCCTGCATCTCCGTAGTAGGTCTTCATTGGAGATCTTCTCTGGCCAAAAGATCCGGAGAATTCTTCGCAGGCATATGGTGTGGAAGGATCGAAGTTTGGTAAGATCCACTTCCGTCATCCTCCAGCACTCAGAACCGTATAGGAGCGTAGACACAACACAGCTCTGGTATAGCTTCAGCTTGGTGTTGGTGCTGTACTGAGTTGATCCCCCCCCCCCCCCCCCCCCCCCGGTTCACCCGGCTGTAAATGGGTACCTGCCCTCTTTAGGGTCAGGGGAGATAAAGCAGTGAAGGAGAGGAGACTGCGAGAAGAAAGTGAGACACTGCCCTCAATATGCTGGCCCCTGGAGAAGTGAAGTCTCGATGCCTCGCTCCGCTACGACCCCATAGGTTATGGGACACCTTTACTTGAAGTCTAAGAAGTCGTTGGTTTGAATCGTTGCAGCAGCGCATGCTTCATTATAGATTGACATTTCCACATCTTCCTGGTCAACCTAAAGTGCGTTCGGTGTACATACACATTTTGACGTTTAAATATACAGGTTGATTATCCTGTAAATAATGTTTTTAAATTTTAAAAAATTCTTTTATATCGAGGATAATGGAAAAAGCACTTATGTGCTTTTTTACATCAAGTCCCCGTGTGTATGCGGTTTTGTAAATTGTCATCTGTTCGATACTCTTACGAAAAGCGGAACAGGATTTTAACGTGTGCGCAAGATGTTCTGCACGCGTTGGCACACGGGGCCTCCGTTTATAGTCTCATCCAAAGGACTTTGGGGGGAGAGTGGAGTCTGCACTGATGTTAACTCCAGGGGAAAATATCCCCTTGAACGGGAATCAAACCCGGGTTGTCAGATTGCGAGTGCAATGTTCTAACCACTAGGCTATCCCGTCCCCTCATGTCCGGGTTTGTGCAGGCTGAAGAAAATCAAAACATACCCAGCATGCACACTGGAGAGGGATAGGATTTGTATAGTTAGACTTGCTCAAGAGATATGGCTTGAAAAAAAAGTGCAAGTTGTGTCTTAATGAATACTAAGTGAGTTAAAGAGAGAGAGAGAGAGAGAGAGAGAGAGAGAGAGAGAGAGAAATCTGAACTAGTTTAAGAGTACATCAGCCTTAGGCCACAATACATCAAAATGGAGAGGGTGGTGGTGGTGGTAGCAACAGACAAGAGCAGGGTTTTTTACAAAGACGCTTTTCAATCAGCCGTAAGTTGGCATTCACGTATACATGTCTTCCTCTGTCACCAACAGCTGGTTTTTTACTAGGCATAGATGTACACTTACCCAGATCAGTTTCAGTCACTTGGCACAAACATAGCTGATAAGTGAAAATGACGTAGGGAAACATCTCGAGTAGTGATGTTTGCACAGAGCGAGAGAGAGAGAGAGAGAGGGAGAGAGAGAGGTATGCTGTAACAGGCACTTCTCTAAGCTTCACTAGCTTTATGATTAGGCCAGGTCGTGTTGACACTGACATCCAGAAGCAGGTCGTATTCCTACCACGCAGAGAGAGAATGGCCTCCAGCACACCAATCCCTATTGCCATTTTGCAGAATAACGAGCCTTAGTGATGGCTGATTGAATGTTAAAGAAAATGTAAATTTTCTTTATTCTTGAATCTTGTCTTTAAAACAGCTTTTTGCGTGTTTTGGTTGTTTACAAGAGGGTCTTCTTTGTTGGCATGTAGTGATGGGTTGAACATGGAAATTGCTGTTTGCAACTAGCCAGCTTTGCCTGTTTGTCAGGCTTGGTCCCTTTGTAAAAACGAAAAAAAGACTCTTAAGCTTCCTGAGCTTTCTCTGTGTCTGTCTTAGGCTCTGTCTTTGTGTGACTATGTATCTGTGTGTCTGTGTGTTTGTCAGTCTGTCTCTGTCTCTTACATGCTGATGAACTAAACAGCTTAAATACAATTAAACATGTTTGGGTCTCTCTCTCAACAAAATATTCAAGCTCCGAAATAATAGCTCTCTCTCTATGTATTCCCCCACCCCCTTCTCCCAGAAAGCTTAAAAGAAAAGGTAATTGAGCTAAGACTTCACAGTTATGCCATCTCTAGAGGTCTTGGTCGTCATTCCTATTGGCAATATGCAAATGAGTTAAACAGGCACACAAAAAAAGGACAGGGTCAAAAGGGCATGACCTCAACCTCTTTCTTTGTGTACAAGGCAGAGACCAGCATAGTGCTGTTCCTTCCCCTGTGGTAACTCATTGCTTCATGCCCCAGTTCCTCCATTTATCAGTCCAGGTCAACTTGACACACAGACAACTATAGAGATGGATTGGATTAGATCCATAAGGAAGTTGGCCTTCAAGCACGCAAATCATGGTAGTCATTCATCATGACAATGATGAGATTCAGTGAGGGGTGAGGTAATAAAAGAACAAAGGTGAACTGATAAACTAGCTTTCCATGCTAGCTTAAGTGTTTAGGGGGGCTGGGTTTGTCTGTTTGTTTGGCTGGTTTTTGTTGTTGCTTGTAGTCACACTTCAAAATTTGAAACTGAAATTGTTGTTAAAGCTAGTTTTGGTTGCCTTCAAACAGGGACACATAATAATAATAATAAATGGAATTCATATAGCGCTATGTCTTGCAGAGACAAATCAAAGCTCTTGCACTCAACTCATTCTTACACAGTCATACAACCAGTAACAATTAATAGCTCCAACAAGTCCAAATGTGCACGCACGTACGCACTAGTAATAAGATCCATGTGCATTAACTCATTGCAGGAAAAAGGCATTTAATCATCTGGGGATAAAAAGTAAGTAAATGGTTGCGATAGAACAAACCATTTGCCTCCTGGTATGTTTTGATGATCTGAAAATCAATGTAGACTCACAGAAAGTATATGAAACAGTCAAACACCAAAAAGTTTGATGATGAGAATACGACAACATTGTGTGGACGTAAAAAACAACATGAGTTTTATCCAAGTGACGGAAAGAGGATTGACTTCGGCATACGAATGGAAAAGATAGTTGAAATAAAAGTTGACTGGCATGTTTAATGAGCTCTGTCTGTCTGTCTCTGTCTCTGTCTCTTAGGTCACAGAAGGTAAAACATCGAAAAAAAAAAGAGATGGATGCCACCCTAAAAAAAAAAAGCTGGCCCCCCAGAGAAAGTGAGGTCACTGACACTACACTCCCCAATGACCCGCAAAGGTTATGGGAACGCATTTACCTTTTAACATGAAAAAAGCCCAATTCTCTTTGGTCACTTTCTGAAGGATATCCTGGCATCCATGATAGCAGAAGCATATGTCACTTGTAATGCTGGTCAGGCAGTCTGGGCATTCTCTCTCCAAAATATGAAATTACAAAATGACTTACTGACTGTACTTTTCCCATCTATCGGATACAGCTCCGAGGTTCCCCAGTAGTGAGGTTTTTGTTAATGCGGCCGTTTACCCCCACCACATAGGTAGCCGCATTCTGACTTCGGAAATACTGACTGTATGGATGCAGTTTTGCGCTAAACCCATATTGTGCTCAATTACGGCGCATAAGCGTGATTCGCAAGTATCTGTCCACTGATGCAACTTCCAAGCTTGTCACATCTCTCATTCTTTCACGTTTAGACTACTGTAATTCTCTTTTGGCTGGCCTACCAGCATCATCTATCCACTCTCTTCAACGCATACAAAACTCTGCAGCTCGACTGGTCCTAAGAAAGAAAAAATCTGAACACATCACTCCTCTTCTGCGATCTCTTCACTGGTTGCCTGTCTCACAAAGACTGGAGTATAAAATCAATACCCTCTGTTTCAAATGTCTCCACAAATCTGCACCCTCTTATCTCTGTAACTGTCTTCACCTGTACACTCCATCCCGTTCCCTTCATTCAGCAGCAGATACTTTGTGCTTTCGAACACCCAGATTCAAACAAACCACTGTTGGCCGTCGCTCCTTCTCTGTTTCTGGTCCATCCACCTGGAATGACCTCCGTCTTTCACTTCGTCAAAAGCCTTCACTTGATTCCTTCAAATCCAGCCTCTAAACACACTTATTTCCTACCTGAGACTTCCCCCCCCCCCCCACATATTTGTCCCTAATTTTCAACAGCATCTTTCACCTTCTAAGTGTTGTTCCGAGTGTGTGTGTGTGTGTGTGTGTGTGTGCGTGTGTGCGTGCGTGTGCGTGCGAAGTGCGCGCGCATGGATTTGAAATCTGTTGCTCATTATATTTAAGAAGAGTTGCATGCCTGGAAATGATTGAGTGCAAGCGCTTCGATTTGTTTGCTTTTTACAAGATTCAGCGCTATATAAATTCCATATATTATTATTATTATTATTATTATTATTAAATCTATCATAAATCTGACTGTGCTGATAATTCTGATAATTATATGCCATTTATATGGCGCGATATCTTGTAAAAACGATTCAAAGCTCTTGCATTCAACTAATTCTTACACATACAGCTACTAATGAATAGTTTTAAGGAATTCAATTTACAAACACGCACAAATGCACGTGTGCACATACTAACACCACACAATGGTTACACATTTTGGTGGGGTGATGGGGATTCAGGCTGTTTGAAGGCAGGGACAGATACGAGATGAAACAGGAGGGGAAATTCTTAGGTTTTAAATGAATATGCCTTGAGGCTGGACTTTAAAATGTCACAAGTAGGCTTTTGGAGAAGGGAGAGAAGGAGGTAATTTAAAACGGTTTTTGTATTCAAACACAATGCCCACCAACCCCAAAGCCACCAGCTCTGACCACAACAGTATGTCACATGGCTGGTCTGCCCACCCATGATTGGTGAAGAAGTAACGAGGTCAAAAGGACAGCAGGATCAATGTTTTCCCCCAAGTCCTGGGAAAGGTCAAGGTTCTCCTCACATTACAACAGCCAGTTAATTACGCCATTGTCTGTCCGCATTTGCATCAGCACAAAGTCGCTAAACATGAAAGAATAAGGATGTGCTGTATGCATGCATGCATGCCATGTGCAATGGCGAAACATACGGGCTTAATTAAGCACATGCATGAACCATGAGTAGGCAGCTATGTGCAGGCAACTGAGCTATAAACACTGTTGGTGAGATTAGCATTGTGCAACTTTATTGCCTGTTATCATTGGTTTCCTTGTTCTCAGGCATGATTCAATACTACTTGAACAAAAACACACTATCTTTTTATCAGTCTCTCTTTGATCTTGGAGCGTATTACCTCCATACCTGTAAGTTTATAGAGGAGCTGAAGGACGATGACGAATGGTGGAAATGTGATTATACCTTGAACATAAAATTTTTGTCTAGGTATGTCAATCAACACTTTTCTTTACAGAAAGACCCAGATTCTAACCCTCGGCTGACATCTTGCTCACTTTCCCAGATGTTGACCAGTCAATTAAGGACTGCAGATATTGAGATGAAAGGAGAGGGTCAAAAGGGCAAGGCAGGCAGTTTGTTCCCTTGACATGTCAGCGGTGAAGAAGAGATAAGTGTGCTCCTCACGAAAGGAGACATACATGCACTTCTTTGTCATGTTACGGCATCTTTTGTTATCCTCTTCAATTTTGGTATTGCGGACGTTAACTGGCGTGGGTTGTTTTCATGTCATTGACACAAGGTTAGCTGCAGCATGCTTACTGAAGTGACCCATACAGATGGTTTATAGTTAGTAGATATGTAAAAACAGGGTAAACCGATTTAGATATGTTATACGTTTTGTAGTGATTTGTAGAGGTTGTTTGTTTTGAATGTACTACCCCTGTGAAAATGCTGTAAATAAAATAGCTATGCATTGCCAATCTCAACCGTTGCTAAGTTTAGCCACATTTAAAAAAAGTAACATGTTATCCTATGCTGCTGTTGTGTTTGTCTGTCTGTCTGCCTGTGTGTCCTCAGAGAATGTCGAGAATAATAAATCAGTCTCGTCACCCGCAACTTCTGAGTAAAAGGCTATGTACACTCAAATTTGTGAAGCTATTAGTTCTATTATACGAATTAAAATCTTTCCCAAATGCTTTTTAACATGTCAGTATAAACTATTTTGGTTACAAGGTGATATAGGGGATAAGAATAAGGTTGTGATATCATCTCTACTGTCATGACACACATTTTGCAGTCAACATGGATAAAAAACCCAACCTTAATACTTTTGTGTAATGCATGCATGCATCCATCCATCCATCCACCCATCCACATACATATATTCATACATACGTACGTACTCACACACACACACACACACACACACACACAACACACACACACACACACACACACACACACACACACACACACACACACACACACACACACCACGCACGCACACACACACACACACACACACACACACACACACACACACACACACACAAGTGCCATGGAGAGTAAACACAGGGCTCCATTCTTTCAGTTTCTAAGTGTTCTTTTACCACGCTTCTCCTTCCCAGCTTAACATTCTGCAAGCGTATTGCCGAGATGGTGATTTACTCCCTGAAAAGTGATACATTACTGCCCGCTGTGTCCCTATATCCTGATACATAACACAGTGCGTGGGGAATCAATCATGGAGACAGGGTTAAAAGGACGCGACTATCAATATCTTTTCCTTGAATCCATCAGCATTAAGGGGAGGCTAATCGTCTGACAATAAAAGAAGCACAGTTTCACGCCCTTGCCTGCCCATTTTATTAATTTATTTTACTTTTTCTTTTATTTCGAGGATAATGGAATAAGCATTCAGGTGCTTTTCTCATCCAGTCCCCGTGTGCATGCAGTTGTGTACATATTGTCATCCGTTTCCACCAGCACACAATGGCCTTCTCTTCCAAAAAGTAGAACGGTTTTAAGTTGTGCGCAAGATGTTCTGTGTGAGTTCTCGCACGGTACCTCGGTCGATAGACTCATCTGAAGGACATTTGGGGAGAGTGGAGTCGGCACTGATGTTAACTCCTGAGGAAAAATCCTCGTGAACAAGAATCAAACCCGGGTCAGCAGATCACGAATACATTACTCTAACCACCTGGGTATCCCACCCCTCGTGACCGCATTACAGGACATTAACTTAGTGGACAGGAGAACCCAGCGTGGGATATTTGCCTGCTATGGAAAGGGCATGTGAGCTTGGGCACCCTGATCAAGATGGATGAATCTTCTTTCTTCTTCGTCAAACGCTGAGACAGCAGTTATTGTTGTCCGTTATATGAGTGAAAATACGTCACGGTGCCATTAAGCGCAGGAGAATGGACAAAGAAGGCAGAAAATAGACAAGGAAGGAAGTGACAGGAAGAAAAGGAAAAAGGCAGAAACAAAGAGTGTGATAGAAAAGAGGAAATTTCTAGTACAGAACTTTCAGAGGTGGGGATGCTATTTATACTGGCAGGCCCCCGGCATCCCACGGGGTATTATCGAATCTGACTTTCGTGTCTTCTGTTGTCAACTGACTTGTAAACTATCAGATCGTGTTTATTAGTAGCTTAGTGCCTAAACTGAAAATCTCCGTTGGTATGTAAATATAATGATAGTCGACGGACGTTTTAGCTAAGTGGTTAAGACCATTCGATTTCAATCCCATGGGTCCATGAGGTTGTGGTTCGAATTTCGACGGAGTCTGTTGAATTAAGGACGGGGATTTTTACGATCTTCTAGTTAAATTTCAAGTGCAGACCTGCCAGTGCCTTCATTATATGTGTTTATACACACGTACAAGATCAAATATGCACGTTAAAGATCCTGCAATTTAGTCCAACATACAGTGGGTTAGGGGAAACAGGAACAAACACAGCATACATCCCCGAAGTCGGAATGTGACTATATCCATGATGGGCAAAAACGTTCTCAGATGCAAAATCTCACCTCTATTAGTGAGTCTAGGAGCTCTAGCCGAGGGAAGAAGATAATGACAATCATAGTATAGTAGTCCTACATTCAACAGACTTTTCAGCCAGCTTTTAATTACTGATGTTTATTCATTTTTATTTATTTCTTCTTTTATTTTGAGGATAATGAAATAAGCACCCACGCGCTTTTTTTCATCTAGTCCCCGAGTGTATGCAGTTTCATCAAGTTTGTCATCCATTCCCACTGGCACACAAAGGCCTACTCTTCCGAAAAGCGTAACGGGTTTTAACGTGTGCGCAAGATGTCCTGCATGCATTCGCACACGGGACCTCGGTTTATAGTCTCATCCGAAAGACTTTTGGGGAGAGTGGAGCCGGCACTGATGTTAGTTAACTCGAGAGGCAAAATCCTCTTGAACTAGAATCGAACCCGGGTCAGCAGATCACGGATACATCACTCTAACCACCAGGCTATCCCGTCCCCTGGTGTGGCTCGACCTGGTGTGTCTGAGTTTACCCTGAGACGGGTCCTCGCTGAAATATCCATGGCTTCTTTACGATCTAGCTAGCCTGGTTTACTGATGGGAGATGTCTAGCACTTCCACTGACACGGGTTTGTGGATATGCTGCCCTTTGTGCCTGTGTCCGTTCAAAAAAACTCGCCTAGATTGCATTTGCTTTAGGCAAACATAATAAATGAAAGCAACAGAAAGTGATATTGTATCTGTTCTGTAAGTGCCTTTGAGATGTCATTTCTTTTCTCTTGCTGCTCATGATAAACTTGAGCGACTGAAATAATGTACTAGAAAGCTGAAAGAAAAATGCAGCAGTATCAGCAGCAGTAGTAGCAGTAGAAGGAGCAGTAGCAGCTGCAACAAAATATTGACGGTCGCCAATATGCTAGTTTTTTTTTCTCTTTTTTAAGATTAACTCTAGAAGAAAGTATAGTTCTAAAAGAATGTCATTCAAGATCAGCAGCAACGACATTTATAACATAAAAAAACACAGAAAGAAGGAAGGAAACATGAGCACACACGCATGCACACACCCTTGTATGCACGCACACATACACACACACATGCGCACGTGCACATACATATACACACTACACTTGTTAACACATGAACACGCGCGCATTCACACACGCACACACATACACGCACACGCCTAGGCATGCATATATATCTATAAATTTCTTTTCTTTATTTATTCAACACTTTAGCAGGGTAATGGGATTTTGGCTGCTGAAGGCAGAAACAGCTATGAGATGAAACAGGAGAAGATAAACTTAGGTTTGAAATAAATATGCCTTGAGGCTGGATTTATAAATGTCATAAGAATGCTTCTGGCGAAGAGAGAGAGAGAGAGAGAGAGAGAGAGAGAGAGAGAGAGAGAGAGAGAGAGAGAGAGAGAGAGAGGTCATTCCAGATCGATGGACCAGAAACAGAAAAGGCGACGGTCAACGGTGAAAAAGTTGAATCTAGGCACGTAAGCACAAGGTATCTGCAGCAGATCTGAGGGAACGAGAAGTGTACAAGTGAAGAAATTCACAGAGGTAGGAGGGTGCTGTTTGATGGAGACATTTGTGACATAGCCCCACCTCCTCTCAGGCACACACTCACACACAGACACACAGACACACACACACACACACTCGCGCGCGCGCGCCTGCAACACACACAGACACAGACACACACACACACGCCCGCAACACACACACACACACGCACACTTGACATACATCCTACTTCAAATTATAACATAATGAAGCACAACCCCCCCCCCCCCCCCCCTCAAAATCCGAATCTAAGCACGTGAGGCTCTCACCCAATGCTACACCACCATACTGGTAGAATACAAACTACATACAAAAAAACTAACAGAAGAAAATCACACCGTCTTCATTGATATTGCATATGATCATCCTCAGATTTGAAAAAAAAGGATTCTCTGTTGATATTTTACTGGAACAGACAGCACGAAAAGACTGATTTACATGCAAAACATTCTTTGAGCAGGACGAATCTCTCTCTGAGTTTAGTATTTACGTTGAAGCGATAAAGCTACAACTTGTTTTGACATGAAAAGCACAGAAGCGAAGAAGGATCTATGAATATGGAAATAGCGATATGGGTGTATCATTATGCATTTCGTCGAAAAGATGAAGAAAGTGTTATCATCTGATATCCAGTTGAGAAGAAAACAAACCAAACATATAGATTGAAAGTTGGGATACGGAGGGAGGGAGCGATGGAGGGAGAAAGGAAGAGAGGAAAGGAGGGAAGGAAGAGAGAAAGAGAGAGAGAGAGAGAGGGAGAGAGAGAGAGAGAGAATAGATAGAGAGAAAGTGAGAGAGAGACTCATCAAGCAGTATAAATATTGCTTTTTCTTTCTTTCTTTCTTTCTGTCTTTCTGTCTCTCTTTCTCTCTTTCTCTCTGTGCGTGTGCGTGTGCGTGTTTCTCTCTCTCTCTCTCTTCTCTCTCTCTCTCTCCTCTCTCTCTCTCTCTCTCTCTCTCTCTCTCTCTCTCTCTCTCTCTCTCTCTCTCTCTCTCCTTCTTGTCTGCCTCCCTCACCCTCACTCAGGAAAATGATGACTAAAACAGACAATGCGGGACCAAAAGGAAACCAACAAAAACAGCAAACAGATAGACAGACAGGCAAAGGAAAAAAATGACTTAAATAGACAGTTTCAGACAAAAACGAATCAACCAAAACTAACACACAGATAGACAGACAGGAAAAGAAAAACAGCCGTAAGGGTAAAAGCTAGGGTTTCAACCATTTTTGACAGACACACGAAACAAAAAGTAGAAAACAAACACAGGAAGAGAGATGTTCTCCACGGGTAGCTGATTCCTGTTGACCTGAGAAAGGAAGCAGGAAGTGACCAGGAAATCAGTTTTCCTGATGCTTCACATCTGTTGCAGAACGTTTTGCCAAAACATCAACCTTATATTATTTTTTGTGTGTTATTGTTTGTTTCTCAGCTAGAATTCTGAAGTTCACACAATGGTGAGATTCTGTGCATGTGACCCCCCCCCCCCCCCACACACACACTGTTTAGACAGCTGCGTTCCATTTTTTGGGGAAAACTATTATTTTTTTAAACCATTTTTTTCTCTTTTTCTGGGGTAACTGATTTGAGATACTTGAGTGAATATAACATTTATGCTTGCGTGTAACCTGCTATGTTCAGGCATTTTTGCATACATGTTCACACTGAATTACAAACACACATATATACAGCCATGAATGTATATGTCTATGTGTGTAAATACCTACATGCATGTATGCACACACACAACACACACTCACACACATACACACACACACCATATTCAGGCATGCACCACACTCACACATACACTTTTTCTCTCTGTATGTGTCTTTCTGTCAGCGTCTATCTACCTGCCTCTTTCTCTCTGTTTCCCTCTGTTTCCTTCTATTTCTCTCTGTTTGTCTGTCTTTGTCTCTGTCTCTCACGAACAACAAATAGTTACACAGAGAACCCCCCTCCCCCCTAAAAACAACAACAAAAAACCCTAACCCAAATGACTAGGCTCTAACCATTAAGAAAAACAGACACACGAAAAAAACAACAAACAAAAACAAACAAACACAGGAAGAGAGATGTTCTCCAAAGGTGATTGATTTCTGTTGACCTGAGAAAGGAAGCAGGAAGGGGCCAGGAAATCAGTTTTCCTGATGCTTCACATCTGTTGCAGAACGTTTTGCCAAAACATCAACCTTATATTTTTCTTGTGTGGCTTTTTTTGTTGTTTCTCAGCTAGAGTTCTGAAGTTCACACAATGGTGAGATTTTGTGCATGTGCCCCCCCCCCCCCCCCACACACACACACACTGTTTAGACAGCCGCATTCCATCTTTGGGGGAAACTGTTATTTGTTTTTAACCAATTTTTTCTCTCTTTCTGTTGTAACTGATTTGAGATACGTGTGTGAATATAACATTTGTGCTTACGTGTAACCTGCTATGTTCATGCATTTTTGCAGGAACAAAGAAACATGCATGTTCACACTGAATTACAAACACACACATACATACAGCCATGAATGTGCATGCCTATGCGTGTCAACACCTACACGCATGTATGCACGCACCCCCCCCCTCCCACACACACACACACACACAAACACATACTCATATACACAAACACACATACAAACACATAACTCATGCACACAAACACACACACAAACACACACTCATACACATAAATATACACACGCAAACACACATTCATACACACAAACACACCCAAACTCAGGCATGGACCATACTCATACACACACACACACAACACACACACACACACACACACACACACACACACACACACACACACACACACACCACACACACACACACACACACACACACACACACACACACACACACACTATCTCTCTCCATGGCTCTCTCTTTCACAAACAACAAACAGTTACACAGAGAAAAAATACCCCCAAAACCCCAAATGACTAGGCTCTAACCATTGAGAAAAACAGACACACGAAAAAAACAAAACAAAAACAAACAAACACAGGAAGAGAGATGTTCTCCACGGGTAGCTGATTCCTGTTGACCTGAGAAGGAAGCAGGAAGTGGCCAGGAAATTAGTTTCCCTGATGCTTCACATCTGTTGCAGAATGTTTTGCCAAAACATCAAACTGTGTTTTGGTTGTTTTTTCTAGTTTTTTTTTCGTTCCTAAGCTAATGATCTGAAGTTCACCAATAGTGAGATTTTGTGCATGTATCCTTACTTCTGACTGATTTGAGGTATCTGTGTAAATATTATGTTTACGCTGGCATGTAACCTACTACGCTCAGGCATTTTTGGCAGGAACAAACATACGACATGTACATACAAAACTGCACAATCATACTTACAACCATGCATATGCATACCCGTATGTGTAGATACCTACACGCATGTATGCACACATGCACACACACACATACTCAGTCATGGACCATACTCACACATGCACGCACTCTTTCTCTCTCTGTCTCTCTGTCTCTGTCTGTCTGTCTGTCTGTCTCTCTCACGAACAACAAACAGCTACACAGAGAAAAATAATCCAGAAAAAACACACCAAATGACTGGGCTCTAACCATTGAGAAAAACAGACACACGAAAAAAAGAAGAAAACAAACACAGGAAGAGAGATGTTCTCCACGGGTAACTGATTCCTGTTGACCTGAGAAGGAAGAAGGACGTGACCAGGAAATTAGCTTCCCCGATGCTTCACATCTGTTGCAGAACGTTTTGTCAAAACATCAAACCCGTATCTGCTTGGGTTTTGTTTCTTTCTTCGTTTGTCTGTAAGAGCTCTTGAGGCTCTTTTCTCTGTCTCTCTGTCCACCTTCTGTCTCTCTGCACGCATGTCTGTCTGCTTGTCACTATCTCCCTCTCTATATGTGTTCATAACAACAGATAGTTGTGAAGACAGAGAAAAAGGAAAGATTAAAAGACTAGGATCCAAACATTTAGACAGACAAAGGAGAAGAAAAAAAAGCAAGAAATACGGGAACAGATATTTTGTCCTCAGGCAGCTGGATTTTGTTGACTCAGATGGAAGCAGCAAGAAGCTACGAGGAAATTGATTTCTGCGGTCCTTCACAGCTGTAGTAAAGGTTTTGTCAAGATATTGAAATGGTATTTTTCTTTGCAATTTCTGCGGCTGTTTAAAACGGTCTAGTGCGCACAATTATGCGTGTGCTTGCACTACCAAACACAGGGATTTGCACAAGCATGCATACAGATTCACAGTGTGTGTGTGTGTGTGTGTGTGTGTGTGTACGCGTGCACGCTCGCGCGCAGTGTGTATGAGTATGTGTGTGCGTGTGTATGTATATGTGTGTAATTTGAATTTTCCAATGTATTATCTTATCGATTTTCCTCTTTTTACTGGTTCAATTTATTGGTAAAGGTTGCAATAATGTATTATTTCAGTATAATCATTAAGAAATTTGTTTTTAGATAGATGGCTTGATGAAATAAAGCAAATGCAATGCGTATTCAATGTACCATCTGGAAATAAACTTTACTTGACTTGATTTGACTTGACAGACTTACTGATACAAGCTAATCACCGCATAAATACAATAGTGTACACACATATATGCACACATGCGCGCACGCACACATGCTCAGACACACGCGAGCACACACACATGTACACACACATGCATGTATGCATGCATGCATACGCACGCGCACACACACACAGTCACAAACATGGGCGCACACACACAGCTCCCCCCCCCCCCCACACACACAGGCACGCACATACAAACACATACACAATAACATGGGTGCACACGCAGACGCACGCACGCTCGCATGCACACACACACACAGAGTCTCTCTCTCTCTCTCTCTCTCTCTCTCTCTCTCTCTCTCTCTCTCTCTCTCTCTTCTCTCTCTCTCTCTCTCTCTCTTGGTATATGTCTCCCTGTTAATATCTTCCTGTCCTCTCTCTTTTTTAATCTATCTTTTTGTCTCTCTGTCACAGCACCACATTCTTTGTGAAAGTGTCACACATTGTTACCTAACACACACTATGACCTGACACAAAGGCCAACAATCAGAGAAAAAACACCCAGGTAGACATGCAAGCATAGAAGAGACACAAACCAGATAACAGTCAAAACATTATGAACAGACAGACGGACTGATGGCGGGGGACAAGGCAGACCGAGAGAATGAGATTCAACCATGTAGCTAGAAGCCAAATAAAAAAAGGCACACACACAAGAGGAGATGTTGTTCCCTTTAAGGCAAGCCATCTTCGCTGATTTGAGAAGGAAGCAGGAAATGACCAGATGATTGATTTCTGCGATGCCTCACGTCTGTAGTGTAGTAATGTGTGATTTTTTTTCATTTGCAGCTTTTTACCCGTTTCTATTTTGAATGGCTTCGGTTGCTCGTTTGCACATGTGTATGCTTTCGCGTACCATGCCATGCACAGAAGTTCTCATGATCATGCATGCAGACAGACAGACAAACAGACAGAGAGAGACAGATAGACAGACAGACAGACAGACACACAGATAGTGGATTGGGGGTCTAGAGGTAATGCACCCGCTTAAAAAGCGACACGACCGGGTTTCAAGTCTGTGGTGGCTCGATCCCCTTTTGTGCCCGAAACCTTTCCCCCATTCACCAGAGCGTGAGTGGTGGTCTGGGTGCTAGTCTTTCGGATGAGACGATAAACCGAAGGTTCCGTGTGCAATGCTTATTTAGTGTACGTAAAAGAACCAACGGTAACAAAAGAGTTGTCCCTGGTGAAATTATGTAGGAAAACGTCACTCTGATTGGAAACAAAGTTATGCAGATAGGAAAAGAAAAAAAAATAATGGGTGGCGCTGCTCTTGCGGCGACGCGCTCTCCCCATAGTAGGGCAACCTGAATTTCACGCAGAAAATTCTACTGTGATTTAAAGTGGTATACAATACAATACGCGCATGTACGCACACACGCACGCACGCAAACGCGCGCACGCACACACACATGCACACACAGAAACACACACATACGCACACACATACACATACACCAAACTCACGTCTATACGCACTTTATTTGTATCTATCTCTCTGTTATTGTCTGTTTCCATGTCCATGTCTGTCTGTATGTCTGACTGTCTGTCTGTCTGTCTGAATGTCTGACTGTCTGTCTCTGTCTCTCTTTGTCTGTCTGTCTGTCTGTCTCTCTCTGTGGCTCAAAGCACCTATCTCTTTCCACTACACAAACATTGCTCCCTACAGACTTGACCCTGACTGACAATCAGACACAAACAGGCAGACACGCTGAGACAAAACAGACAATAAAAGAGAATAGATAAATAAAAAAAACAGGTAACTACAGCAACAAACGAACAGACAGAGAGACAAACAGGCAAACAAACGAACAGATTGGAAGCCAACCATGTAGTACAATTCAAAGACAACAAAAAGCAACGACAGGAGCAGATACCATGTCCTCCTAAGGACGATGAGTTTTGTTGAAGAAGGAAACAGGAGCTAGCCAGGAAATTAATTTCCGTAATGCTTCATTCACATATGTAGAATGGGTTTTGCCAAGTTACTGAAACTTCATCTTTCACTGCGGATTTTCTTGTTATGCTTTAAATGTTTGTTTTTATGGTTGTGTGAAAATGTTTAACATACCGTATTATGCACGGGTATTTGCATGAACAACCGTGCTATTTTGCACGCACAAACTTGCTATTTTGCACGCACAAACTTGCAAACGTATGTATGCACGCACACATGCATTCCCATTCACACCACCCACCCACCCACCCACACACACACACACACACACACACACACACACACACACACACACACACACACACACACACACACACACACACACACACAACGGAAATGGAGAGAGAGAGAGAGAGAGAGAGAGAGAGAGAGAGAGAGGGGGGGGAGGTAAACACATCCAACTCACAGGCACTATCTGTATTTCTCTGCTTCTGTATCTGTGTTTTTCTAAAGGATTCGATTCTTTTTCTCATTGCTGTTGTTTTCTTTCCTTTTTTTACCTATTAATGTCCGTATAGCCTGTTTGTGTGTATCTTTCTCCCTCTCCATGTGTACCTCTCCTAGTTTGCACACACACACACACACACACACACACACACACACACACACACACACACACACACACACACACACACACACACACACACACACACACACACAGTTTTATTTTATTTTTTAAGATTTTAATTTTTTTATACCGAGAATAATGGAATAAGCACTTATGTGCTTTCTTTACATCAAGTCCCCGTGTGTATGCGGTTATGAAATTTCTGTCATCTGTTCCCACCGGCACACACTGGCCTACTCTTACGAAAAGTGGAACAGGATTTAACGTGTGCGCAAGATGTTCTGCGTGCGTTCGCACACGGGGTCTCGGTTTATAGTCTCATCCGAAGGATGATTCTGTAGAAGTGATGACAATGATTCTGTTTCATGTCACGCATAGCTTACGTCGCTAACTATTTGCCGCACACATACTTAGTAAGTGGTACAGCCTATTTGCCTTCAAAGCAGCTAATGCACTCGTCACACTCCTCGTGCTCATTTGCATTCTAGAGAACCCGAGGGAAGCTTTTGTGCATCAGAGGATTGGTTCAATGTCCTGGTATTGAAATTGTCCCACAGAGACCCCCGACTGTCTTGTACTATTCAAAGTCAAGAGGATTTTCATTTTTGTGTGTTATAAAAGGTATTTTGTAAACGGAGTTTGACAGAGTAGTTTTGGGATTAAAAGATCGAGTATTGGCAAGTCAATGTTCGTATTTGTTGTTGCAGATCATTCAAAGTCGGTGTATTGGCAAGTCGATGTTCGTATTGGTTGCTGTGGAGCGTTTTAAGTCAAATGTTCATTTTCAGACGGTACATTGAATAAGCAAAACAATTGCTTTTTTCACCAAACCCTCTATCCAAAAAACAAAGAAATATCAAAAATACATGAAGCATAGGCACACTGGTGTCAGCCAAATTATGCACTCTGTTTCTTTGATCACACCTGCGTGTCACTGTGAAGCTCTTAAGCACGTGCTGGATGAGAAGTTTCCTTGTAAGTTTTTTTTCCCATGTATCTCGTCATTAAGGCAGCCATACTCTGATTTCAGAGAATGCTTACGCTTGTATACCCTTTAACCTCTTTGTTTCATTATAGGAAATTTCCATGCTTTTAATGAAGAAAACTCTGAAAAGTTTTTTTTCCAGGAAGAACACTAGGTTACTACAGCATTGTGATAGAAAATGTTATTATACAGAATGAAAGAAAATCAACGGAACAAAAATCAAAACACTCATTTCTCTGTTTTTTGTGTTGATTAATTTATTATGTAGAAACGCTACTGGCGTACTGAGTCTACAGAAAAACATATCATTATCTATTTGATAACATCATCAGACAAATGCTATAACACCTACTTTGGCTTTGTTTTTATTGAAATTTGTGAAGCCTGTTTTGGGATAAGTTTTTTTCAGAGCGACTGGGATTTTCTAAGGATTTAAATCCCGAAATCGGAATGCGGCTACCGTGATAGTAGGTAAAAAGGTGTATGCGCAAAATTGCAAAAGACGCAACATCTCACCGTTGGTTAACATCGGAGTTCTAAGCTGAGGAACGTAAATAAGCAGTAAAAATTTTATACATAAACTGTACACAGCAGGTATTTTAGCCTTTATTTTTAACAAAGAACATATTTTTTCTGGACGATTTTTAATAAAAAAATATTTTAAAAAGTAACGACAGATTTAAGACAAGTCTAAGAAAATCTTCTCTGGTAAAACAAAAATTTAATGAGACTGCACTAGTCATGATATCTACCAAAGAGATCCCCCCCTCCCTAAAAAACCTCGAAAACAAAAAACAAACATGAAAACCAACACCCCCCCCCCCCCCCACTAATATAACAGCAACCCTCCTCCTCCCTCAAGAATTTTTTTTTTTCACCACAGAGCATAAGAAATGTATGAATAGGAACTAGATCAAGGCATTAAAAGAGATGATGATTCGTTTACTTTCGATGCACCATTTCCATCAGTTGGCTGATTCATCTTTCATCTTCGATTACTTCAAAGCATCCCTTCTCAGCTATGATATGTCTTGGCCTGTTATTGATCCCACCCGCGCATCGTGTGCATACATAGCACCTTATATCCGCCAAACCACAGGGTGTATGACAGAGAAGAGAGATCATCTTTTACTTTCGTAGGGGGTGTGCATATGTGTGTATGTGTGTGTGGGTGTGCGTGTGTGTGTGCACGCACGCGCATGTGCACGTAGGTATACGCACATACACATACAGGCACGCACACGGGCATACACAGAGTTACACACAAACAGGCGTGCAAATACAAACACACACACATACACACGCACACACAAAACACAAACAAACATACACTTGTTTACAAACACATTCGTGCAGGCGCTCACACACACAAACACACACACATACACACGCACGTACACACGTACAAACATACATGCATTCACACATTGGCATGTATGCGTATATTCATAAATGCACATACACATACAGATATATCTAGTTCATGTATTTCCTTTTCCACGCACAAACACATGCATAAACAGACAAACATGTCCTCTCTCTCACATACACAACTCACACACACACTGCCACCCCCACACACACACATCATCCCATAATATCACTAATCTAATATCACGTTAAGTGAACAGACGTAAAATTGAAGACACACATCATCCCATCTCCCCCCACACTCTCTCCCCCCACTCTCTCCCCCCACCCACCCAACTTCACCCCTCCTCCTCCTCCCCCCCCCCCCCCCCACACACACACACAAACACACACGTACACACAAGGTGCCATGAACTTGCACAGCACGTGCAACGTGACCCCTGCAGGGTTTTCCAGCTGCCAGAAGGCAAATGACTGCAGCAGTCAGCCTCTCCCCTTTGTCACGTGCACGTGCTCATTTGCATCAGAGGCTTGCCAAGCTACCTGGGTAGGTATTAAGGGAATCGGATCACGGTCCGAAATAATGGGTTTTGCTCAGGGAGGTCTAGAAATGAGATGGCGGGAAGGAGGGAGGGAGGGAGAGAGGGAGGGAGGGAGGGAGAGGGAGGGAGAGGGAGGTATGGAGGGAGAGAGAGGGATAGGGAGGGAGGTAGGAAGGGAGGGAGTGTGGGAGAGAAAGAGAGAGAGAGTGAGAGAGAGAAAGAGACTGTGGTTAGAGCATTGGACTGATGACCTGGTAAAACTCAAGAGAGTGTGTGACAATAAAAGAAGAAGGCAGCATGTGACAAACCACACCTCTAACTGATGAGTATAATTAAAAAACAACAACATTAGCCTAGCAACAGCAAGATACATTCTAGCAGTGTACTTTGAGTACAATATCAGCATATACATTTAAAAAAAGGTGACTAAATCGATTGCTGCAGTGACAAGACAGTGGAGTTAACATCAGTGCCGGCTCCACTCTCCCCAAGCGTCCTTCGGATGAGACTATAAACCGAGGCCCCGTGTACGAACGCGCGCAGAACATTTTGCACACGTTAAAACCCGTTCCGCTTTTCGGAAGAGTAGTAGGCCATTGTGAGCCGGTGGGAATGGATGACAAGAGTACCAAAACTGCATACACACGGGGACTAGATGAAAAAAACAACATAGGTGCTTATTTCATTATCCTCGAAAGAAAAGAAAAGAATAACATTAAAATAAAAATAAACAAGAGACAAAGTTGTCAAGACTGACTTGAAAACAGTAAGGTAACACAGGTGCAAAGGATTTTGTTTTCTTGCCTGGGAGCAAGGGTTTTCGGGGCTCAGCAATGGTTAGATGCTTGCATAGTTACGCCATCGATTGTTGTTTTTTTGTTCCCCTTCACCACATGGGTAGCCACATTACGACTTCGGAGATGGATGCAACGAATAAGACCTCTGCCTCCAGCTTGAGAGACCACAGTCAAAGTCTGAATTTTACGTTTTGTTCCTCGGCTAGAAGTCTGAGTTTCGCCAATGCTGACATTTTTTTTTCAAATGCGACTGTCCTACCCCCCCCCACCCCCACCCCAAAACCATTTAGGTAACCGTATTTTGACTTCACTGATGGCGTCTAAACATGACACCTGTGTGCACGCGTTTCTGAAATGTTGTCTTTCATCTCTACCAGCACGAAATGGCCTACTCTTCCGAAAGGCGTAACAGGTTTTTTTTAACGTGTGCGCAAGGTGTTTTGCGTGCAATCACACACAGGGCCTCGTTTAATGAACTTATCCTAAGGATTTGAATATTCAGTTTGATTTTTCTCGTCAAACTAGAGAGAAAGGGTTAAGGCTGGGAATCAAACCCAGAACCTCACGGTTTACTTGTCAGGCAGGTGAACGTCTTGACCGTCCCGCCATCTTCCTTCTTAAAGGCGGAATAAGGCCTAGTTTATATTTCTTTCCGAGTCTCAGTTTCTAGACATCACAGGTTAGATCAAAGGTCTGAGTGGGCGAGCAGTTTTCTTTGTTGAGGTTGTGGGCTTTAAATCTTAATTACAGGAGACTTGATGCGAATGCTTGTTCTGTTTCTGTCTCTCTCTGTCTCTCTGTCTCTCTCTTCTCTCTCTGTCTCTCTCTCTGTCTGTCTGTCTCTCTGTTTCTCTGTGAGTTCTTTGTCCCACCCTCTCTCTCTCTCTCTCCTCTCTCTCTCTCTCTCTCTCTCTCTCTCTTCTCTCTCTCTCTCTCTCTCTTTCTCTCTCTCTCTCTCTCTCTCTCTCTCTCTCTCTCTCTCTCTCTCTCTTACTTGCTCGCTCGCTCTTACTCTCTCTCTCTCAAATACAAACACACTCACATATGCGCGAACGCACGCATGTACCCACGTATACACATGCACATACATATATATACATACACTCATACGTGTGTGTACACTTTAGATCTATAACAGCCACACTGATAGATAAAACATACAGATAGACAGAAAGACACACGGACAGACAGACAGACAGACACACAAAGGCAGACAGACAGACATACAACATTGTATCATGTATTTATAATGTAGGTTTCCTTTATCCTACACTGCTCAGCTTGTGTACAACCCAGGCACTTGCCCACAACCGCCGCAAATGGAGCCAACTTGGTGACACGTTCGACATAGCAGTGCCCCTACGACCCCGGAGGGGGTTACGGGAGCAGATGAGATGAGATGAGAATCAGCTTGTTTCTCATTCTTTTCCGTGGCTGTCAAGCATCATTCGTTAGTTCGTCTCTGTACGTCTTTCATCCTGTAACACTCTCTGCAAAAGCGGTGTGTATTGGTATGTGTCCGATACTATTATCTGTCACGACAGAACAGGATAGAGAGAGAGAGAGAGAGAGAGAGAGAAGAGAGAGAGAGAGAGAGAGAGAGAGGAGGGACGGAGAGAGAGTGAGACAGACAGACAGACAGACAGAGAGACCGACCGACATGACCGATCGAGCGATTGATCGATGGATCGGTGGAGGATAGATAGATAGTTAGAAACAGACAAACAGACAGACAGAGAGAAAGACAGAAACAGAGAGACAGACAGTAAGAAAGACGCACGGAAAGAAAGAAAAAACAAAGAGAAGAAACAAAGAAAGAAGGAAGGAAAGAAACAAAAAAAAGAAAGAAAGAAAGAATGATAGAAGAAAGAAGATAGAAGAAAGAAGATAGGAAAGAAAGAACGAAAGAAAACAGAAAAAAAGAAAGCAAAGAGACAAACAGAACGAGCAGCGTAGACCAGAACGCAGTTATCAGAAACAAACTGGCAGTGATAATTAAGGAAGGGGGAGGGGGATCGAGTGGAGTAAGGCGAGCGAGCAAAACATTACACACTGACCTTCAAGCTAAAATCAATGCCGTGTTGTTGTTACATACGCTGTGCATGTTTAGTGGGTAACACCTACAATTCCCGATAGAACTGTTTCTAACCCTCTTTAGGATAGCTCAGTGGTCAGAGTACTCGCTTTCCCCAGCTAAGGTTAAGCAGCGTCGAGTGTGGTTACCACTTGGATGGGTGACCGTTTGCGCGCTCTGGCTTCAGAAGAGTCCCCCAGTTCACCCAGCTGTAAATGAGTACCTGGGTCAGGGAAGGTAAAAGCAGGGAGGGAGAGGAGATGGGCGCCGGCCTCAATATGCTGGCCCCTGGAGAATTTGTGGTCTCTGATGCCTCGCTCCCCTGCGTCCACCTAGATTATGGGACACATTTACCTTTTATGGTTACAGAGTTATAATCGGGACCAGGAGTTGGCTCTGATATGACCTCTGTGGTCGGCTAGGCTGTGTGTGAGTGTACGTGTGTGTGTGTGTGTGGTGTGAGGTGTGTGTGAGTGTGTAGTGTGTGTGTGTGTGTGTGTGTGTGTGTGTGTGTGGTGTGTGTGTGTGGTGTGTGTGTAGGGGGAGAGATATATTTTTTAATTAAAAAAAATGTTCTTTTATTTCGAGGATAATGGAATGTGCTTTTTTCCTCAGTCCCGTGTGTATGCGGTTTTGTAAATTCTGTTATCTGTTCCCACCAGGCACACAGTGGCCTACTCTTACGAAAAGCGGAACAGGATTTAACGTGTGCGCAAGATGTTCTGCGTGCGTTCGCACACGGGGCCTCGGTTTATAGTCTCATCCGAAGGACTTTGGGGGAGAGTGGAGTCTGCACTGATGTTAACTCCAGGGAAAATATCCCCTTGAATGGGAATCGAAACCCGGGTGTCAGATTGCGAGCGCAATGTTCTGACCACTAGGCTACCCGTCCCCATCTCGTGTATTATATGTGTGTGTGTGTGTGTGTGTGTGTGTGTGTGTGTGTGTGTGTGTGTGTGTGGTGTGTAGAGGGAAGAGATGGAGAGAGGGGGAGAGAGAGTGAGAGAGGAGATGGAGGGAGGGAGGGAGGGAGAGAGGACTGAATGAATTACTAGACAGGTAAATTAGTTTATGAATAGATAAGGTGCTGTATTGGTTGATAGAAAAGCAAATAGATAAAGAGAGCGATCTATGCATCGATCGTTTGATCAATTGATAGATCATTAGATAGCTAGCCAGCTAGATAGAAATACAGACAAACATAGAAACACGCATATATA
This sequence comes from Rapana venosa, assembly GCA_028751875.1. NCBI lineage: Eukaryota > Metazoa > Mollusca > Gastropoda > Neogastropoda > Muricidae > Rapana > Rapana venosa. The sequence continues at coordinate 29,699,103 of CM054135.1, read as the reverse complement.
TGGACTGAGACAAACAAACAGGCAGACAGGTAGATTGATAGATGGATAGATAAACAGATGATAAATAGAAAGCGAGACAAACACACAGACACATAGATAACTAGCTGGCGAAATAGATGGATCGATGGAGAGAAGAGAGAGAGAGAGAGAGAGAGAGAGAGAGAGAGAGAGAGAGAGAGAGAGAGAGGAGAGAGAGAGAGAGAGAGAGAGAGAGAGAGAACCTTGAACACTTTGAAAACTTTGGAAAACTTTTTATTCAAAGAGGGTAATAGAATAAGCAGTAGTGCTTTTTTTATATCCAGCCCTCTGGCAAAGAAAGGAACAACAAGTAAAAACACCCCTCCCTCCATCCCTCTATCCATCCGTCCATTCTACTATCCACCAATCCATCCATCCGTCCATTCTTCTACCCACCAGTCCATCCATCCGTCCACCCAAATCCCGTTTGGACCCGAACTTTTCCCCCCATCCATTAGACCATTAGTGGTGGTCTGGGTGCTAGTCTTTGGGATGAGACAATAAACCGAGGTCCGGTGTGTTACAAAATAAATATTAAGCGCACTTAAAACAACCCACGGCAACAAGAGAGGTTATCCTTGGCAAAATTCTGTACAAAAAAGCCACTATGATAGGGAAATAAGAAGTACACATGCAGACAATCAAAAAAAAAAGGTGGCGTTGCTCTTGTGGCGACGCACTCTCCCAGGGATGAGCAGCATGAATTTCACGCAGATAAATCTGCATGACTTAAAAGGGGTATAAATAAATAAATAGATCCATCCACCCAACCCAGTAATATTCTGTATGTGTGCATGCACTCAGATGGATAGGATGGTGCAAAGATTGCAAGATACAAAGACGGATAGAAAGATGTATAGATCGATACAGATTATGGATCACTGCTGGTAACCCACCCACCTACCCCCCACAAAAATAAAACCAACCAAAGAAAACCCCAACACTGCATTGTGTACGGAAGCCATCAGGACATCTTCACTGATAAATCGGCTTGTGTGTGTGTGTGTGTGTGTGTGTGTGTGTGTGTGTGTTTGTGCGTGTGCGTGTGTGTGAGCGCGTGCGCTTGTGTGTGTATGTGTGTGTAGTGTGTGTGTGTAGTGTGTGTGTGTGTGTGTGTGTGTATGTGTGCGTGCGTGCGTGATCCCCTTTCACGGTTATCAGACATCAGCCTTGTGAGTCTCTGTATCTTCTTACACATCTCCCTCACCGACACCCTTTCTCTGCGTCGTTAGTTATAGTATCTGGCATGCCATGAAAATAGCTGCCAGAGAGAGAGAGAGAGACAGAGAGAGAGAGAGAGAGAGAGAGAGAGAGAGAGAGAGAGAGAGAGAGAGAGAGAGAGAAAGGAGAGAGATAGAGAAAGAGAGAGAGAGAGAGAAAGATAAATAGAGAGAGAAAGAGAAAGGGAGGGAGAGAGAGAGAGGAGAGAGAGAGAGAGAGAGAGAGAGAGGGAGAGAGAGAGAGAGAGAGAGAGAGAGAGAGAGAGAGAGAGAGAGAGAGAGAAGAGAGATAGCAATGAAAAATTCTTTTATTTCGAGGATAATAAATAAGCACCCATGTGCTGTTTTACATCCAGTCCCCGCCCTTCGGGAGAGAGGGAGAGAGAGAGAGAGAGAGAGAGAGAGAGAGCGAGAGAGAGAGAGAGAATGACAATGACAAATTTTTTTTTCAAGAATAATAATAAACACCCATGTACTTTTTTTTACATCGCGTCCCCACCCTTAGAGAGAAAGACTTCAGACTTCAGGCTTCGGACTTTTACTGTACATCGGCCTTAGGCCACAATACAAAGGAATGATGGGCGTATGGAGTGGACATATGACATGAGTGTTATAAACACATCACTATCAATGTATATAAATATGAAATGATATATCAGCAATAATAAAGAAATTACATCACCTATTTCTTGGATATTCATCACAAATCAATTCACGTTCGTCATAATCGACAGTGTTTTGAATGTAGTATTCATCAATATAAGGATCCATTTCTATAAAGTTATCTTACTTCTTCTGTTCGTTGCATGAAAAATAAATCGTGATAAATTATGTCTATCAGTAGATATTATAGCTTTGAGTAGCACGTGCAAAGAAAGCCTCTTCGCATCTTTAAGAAACTTATGTCTCAAATCTTCATAGACAGGGCAATTAAATAAAAAGTGTTCTTCATTCTCTATTTGGTCTTTACAAACATGGCACTGCTTATCTTCATTTGAACTACTATAGCGATGTGTATTATTGTTTAGTGGTAGCGCATTCAATCGTACTTGAGTAACTGCAACGCGAAAACAATATGTATCCATTTCACTAATATACTTCTCTCTTTCAAAAACAATCTTAAAGTTTCTGTAACTATCATATCTACTGCGATATCTGATGGTGCCAGTCCATTCCTGGGTAAACCAATCTACAAGTCTTTGTTTAAAGGCACGTAAGAACATTTTTATGTCTCCTACTCCTTGGTTTAACCAAACGATATTAAACCCAGTTATGCAGAATATTTCCCTGATTTTAGAGACCCAGCATTGTTTGTCCTTTTTATATAATTCTAACGACATACAATAAGCTTTATGTGGCAATCTTTCAGAATCCATATGTAAAGAGAGAGAGAAGAGAGGGAGAGAGAGAGAGAGAGAGAGAGAGAGAGAGAGAGAGAGAGAGAGAGAGGAGAGAGAGAGAGAGAGAGAGAGAGAGAGAGACAGAGAGAGAGAAACAATGATGAATGACAATGACAAATTCTTTTATTTCGAGGATAATAAGTAAGCACCCAAGTGCTTTTTACATCCAGTCCCCGATCTTAGGGAAGAGAAGAGAGAGAGAGAGAGAGAGAGAGAGAGAGAGAGAGAGAGAGAGAATGGCAATGACAAATTCTCTGATTTCGAGGATAATAAATAAACACCAATGTGCTTTTTTACATCCAGTCCCCGCCCTTAGGGAGAGAAAAAGGATAGAGAGACCGAGAGACAGAGAGAGAGCGACAGAAAGATAGAGAGAGTGAATAAATGAATTGATTGATTGATTGGCTAATTAATTAATTGATTAATGAAGAATCTTTAAATAGAGCTTTATATTTAGAGAAAGGAATAAGTTCACATACTGGCTTTTAAACTGAACATTCAAGTCAGGAAAATTTAATAGTAAAATTATCAAGTAAAAAAGTAAATACAGATCTGTAAAAGAATCAATGTCGCAGTAATATAAAAAAAAAGAAAATCAACAACAGCAGCAACAGCAACACCAGCAACAACAAAAGACCCAGCTGAGTGATCCATTAAAAAGTATAGAAAAACACTCAATGATACTGATAATTATAATAATGATGATGATGATGATGTGAGAGAGAGAGACAGACAGACAGAGACAGCCACAGACAATTTTCTTCTTCTTCGTCAAATACTCAGACAGCACCTGTCATTGTCTGTTATATGAGCGCAAATGCGACATGCTGCCGTTAAGCGCCTTACAAGTCAGGCCCAGCGCATCCGACTTCGACATATTAAGAGAGAATTGTTATCTTTTCAGTCCTTCTGAAAAAACAACAACCAGACAGTAAAATGTACCAAGAAGGCAGAAAATAGACAAGAAGGAGGTGACAGGAAGAAAAAAAAAACAAGGCAGAAACAACGAGAGCGATAGAAAAAAGGAAAAATTTATAACAGAGTATTCAGAAGGTGGGGATGCTATTTATTACTGACAGGAGCCCTGGTATTCCAACGGGAAAAGGCAGACAGGCTGGAATCTACAGTGTGCCACTGACATGTTAACGGGGGAAGGAAGGAGGATTGGCGGAGTCAAAAGGAAGAGCTGAGGTAACCGGCTTTAACTTTCCACTAAGAGCAATGCTGTGTTGTGTGGATGGATACTTTTGCGCATCT
>CM054135.1:29660208-29690208 GCA_028751875.1 Rapana venosa | reverse complement strand
AAGGAAGAAGAAGAATGCGAAGAAAAGAAAGAAGAATGCGAAGAAGAGAAGAATGCAAAAAATGGAAGAAAGAAGAAGAATGCAAAGAAGAAGAAGAGAAGAAGAATGCGAAGAAGAAGAAGAAGAAAATGCGAAAAGAAGAAGAAGAAAAAAAGAATGAAGAAGAAGAAGAGAAAATTGCAAAGAATGAGAAGAATACGAGAAGAAGAATGCGAAGAAGAAGAATGCGAAAAGAAAGAATGAAGGAAGAAGAAGAATCGTGAAGAAAAGAAGAATAGAAAAGAAGAAGAAGAATTGCAAAGAAGAGAGAAGAATACGAAGAGAAGAATGAAACGAAGAAGAAGAATGCGAAAGAAGAAGAAATGCGAAGAAGAAAAGAAGCGAAGAAGAAGAAATATGCGAAAGAAGAAGAATGCGAGAAGAAGAAGAAGATCGAAGAAAAGAAAGAAAGAAGAATGAAAAATGAAGAAGATCAGAAGAAGAAGAAGATAATGCGAAGAAGAAGAATGGAAGAAGAAGAAGAATGCGAAGAAGAAGAAGATGCGAAGAAGAAGAAGAAGAATGCGAAAGAAGAAGAAGAAAGAATCGAAGAAGAAGAAAAAGAAGAAGAATTGCGAAGAAGAATCGAAGAAGAAGAAGAAGAAGAAAGATCGAAGAAGAAGAAGAAGAATGCGAAGAAGAAGAATGGAAAAAAGAAGAATGCAAGAAGAAGAAGAAAATGCGAAGAAGAAAAGAATGCGAAGAAGAATGCAAGAAAATGGAAGAAGAAGAAAATTGAAGAAGATTAAGAAGAAGAAAAGATGGAAGAAAGAAGATAAAAGAAACTCCGATTAAATTAAGGAAGAAGATTTTCATATTTCAGTAGAGAGTTGCAAGAAATGATAAACAGCTTTGCTACAAATTGATGAATTTATTATCAATTCCGTTCATTTAGTAAATTTTATTTTAGTTATCTGTGTATTTCTCATGTCGCTTTTCGTGCTTAACATTGTTACTTTTTTTCTTTTCTGTTCGTCTCTTTAGTTTTTTTCTTCTAATCTCTCTTTTTACTTTTGTTGTTCGTTTTCTGCTTGTCGTTCTTTAAATTTTATTCCCAAGTTTCATTTCTTTTCTTCTTTTGTTGTTTGTTATGTTTAAAACATCTTGTTGTTCATCATACTTTTTTTTCTCTAGGATCTCTTTCTTTAACTTTCTGTTGTTGTTAGAGCTTTGCGCATTGCACACGTGATCTGCTGACTCGGGTTTGAATCCCTTCCAAGTGGATATGTTCCCGTGGAGTTAACATCAGTGCCGACTCCACTCCCCCAAAAGATGAGACTATAAACCGAGGCCCCGTGTGCGAACGCACGCAGAACATCTTGCGCACACGTTAAATCCTGTTCCGCTGGGCCAGTGGGAATGGATGACAAAATTTATAAAACAGCATACACATGGGAACTAGATGTAAAAAAAATGGCACGAGTCCTTGTCCCATTATCTTCGAAGTAAAGGAAAAATTAAAAGAATGTAAAAATAATCCCCCAAATCTCGGAGCTTCTCTGACTATCTGTCTGTCGGTCTGACTGCATGTCTTTTTTAATCTGCCTGTATCCTTTTATGTCCACCAGTCTGTTGCCGTGTGTGTGCGTGCGTGTGCGCGCGCGCGCATGTGTGTGTGTGTATGTGTTTGTGCGTGCGTGCGTGTGTGTGAGACGAACTGTTTTCTTGTTATCTTACGACTATAGTTTATATTGTTTTCTTTTTGTTTTGACATTTAAAGAAGAAAGGTATCATGTTTAAAACGGCAGGGGGGTTACTAGCATTCTCAAAAAAATTAATAAGCTGTCTGGGTCAATATGATTATGTGCCTATGTCTAACTATTTCTGCCTGTCTGTCTATCTGTCTGTCTGTTTCTCTCTGTTTCTATCTGTCTATGTCTCTGTCTGTCTGTTCTGTCTGTCTGTCACTGTCTGTCTGCCTATGTCTCTGTCTGTCTTTCTCTGTCTCTCTGTCTCTCTGTGGCTGTCTCTATCTCTCCGTCTCTCTATCTCTATCTCTGCCTATGCCTAACTAGCTTGCTGTCTGCCTACCTATCAGTTACTCTCTGTCTCTGTTTGTCTTTCAGTCTGTTTCTGTCTATTTATGTCTGTCTGACTCCTGTCTGACTGTCTGTCTGTCTGTCTGTCTCCTCTCTCTCTCTCTCTCTCTCTCTCTCTCTCTCTCTCTCTCTCTTCCCTCTCTCTCTCTTTCTATCTCTCCCTGTGTAAATATCTCTGCCTAATCATGACTAGCTTGCTGTCCGTCTTCCGGCCTGTCTGTTCTTCTCTGTCTCTCTGTATGTCTTTTGCCTCTTTTTATGTCTGCATGTCTGTCTGTTTGCATGTCTGTCTGCCTGTTTGTCTGTCTCTGTCTGTCTGTCGGTCTCTGTCTGTCTGTCTGCCTGTCTGTCTGTCTGTCTCTTTCTCTCCCTGTCTCTCTGTGTATCTCTCATACTCTCCTTACTCCCTATGTTGGGGTTGAACCGTACATGGATAAAGGATATGATATAAAGTCTAACCCTGCCCTCTATCTTCTTTCTTTTTTCCCGTCTGTTCGTGTTTCTCTGTTTCTGTCCCTGTCGGTCCGTCTGTCTGTCTACCTAGCTGTCTGTTCTCTCTGTTTGTCTATTTCTCTGTCTCTGTTTCTCTCTCTGCCGTTGTCTCTGACTCTCTGTCTCTATGGATCTCTGTCTGTCTATCTCTGTGTCTGTCTGCCTGTCTGTCTCTCATGCAGAACATCTTGCGCACGCGTTAAATCCTGTTCCGCTTTTCGAAAGAGTAGGCCATTGTGTGCCGTGGGAACAGATGACAAAATTTACAAAACCGCATACACACGGGGACTGGATGTAAAAAAGAACATGAGTTCTTATTCCATTATCTTCGACATAAAAGAATAAAAGAATAATTAAATAAAATAATAAATCATTCTCTCTCTATGTCTCTTCTCTATGTGTGTGTCTCTCAATCTGTGTGTGTGTGTGTGTCTCTCTCTCTCTGTCTTTCTCTATCTCTCTCTGTCTCTGTCTCCATCTCCAGCTTTTTCTCTCATTTTTTCTACAAGCAAACTAGTCTAGTCCATTGTTCCTTCAAGTTAAAACGCCGGCTGAGATTGCTTACTCGATATCTCAACTGGGCGCAAATTGTTCCCTAGTGCAACCTAATGTGCTGCCGATAGCAGACACGACTGTAAAAAAAAGAGAAAAGAGACAGATTCATCAAGAATGACAGAAGGATGGAAACACACAAGAGTAACACAGTCATTCAAGAGAAAACAAAAACAGAAAGGATGCAATTGACGAAAGAGAAATGAGAGAAATATAAAAACAATGGAAAAGAAAACATGACATAGGTATGGAAAAATAGAAGCAATAAAAAAAACGCCTTTGCTAAATCAACAGCTAAATAACATCTACCCTAACACAAAGAAAAAGAGATAGATAGATAGATAGATAGATAGATAGATGGATAGATGGATAAATAGATAGATAGATGGATGGATGGATGGATGGATAGATGGATAAAGAAGGATAATTCAAAGAAGAAGAACTTAAAAAAGAAGGAGAATTCAAAGAAGACGAAGAATTCAAAGAGGAAGAAGTCAAAGAAGAATTCAAAGAAATAGAATTCAAAGAAGAATTCAAAGAAGACGAAGAAGAATTCAAAGAAGAAGAATTCATAGAAGAAGGAGAATTCAATGAAGAAGAAGAAGAAGAAGAAGAAGAAGAAGAAGAAGAAGAAGAAGAAGAAAAAGAAAAGAAAAAGAAAAAGAAAAGAAAAAGAAAAAGAAGAAGAAAAAGAAAAAGAAGGAGAATTCAAAAGAAGAAGAAGAATTCAAAGAAAAAGAAGAATTTAAAGAAGAAGAATAATTCAAAAAAGAAGAACAATTATTCAAAGAAGTAGAAGTACAACCACCATCACCACCACCACAATAACAACAACAACAACACCAACACTACCACCACCAACAGAAAAAACAAGACTAAGCTTCGAAGAAGAATGAGAAGAGCAAGAAGAAGAACAACAGAAACAGTAAGAAGAGGGGAAAGAAGAAACACACACAAAGAAAAGGGCAGATAAGCTGGTAGGAGAAGGGACATAGAAAGAAGGAAGGGAGGAAACTCCCCCTCCAGCTCTTTTAAGATAAGACTATGATTTTTCAGTGTCAATTCATATTACGTTGCCAGCTGTTTGCATCCCTTACACTTTGCTCCTTCTTTCCGTCTTTCTTGCTTTTCTTTCTTTTCTTTCTTTCTTTCTTGCTTGCTTGCTTCTTTCTTTTTTTCTTTTTTTTTTCTTCTTGCTTTTCTTTCTTTCTTCTTTCTTTCTTTCTGTCTTTCCGTCTGTCTGTCTTTCTTTCTTCTTTCTTTCTTTCTATCTCTATCTTCTATCTATCTATCTATCTATCTATCTATCTATCTATCTATCTATCTATCTATCTATCTATCTATCTACCTATCTGTCTGTCTGTCTGTCTATAATAAATCTATCTATCTATGTATCTATCTATGTATCTATGTATCTATCTATGTATCTATCTATCTATCTATATCTATCTGTTTATCTTTCTTTTTTTCTTCTATGATCTTTTTTCTTCTAAGATTTACCGTATTCACTATAAAAAAGAAACATTTTGTTTGCTTCATCTTTTTCTGCTTGTCTGTCAGTTTTAAGTTTGTTCCAAGCAAACTTGGCTGCAGTTTTTGGCTTACTGCTCTCCCTCCCCCACCCTCTCTCTCTTCCATCACTCTCTCTCTCTCTCCTCCTTTCTCTCTCCCACTCTCTCTCTCTCTCTCCTCTCTATCTCTCTCTCCCTCCGTTTGTCTGTCTGTCTGTTCGTCTGCCTGTATCTTTCACTCAACCCGGAAGGTTTTGACGCTGACACATCCTAGGCACAGAAGTGCACGCGAAGCCGAAATTCAGGTCACTATGAGATCAGAACGACCAGAGCCACCAAATCAGAGACACTTTTCTTTTATTACATGATGGTCAGTGGTAATGAAGATAATGTGATGCTGCTGCTATGGGGGTTGTACCTGGTCTGAGGCGATTTGACAGGGATATACACTACGCTTCCTATCATACGATACACCGGCTTTGACCGGAGCGGAGAGATACAGACACTTGCTGTGTTGGTCAGGTAATTTGAGAAACATCGCAAAATGGTATCCGTCAAGTGAATCAAGGTCGGGTGGCGCTGCTATTGTGGCGACGCGCTCTTCCCGGGGAGAGCAGCCCGAATTTCAAGCAGAGAAATCTGCCGTGACTTCAAGTGGTATATGTAGATAAATAAATAAATAATATATAAATAAATAAATAAATAAATAAATAAGGCTGCCTGTGTCGCCTCAGTCTTCCCAATGAGCCTGTAGCAAACTCATTCTGGCTATGAGCTGGCCGGTGTTGTTTAAAAGATCGATGCCTCTTATGGGATTGGAACCAGCGACCTTCCAGCCAGCAAGCCGACATTCTTCCCACGGGGCTATGGCGGCTTGTGTAAGTGAGTCTTATCTCCTGTTCCTTTACGATAAAACCGGCTGATGTTGCTTCTTCGTGTCTTAAAAAAAGGTAAAGGTGTCCCATAACCTATAAGGTCGTAGGGGAGCGAGGCGTCAGAGACCTCACTTCTCTAGGGCCAGCATATTGAGGGCGGCGCCCATCTCCTCTCCATCGCTGCTTTACCTTCCCTGACCCTAGGAGGACAGGTACCCATTTACAGCTGGGTGAACTTGGGGAACTGTACTGAAGCCAAGGCGCGCAAAAGGTCACCCATCCAACTGGTAACCACGCTCGACGCTGCTTAACTTGGCTGGGGGAAAGCGAGTGCTCCGACCACTGAGCTATCCCATCCCCGTCGTGTCTTAACTGTGTGGAAATCATTCTCCATTGCTGTTTAAACTAACGCGCTTTCGGATGAGACTATAAACCAAGGCCCCGTGTGCGAACGCACGTAGAACATCTTGCGCACACGTTAAAACCCGTTCCGCTTTTCGGAAGAGTAGGCCATTGTGTGCCGGTGGGAACGGATGACAAAATTGACAAACTGCATACACACGGTGACTAGATGAAAAAAAGCACATGCGTGCTTTTTCCATTATTCTCGAAATAAAAGAATAAATGAAAAAAAAAATAAATAGCATGTAGTTGAAAGGGAAATAAAAGTTCATAAAAGAATGGAAAAAAAGACAGAAAGAAGCAAACAAGTAGATGAAGAGACAATGAAAAACGACAAAGAAGCGAAAAGGTAAAAATAAAAGTCGAGGTACAGCGATTGGAAGAAAAAAAAAAAAGAATTGTTATATGAAAAAGAAGTAACAAGACGAGAAAGATGGGGAAGGGAAATGGAAGGAAAAAGGAGAAACAGGTGGAGTTTTGGAGATCAGAAAGTCATTTTTCAGGCAAGTCATATTGACTCTTTTGGTTTCTTGCCTTCAGGATGTTGGTTTTTGGGTAATTTACCGGTTTTCCCTGCCAAACTTTTCGCCATGTTTTCAACTTTCTGTTCGTTTTTAAAAAAATTATTTGCGTCTGTCTGCTTGTGGAACTGAGTCATGTCGGTTAATCACCTGTTGGGTTTTTTGTTCTTGATTTAAAAAAAAAAAAGAAACAGGTCAGCCTTAGTTTGCTTTTCCTGTTTTGATAACTTTTGAGATTTTTATTTTTTACACTTTTCGTTTTTGTACCGCTTAACACTTAAACACGCACGCACGAACGCGTGCACACACACGTTAAATCCTGTTCCGCTTTTCGTAAGAGTAGGCCATTGTGTGCCGGTGGGAACAGATGACAGAATTTACAAAACCGCATACACACGGGGACTGTCTGTAAAAAAGGTCATTAGTGCTTATTCAACTTTCCTCGATATAAAATAATAAGAGAAAAAAAAGAAAAAACCAATAATAAAGCACGCGCACGCACGCACGCACACACACACACACACACACACACACACACACACACACACACACACACACACACACACACACACACACACACACACACACACAACCCCTTCCCCGTCTCCAAATACAGAAAAAGGACATAACATATGTGTAAAATGCCTGTGAGTTCGACTGTCAAAGTGTTACTATAATCAAGTCAAATGCATTGCACGCCACAGCAGTTGTACATGCAAAACTAAAACATAAAAGAAGCTTTGGAATGTTACTTGTTCATTCTGCGAGGTTCTGTATAGTAATTATTTTGGACATGAAGATTTATATGTGTCCAATTGAAAATAAAACTTCACGCACGCACGCACACACGCTTACAAAGGTAAAGGTGTCCCCATAACCTATGCGGTCGTTGATGAGCGAGATGTTACAAACCTCAACTTCTCCAGGGGCCAGCATATTGAGGGCGGCGCCCGTCTCCTCTTCGTCTCTGCTTTACCTTCCCTGTCCCTAAAGAGGGCAGGTTCTCATTCACAGCGGGGTGAGCTGGGAGAACTGTTCTGAAGCCAAGGCGTGGAAAAGGTCACTCATCCACTTTGGTAACCGTGGTCAATGCTGCTTAACCTTAGCTTGGGAAAAGCGAGTGCTCTGACCACTGAGCTATCCCGTCCCGAAAAGAGTGGAGTGTCATTAAGTTCACGATCCTCTATCATGTGACCGCTGCTTTATTTGTTTTCCTGTAAGAATGCTTTTCGTCTGCATAATGTCAAGGACGACTCTCTCTCTCTCTCTCTCTCTCTCTCTCTCTCTCTCTCTCTCTCTCTCTCTCTCTCTCTCTCCTCTCTCTCCTCTCTCTCTTCTCTCTCTCTCTCTCTCTCTCTCTCCTCTCTCTCTCCTCCTTCTCTCTCTCTCTCTCTCTCTCTCTCTCTCTCTCTCTCTCTCTCTCTCTCTCTCTCTCTCTCTCTCTCTTCCACCCCCTCTCTCTCTCTGTTGGTTTTACTCTGGACGTGGCTGTGGTGTTAAACCTGAAAAAAGCGCTGTTCACAGCAACGTGCATGATGGCAAGCATATGATTGTTACTGCTGAGCGTTCCTCATCTTAACAGCATGTGGTCACCCAGAATATGCACTCTGCGAGACCGTAAGCACACACTTATTTATTTGTTATTCTTTTATATCGAGGATAATGGAATAAGCACGCATGTGCTATTTTACATCCTGTCCCCGTGTGTATGCGTTTGTGTAAATTTTGTCATCTGTTCCCACCGGCACACAATGGCCTACTCTTCTGAAAAGCGAAACAGGATTTAACGTGTGCGCAAGATGTTCTGCATGCGTTCGCACACGGGGCCTCGGTTTATAGTCTCATCCGAAGGACACTGAGTTAAGGAGTTTGCATGCATGACTGTTTTAAAGTATCTTGCCATATAGGTAGCCGTATTCTCACCAGCCTCACCAACTGACTCCTAGAGAAGTGAGGTCTCTGACGCCTTGCTACCCTACGACCTTTTAGGTTATGGGACACCACCTTTACCTTTTGCTATCCTCACCAGAGGATGTTTCCTCTTTGAAGGAGAGTGCAGGTTTCTATGCTCAATGTTGAAGACAATCTCCAAGTTGCACAACATCGCAACCACGCTACAGTCGTGATGCGCTGGGCCTGACTTGCCAGGCGCTTAACGGCAGCACAAAGCCTTTTAGCTTATATGACAGACCCCAATAGTTGCTGTCTGAGCGTTTGACGAAGAAGAAGAAAATAACAATCCCAACAGCCTTAAACTGTAGCCCTTGACACTGCATGAGCTTAATGCAAATAATTAATAAAGCTTTTAATCTGGGCCAACAGAATGGGATGAAAATCTTTATTCCGGAAACAAACTTAAGCCAGTTTCTTCTTGTTGGGTGCTAAGACCATCATGCACAATGGTTTTATTTCTATTGTTTCTTCTTTTTCTTTTTTACAAAGTTTGAGCTCTAAGGTTCAACGATGAAATTTTGCGTACGTGACCGTTTTTATGCCCACCATGAAGGTAGTCGCATTCCGACTTCGGGGATGAATGCTGGATATGTTCGTGTTTCCTTAACCCGCCAAACGCTTAACCCACCGAACATTGACGTAAATTAATGGATCTTTAACGTGCTTATATATTTAATCTTCTACGTGTGTATGTACACGGAGGAAACCAACGCAATGGCATGTTTGCACTTGAAGTTGACCTAGGAGATCTTAAAAATCCCCATCCTTAATTCACTAGACGCCGTTGAGATTCAAACCCAAGAATTCATATCCATTGGATTAAAATCGAACGGTGTTAACCAATCGGCTATGGTGTACAATGTTTTCATCCTATTCTATTTTGGTTTATCAAATAGTGAAACAGAGACCTTGAAAACACTGCTGTCAAATATTCAGAACTGTTCAGAGTGATAAACTCTTCTTACAAACTACATTTTTGGATGTTTTATGGCTAAAGAAAAACCATCCTAGACAAGCAAAGACAAAGAAGCGAAACAGACAGAGAGGTAAAAACAGAAACGAAACAGGCCATGAACATCCCGCCCCCAAATCACAAAAAACCAAACTAAACCAAACAAAAAACCAAACAAACCCTGCTGCCTTCACGCTAAAGTTTATTGTGAACTTAGGGTTTACAATTGAGGAGTGTTGGCAGGGGATAACAGTGCTTGTGTGCACAGAACGAAAGAAGAAAGGGAAAGCACATCTTTTGTGACATCCTAGCAACAAAGAGGGAATGAACACGCAAATAGGTTAACAGAGAACACATGTGAGATGTTATCGTAAGTTTCTGGGGGGTTTTTGTGGTAAGGTATAAGCGAGTGCGAAATATTCTATATGCAGCATCGTGCATGTAAAAAAATCCACGAATCATGCTCGTATAAATAGAAATAATGATGGTGAGAAGCGTGAAAACAGTCATTCAGGCACACTTCTCATGCAATGTGTTCTTGCAATCTCAAGAATAATCTGGAATAACCAGGTGATGACCCTCCCAGCGTTAAGCTGGAAAACGTGCAACACCACCAGAATCACCTCTACCACCACCACCACCTTCACCACCACCACCACCACCATCACCACCACCACCACTACCAACACCATCACCACCATCACCACCAACACCACCAACATCATCAACAACAACAACATAACAAACAACACACATGAACAGCAGTCACAAAAGTCACGCTTACCCAGCTCATACTTATCTGGATAAGACAGGACAGTCATCACCTCAAACTTACGTTTTCTCTCCTCCATCAGAGTTTATTTTGTTTTTTCTTTCGCAAATAAAGAACCTGCAACATGACTTTTTTAAAACTCAAACATATATCGCCTTCACAGGGCTGCGCTGGGTCAAAATTCAAATAAACATTGATGCTGCAAGTGTGTAGCAGTATCTCTCCCCGAGTTTCATTTGTGTCGGTGTCATCCTCTTAACAGGCAGATTGCAAACGTTGGCACCTGAGAACATTGCCCTCAATGGAGGTAATCCCCCAGCCAACATCATTACCCTACACATGGTGACACTTGCCACAGACACAGACACACGCACATACACACGCACGCACGCATGCACACGCACACACACACACACTCGTACACACACACACACACTTCTGTCTATCTTTCCAGTTTATCTTTTCTTGATGTGCTCATAGCTTCACACGCACACACATACATACACGCACGTGCACACATGCATGCATGTACATACATACATACATACATACATGCATGTACATACATACATACATACATACATGCATACGTACAAACACACACACACACACACACACACACACACACACACACACACACACACACACACACGCACACACATGCACACACGAACAAACACACACACACACACACACACGCACGCACGCACACACACACATGCACATAGACACCCCCCTCCACACACACATACACACACTTCTGTCTGTCATTCCAATTGATCTTTTCTTGATGAGCTCGTAGCTTCAGATACACTTAGACGCACACACACATACACACACGCACATACACACACACACACACACACACACACGTACACACACACGTACACACGCACACACACACAAGTACACACACACACAAGTACACACACACATGTACACACGTACACACACACGTAAACACACACACACATATACACACACACATACATACACACACACACACACACACACACACAAACATATACACACACACACATCACACACACACTTCTGTCATTCCACTTGATCTGTTCTTGATAGGCTCATGGTTTTGTTTACATAACAACTCTCCATGGAAGTTGCGGTGGAGCCGACAATTTCGCAGAATGGACAGACAACCCATTTTTGCAGGGAGAGGGGCCAGGTTTTGGGAGGCATGCATTCTTTTATTGTCCAATGAAATAGAGGAACCGGGTCAACAGCAATGCCACAAGGAGGCCTTGGAGAATACAACGGAAGAACAGGATGAGCAGTCGGTCAATTCGGCTGTGAAAAATAATAATGCAGAGAGCAGATTGTTCAGAATGTAGTTCTGGCGATAAAACCTGTCATTGTGAGGATATCTTTGTGGTGAGGCTTCTTCATGATTTAATGCTCAACCCTTGAAAGTGAGCAGACCATTTGTTTGTTTTTTTGACAATTGAAGAATATTAAAGCGATAAAAGCAAGTCATCAGTTTGCTTATTGTTGATGGGCAGGTGTGATGAGTAAGACAGAGTACATAAGTATACTGGGTGACCCCCTGGGTGTTGACCTGGAAAACGCAGCAACGACAATGCATCTCACAGACATGCATAACAGCACAGAGGTCACTCTGAACCAGCCCATAATTAACTGGATAAGACAGGCAGTCATCACCTCAAACTTGGGTTTTCTCTCCTTCATCAGAATTTATTTTGTTTTTTTCTTTTGCGAGTAAAGAACCTGTGATATTTTAACCCAGCCATCTAAGCACCTCCACATAGCTGTGCCATCATTCAAATAAACATTGATACTGCCAGTGTATAGCAGTATCTCTCCCCAAGTTTTATTTCTGATGGTAGCATCCTCTAAAAGGCGGGATGCAAACACTGCCACCTGAGAACATTGCTAACACTAGAGGTGGTCCCCTAGCCGACATCATTACCCTACACACTGTGACACCCGGCAGCTATTAACACACAGACAGACACACACCAACACACACACATACACACACACACTTCTGTCTGTCTTTCCAGTTGATTTTTTTTTATGTGCTCATAGCTTCACAAACACACATGCACACACATGCACACATGTATGCATGCACGCACACACACACACATTTGTCCAAATCACATAAAGTAAAGTGACGTTAATTCAAAGACGACTACTACTACTACTACTACTACTACTACTACTACTACTACTACTACTACTACTACTACTACTACTACTACTACACACACACATGTGCGTGCGCATGCACACACACACACACACACACTCACTCACTCACACACACACACACACACACTCACCCACACACACGTGCACACCACACACACACACACACACTTCTGTCATTCCACTTGATCTGTTCTTGATAGGCTCATGGCTTTGTTTACATGACAACTCTCCATGGAAGTTGCCGTGGGGCTGACAATTCGCAGAATGGACAGACAACCCATTTTTGCAGGGAGAGGGCAAAGTTTGGGAGGCATGCATTTTTTTATTGTCCAATGAAATAGAGGAACCGGGTCAACAGCAATGCCACAAGGAGGCCTTGGAGAATACATCGGAAGAACAGGATGAGCAGTTGGTCAATTCGGCTGCGAAAAATAATAATACAGAGAGCAGATTGTTCAGAATGTAGTTCTGGCCATAAAACCTGTCATTGTAAGGATATCTTTGTGGTGAGGCTTCTTCATAATTTAATGCTCAACCTTTGAAAGTGAGCAGACCATTTGTTTGTTTTTTTGACAATTGAAGAATATTAAAGCGATAAAAGCAAGTCATCAGTTTGCTTATTGTTGATGGGCAGGTGTGATGAGTAAGACAGAGTACATAAGTATACTGGGTGACCCCCTGGGTGTTGACCTGGAAAACACAGCAACAACAATACATCTCACAGACATGCATAACAGCACAGAGGTCACTCTGAACCAGCCCATACTTAACTGGATAAGACAGAACAGTCATCACCTCAAACTTGGGTTTTCTCTCCTTTGTCAGAAATTATTTTGTTTTTCTTTTGCGAGTAAACAACCTGTGATATTTTAACCCAGCCATCTAAGCACCTCCACATAGCTGTGCCATCATTCAAATAAACATTGATACTGCCAGTGTATAGCAGTATCTCTCCCCGAGTTTTATTTCTGATGGTAGCATCCTCTAAAAGGCGGGTTGCAAACACTGACACCTGAGAACATTGCTAACACTAGAGGTAGTCCCCTAGCCGACATCATTACCCTACACACTGTGACACCCGGCAGCTATTAACACACAGACAGACACACACCAACACACACACATACACACACACACTTCTGTCTGTCTTTCCAGTTGATCTTTTTCTGATGTGCTCATAGCTTCACAAACACACATACACACACATACATGCACGCATGCATGCACGTACACACGCACACATTTGTCCAAATCACATAATGTAAATGGACGTTAATTCAAAGACTACTACTACTACTACTACTACTACTACTACTACTACTACTACTACTACTACACACATGTGCGTGCACACACACACATACACATACACACACACATATATACACACACAAACTCACACATCACACGCACACTTCTGTCATTCCACTTGATCTGTTCTTGATGCGCTCATGGCTTTGTTTACATGGCAACTCGCCAGGGAAGTTGTGGCAGGGCAGACAATTCGCAGAATGGACAGACAACCCATTTTTTGCAGGGAGAGGGGCCAGGTTTTGGCAGGCATGCATTCTTTTATTGTCCAGTGAAATAGAGGAACCGGGTCAACAGCAATGCCACAAGGAGGCCTTGAAGAATAAAACGGAAGAACAGGATGAGCAGTCGGTCAATTCGGCTGCGAAAAAAAATAATAATACAGAAAGCAGATTGTTCAGAATGTAGTTCTGGCCATAAAACCTGTCATTGTAAGGATATCTTTGTGGTGAGGCTTCTTCATGATTTAATGCTCAACCTTTGAAAGTGAGCAGACCATTTGTTTGTTTTTTTGATGATTGTAGAATATTAAAGAGATAAAAGCAAGTCATTAACTTGCTTATTGTTGATGGGCAGGTGTGATGAGTAAGACAGAGTACATAAGTATACTGGGTGACCCCCTGGATGTTAACCTGGAAAACGCAGCAACGACAATACATATCACAGATATGCATAACAGCACAGAGGTCACTCTGATCCAGCCCATAATTAACTGGATAAGACAGGACAGTCATCACGTCACCTCACATCACCTAGGTTTTCTCTCCTTTGTCAGAATTTATTTTGTTTTTCTTTTGTGAGTAAAGAACCTGTGATATTTTAACCCAGCCATCTATGCACCTCCACATAGCTGTGCCATCATTCAAATAAACATTGATACTGCCAGTGTATAGCAGTATCTCTCCCCGAGTTTTATTTCAGATAGTATCCTCTAAAAGGCGGGTTGCAAACACTGCCACCTGAGAACATTGCTAACACTAGAGGTGGTCCCCTAGCCGACATCATTACCCTACACACTGTGACACCCGGCAGCTATTGACACACAGACAGACACACACCAACACACACACACACTTCTGTCTGTCTTGCCAGTTGATCTTTTTTATGTGCTCATAGCTTCACAAATACACATACACACATACATGCACGCATGCATGCACGCACACACACACATTTGTCCAAATCACATAATGTAAATGGACGTTAAGTCAAAGACTACTACTACTACTACTACTACTACTACTACTACTACTACACAAACACATGCGCGTGCGCGTGCACACACACACACGTACACAAACACACACACACACTCACACACACAAGTACACACGCACACACACACACACTTCTGTCATTCCACTTGATCTGTTCTTGATGCGCTCATGGCTTTGTTTACATGACAACTCTCCAGGGAAGTTGTGGCGGGGCTGACAATTTCGCAAAATGGACAGACAACCCATTTTTTGCAGGGAGAGGGGCCAGGTTTTGGCAGGCATGCATTCTTTTATTGTCCAATGAAATAGAGGAACCGGGTCAACAGCAATGCCACAAGGAGGCCTTGGAGAATAAAACGGAAGAACAGGATGAGCAGTCGGTCAATTCGGCTGCGAAAAATAATAATGCAGAGAGCAGATTGTTCAGAATGTAGTTCTAGCGATAAAACCTGTCATTGTAAGGATATCTTTGTGGTGAGGCTTCTTCATAATTTAATGCTCAACCTTTGAAAGCTAGCAGACCATTAAGTTGGTTGGTTTTTGTGGATGATCGTAGAATATCAAAGCAAGAGAAGCAAGCCATGGACGTGTTTACTGTTGATGGGCAGTTATGGTGTGGTGTTTTGTTTATGGTCTATGAGCATTGTGTTGTTGTTGTTGCTGTTTTTAAGTGTAACCGAGTGGGTGTTGTGTGGAAAATGGATTTGCACACACGTTTGAAAACTGATGCCTTTTGTCAAAAGAATTGTTGTGTGCCCGAAAGGTTATAGTTTGGATCTCTGCCTGTGCCTATTCATCTTTGTTTTCCTGTTGCCTGTCTTTTTTTCTCCTCTTTCTGTCTCCCTGTCTCTCTTTCTTTATCACTCTATTTCTCTCTCCTTTCTCTCTCTCTCTGTCTGTCTGTCTGTCTGTCAATCTGTCTGTCTGTCTGTCTGCCTCACTCTCTGTGTCTCTATCTCTTGGTTTGCCTGGCTCTCTTCACAATCTCATGTACACTCGTGCGCATATGTGTGTGTTTGTTTATTTTTATTTATTTATTTTATTCGTTTATATCGAGGATAATGGAATAAGCACTTATGTGTTTTTTTTACATCCAGTCCCCGTGTGTATGCAGTTTTGTAAATGTTGTCATCTGTTCCCACTGTCATACAAAGGCCTACTCTTACGAAAAGCGGAACAGGATTTAACGTGTGCGCAAGATGTTGTGCGTGCGTTCGCACACGGGTCCTCGGTTTATAGTCTCATCTGAAGGACTTTTGGGGAGAGCAAAGTCTGCACCAGGGGAAAATATCCCCTTGAACGTGAATCGAACCCGGGTCGTCAGATTGCAAGCGCAATGTTCTGACCACTAGACTATCCCGTCCCGTGTGTGTGTGTGTGTGAAAGTGTGTGCATGTGTGCGTGTGTGGGTAAAGTGTGTGTGTGTACGTGTGTGCATGCGTGCATGAGTGCATGCGTGCATGAGTACATGTGAACGTGTGTGTGTGTGTGTGTGCTAGCATGCATGCACGCGTGTATGTACGTGTATGTGTGTGAGCATATCAGTTCTGTGCATGCTTGGGAGCAGTTTGGAAAGGTGAGAGAGAGAGAGAGAGAGAGAGAGAGAGAGAGAGAGAGAGAGAGAGAGAGAGAGAGAGAGAGAGAGAGAGATAATGTACTGCTCTATTTGGCTGTTATTTTTTCCCTTTCTCTGTCCCCAACACTCAAAACCACATTAGTTCTGCCGTTATCATTTTTCCCAAGGGAACTGCACCCAGCCCCCTGCATTGGATTAGTTTACATGTCCACATCTGTTGCTGTGGTAACACGTCATAAATCGGATGGCTACACAATTTGACGATGCATTATTGAGATCATATTTCTCCGCTAATCTTTGTTGACATTATCACAACACGGTTTCGTTCCAAACTAAAAGTGGATGGGTGATCGTTTTGCGTGATAATTGAAACCCATTATCACGATGAATGTTGTTGTTTTCTGGTTAATTTTCTCTATGAAGGTGATAATCCTAGCCGATTACAAAAGAAGATTGGAACTTCTATTAGGAGTTTGATATCAGGGTAAGTTTTCAAATCCAGAATATTTTTGAAGCTGTCTAGGGTACTGTTCTGTTTGATTAGATTTGTGTTGTCTTTCTTTCTCTTTCTGCCTGTTTGTCTGTTTGCTCTCTCTCTCTCTTTCTCTCTCTGTCTGTCTCTCACTCTCCCTGTCTCTCTCTGCCTGTCTAACTATCTCTCTATCTCTGCCTCTCTCTTTCACCCTGTTTCCGGGTCTCTCTCTGTCTGCCCATCTCTGTCTAACTGTCTCTCTTTCCCAAACAATCCATCTTACCAGATATAATCATATATGTTTCAGTGTACGTGTGTGCGTGCATGCATGCGTGCGTGTGTACGTGTGTGAGAATGTGCCTACACGTGAAAGCAAGCGAATATGCACAAGACGGTGTATGTAAGTGTTCAGGAATATGAACTATTGTATGCGTGCGTGCGTGCGTGTGTGTGTGTGTGTGTGTGTGTGTGCGTGTGTGTGTGAGTTGGTATTAGATGAGTATTTATGCATACATGCATGCATTTGGTTGTGAAAATGTGTGTATGTGCGTATGTATGTGTGTATGTGTGTGTTTGTGTGTGTATGTATGGGTAGGTGTGTGTTTGTGTGCATATGTGAGCATGTGTGTTTATGTGTACATATGTATATATGTATGTATATCATATTACATTATATTTATTTTTTTACATCAACGATAATGGAATAAGCACTCATGTGCTTTTTTACATCTTTATATGTGTGTAACCTTTGTGTGTGAGTGTCTGTCATCTGTGTGTGTGTGTATGTGTGTGTGTGTGAGAGTTGACTAATTCTGTGCCTACGTTTGCGCAGTTTAGAAAGATGGGAGGAGGGACAGAAGCACTGATCTATTTGGCCGTTATTATTTTCTCACCACGCTTGTCCCAACCCCCCTAACACGTGTTAGCTCTGCCGTTATCAGTTTTCCCAAGGGAACTGCACCCAACGCCTCGCATTGTATTAGTTTACATGTACACGTCTGTCGCTGTGGTAACATGTCATAAATCGTTTGGCTACACAATCTGACAATGCATTATTGGATGACATTTCTCAGCTAATCTTTGGTGACTTTATTGCTGTGAGGTTGTGTTTCTAACAAAAAGTTGACCCGCGATCAAGTTTGCACGATCGCTGAAATATGTCACTGAGAAGAATGAGGTTTTTTGGGGGGTATTGTATGTGCTTTTTTCTTAATGGGTTTCAAATGCAACAACATTGACCTGGTATAGACATCTTGTAAAATGCTTTTGTTTTCAACTGAGGAGATTTTGAAACTATGTTGAGCGTTGTTATGTTACGTTGATCTTTGTGTTCTCTCTGTCTATCTGTTCGTCTGTCTATCTGTCTGTCTGTCCCTGTGTCTGCGTCTGTGTCTGTATGTGTCTCTTTTCTCTCTCTATCTCCCCCCCTCTCTCTCGCTCTCTCTCTCTCTCCCACTCACTTCCACAGGTGTTCTCTCTCTCCCTCTTCTCTCTCTCACTTACTCTCTCCCCTTCTCTCTTATTCTCAGTTGTTCTCTCTCTCTCTTCTCTCTCTCTCTCTCTCTCTCTCTCTCCTTCTCTCTCTTCCTCAGTTGTTCTCTCTCTCCTACTCACTCACTCACTCACTCTCTCTCTCTCTCTCTCTCTCTCTCTCTCTCTCTCTCTCTCTCTCTCGTGACGATAATGATTATACAGTTGGAGAAGATGGTGATAGCGTAGATGATGAAGACGATGATGTTAATAATGATGATGTAGAGGATGAAAGTAATGATGGTTATGTTGATATACTGGCTGCAGCTGCTGTTATAGGTAATGAAGATGCTGATGGTGATGATTATGGACATGCTGAAGATGATGATGGGGATGGGGATGACTAGAAGATATTGGGATTAATTCTGTATTCTTGCAGAATTGAAAATGTGAAATGGATATAAACCTTTTTTGCTATGTCTTCCTCCCTCCTTCCCCAAACATGTTTTGTGTAGTGGCCCAAGGCCGAAGTACAATAAAACTTTTCAGTGTTCAGTTCAGTGTTCTCTCTCCCCTTTCTCTCTCTTTCTCAGTTGTTCTCTCTCTCTCAATCTCTCTCTCTCTCTCTCTCTCTCTCTCTCTCTCTCTCTCTCTCTCTCTCTCTCTCTCTCCTTCTCTCTCTTCCTCAGGTGTTATCTCTCTCTCTCTCTCTCTCTCTCTCTCTCTCTCTCTCTCTCTCTCTCTCCCTCCCTCCCTCCCTCCCTCCTTCTCCTTCTCTCTCTTCCTCAGGTGTTATCTCTCTCTCTCTCTCTCTCTCTCTCTCTCTCTCTCTCTCTCCCTCCTTCTCCTTCTCTCTCTTTCTCAGGTGTTATCTCTCTCTCTCTCTCTCTCTCTCTCTCTCTCTCTCTCTCGTTTTGAGCCTTAAGTCTGTCTCCTTCCATATCTTTGTTTCTATGTCGTTCCATCTGTCTCTGTGTGTTTGTCTTCCTTATAGTGCTCCGTTCCCTCCTACCAGATCTCTGTGTATCTGTCTCGGTCTCTCTGTGTCTGTCTCTGTATGTCTCTCTGAGTGTCTGTCTGTCTGTCTCTGTCGTTGTAAGTCTCTCTGAGTGTATGTCTGTCTCTGTCTCTCTGCGTCTCTGTTTCTGTTTCTGTTCTGTCCCTCTGTCTCTCTGTCTGTGTTTCTTTGTCTCTGTCTCTGTTTGTCTGTCTGTCTGTCTCTATCTCGCTTTCTCCTACACACAGGGCCTGGATGAAAAAAAAATCACTAGTGCTTATTCCATTAACCTCGGAATAAAAAAATATTTTTCAAAATTAAAAATTAAATCTCTCTACCTACTTTTCTTACCTTCTCTTCTCTTCTCCTCTTTTCTCTTCTGTCTCGTGAAGAAAAGCATTGATAATCTTACAAAGTGGTTTGAACTAAACCATAATTTATGTGTCTACAATTACAAAATGACAAATTATAAGAAAACTACTACAGCAAGATAAAAGCGTCAAGCCATTTTTAACAATCGTCTTCCTCCCAAGCATAAATGATATTTAAAAAATCATTGAAGAGGACGAAAGCCCATTAATGCTCAAGATGACACATTGATAATATTTTGTCTTGGAGTGATTATGTCAAAATAACGGGCAAATGTATTCTTTAAGATAATGCATCATCTATCAAAAAATAAAACAACAGAAATAAAATACTTGTTCTAAAATCTGCATTTATCTCATAATTATCAGCTTCTTTTCATGCTTTTATAGTGAATCTTTTACGAATTACGCTTAAAATCTATGTGGGGACTCAGCCAGTAAAAATGTATCAGGAACTATTTATAAAGTCTGCACAGGCGAGCAGTTAAGGTCAAGAGAGAGAGACAGAGATACAGAGGATATGCTCGGATACCCTCTTCCTCCTCTGTTCCTTGTCGATGTCCCTGTCTCCCTTGTTTTTCACATTTTCCCTGTCTATCTTTTCCATGTCTGTCTCTCTTTCTCTCTGTCTCTGTCTGTGTGTCTGTCTCTGTGTGTCGGTCTCTGTGTGTTTGTGTGTATGTGTATGTCTCTCTCTATCTCCTTCTTCTCTCCCCCTCTCTCCCCCGTCTCTATCCCCCTCCCCCTTTCTTTAACCATCTCTCTCTCCACCTCTCTCTCATTTCCTTTTCTCTCTCCCTCTCTCTCTCATTTCCTTTCTCTCTCTCTCTCTCTCTCTCTCTCTCTCTCTCTCTCTCCTCTCTCCCCCCCCCCCTCTCTCTCTCTCTCTCTCTCTCTCTCCCTCCTCCGCACTCTCTCACTCCTTATCTTTCTCCTCCACCATGTCTCTCTCTTTCCTTCACCCCCCTCTCTCTCTCTTTCTATCCCCCACTCCCCCCCCCCTCTCTCTCCTATAGGCTAAGTTACAGTTTTAAAGTAGGTTCTCGCGTATGTGCCAACGTGATTATTCCTTCACTCAATGAAATCAGCAGTAATTAGGCACCCGTTCTCTGGTGCATGCACAACACCGTCCTGTTTCACTAGATGTTAACTCAGCATCTCACTTAGAGCTAAAAGTGTTCTGAATGAAATGATGCTGTAAGTTTACTTAGCTATACACACACACACACACACACTCTCTCTCTCTCTCTCTGTCTCTCTCTGTCTCTCTCTTTCTCTCTCTCTCACACACACACACACGCACACACACACACCACACAGTCACACATATTCAAAAACATGCACAAACAAACACACACGCACGCACGCACACACACACACACACACACACACACAGACACTCTGTGATGCAACGATTCTTGAAAGCTAGCAGACAGAAGAGAGCAATGCCCTGTTGCTTAAGATTTAGTTAAAGAGAACAGCTGCAAATGTCCAGGTGTCATCACATTTTAAAGCCGGCACATACATATAAACACACGCACGCTTGGGTGTGCGCGTACACACACGCACACACACACACACAACACACACACACACACACACACACACACACACACACACACCCCACTGGCACACATGTGCATGCATGCCTCTATGAACGCCCTTTACCCGTTCCCCCGTCCACACGCATAGCTCTCTCTCCCTCTCCCTTTCTCCCCCCCCCCCTCTCTCTCTCTCTGTTTGTGTGTAATGGATCAGGGTCTCTTGCCTGTATTACAATTGCAGGTGTATCGGTGTGTAAAAGATATCTTTCTATCCGCAGTGTATTATCAGCAGCAAGTGTCTCCTGGATTTTTTGGTCTAGAGGTAACACAGCTACCCGGAGAGGCTGAGGCAAGGGTTTGATCCCCGTTTGTGCACGAACCAACATAACACTCCTGTTTGCAACATTTTCTATAAAAAAAAAATCCAACTATCACAGATATTTTAGTCACACAGAAAACGTCCGTAATACGTTTTCGAAGAAGCTAATAAAGGAAACTAATTTTGAATGACGCGTGGGAAGAATCAAGCGAATTTTGTACCTTTCTATATGAAAACTTTATGATCGATGCTTCCTGCCAAAGGTGTTGCAGCTTGGAAACATCAATCGATGCTTTCTGTAGGTTGTTATGGTAAGGGTTTGTTATGGCTGAAGACAATCTCATTATAGCATTGTTTAAAGCGTAACTCCATTTTGATATAGGCCTTAGCATTTAGCTTACATCACTAACGGACACAACTTTCATCCTTGGCCTATGCAAATGTTTAACGATTGATGGTTTGCCCATAAAAGATACATCTGTCTATGGAAGACAGTTTTTTTCATAAAATCTAGATATATCAATGACTGATGATGTGTCCAAGACCAAAACTGTATCTCTGACATACGGCGCAAATGTAGTTTACAGTGCTTTGTAATAGCCATTTTGTTTGTGGGTTTTTTTGTCCATTTTGCTAGTGTTTTTGCATGGTTTGTCTATTTAACAAAAAATTCTATATACACTGAGTGCTGCTTGTTCACCCCTCCACCTTCTCCCTGTGAAAATAAGACAGGAACTATGTTTCATTTCTTATTACTAAATTGGTGAATAGATTAACATTGACATTTGTTTCAGTGCTACGGTACAACAGGAAACAAAACCTCTTTTTCTCTTTAAAGATATTGTACACACATTGCCGTCAGCGCCTGGGCTTTATCACAGTTCTTGATTAAACCATTGACGCTGGGGGCAACAGCAAAGTGAGAGGCTGTATGACCAGTGGCTTTCCCACTCATGGAATTCCACTTTACAGCTTAGTCTTTAGTGATCGACTATGACTCTCTGACTAGGATGCTTGACTCGCACAGTCCTTATGTGCTGCAGCCCTGGGGGCTGGTTGGCCTTTGGAGAACATCTCCAACGCTGACTGTCCTTAAGCCCAGTTGGCCGAGAGAGTGGGGATGTGCTGTGGGCAAGGCATCTCCACTATAATCAAATTTCTGCCCAGTTTCCAAAACAGCAGCTGCCTCCTCTGCTGTTTTGGAGGTCATCGTCGGACACGACGAACAAACACACACACAGTGTTATCCTGTGTGACCATTTGCGCGCCTTGGCTTCACCACAGTCCCTCCAGTTCACCCAGCTATAAATGGGTATCTGCCCTCTTTAGGGTCGGGGAAGGTAAGGGAGCGAGGGGGGGAGATGGGCGCCGCTTGCAATATGATGGCCCCAGGAGAAAACTGTCATTTATGACATCTCGCTCCCCAACGACTACAGAGGTTAGGGACACCTTTACCTCTACCTACGCAAATCAGAATATATATATATATATATATATATATATATATATATATAATCTATATCTATATATATATATATATTCTGAAAAATAACAAGCAATTTAAGCAGGCAGTAGTGCACTTCATAGAAAATTCATAAATGGTCTTGTAGGATAGTCAACTTTACCACTTTGTCTATTTATTGAAAGTTTCACAGCGTTAGAAAAAAACAAATCATAAAACTACCTTATGTCTCAGCTTGCAAAAAGCTACAGAGAAAAAAGCATGACTGCTGCTATCATCAATAATTCATCCTCTGCCTCTCTCTCGACGTGTGAATGCTCTCGTATGGACAGTGGTATAAAACGCTGCATACGAGAGAGGATACTCAAAAATGTCGTTTGGTCCCCGTTCCTACGTTGATTCTAAGCACCTACCCCTTTTATTCTTTAGCTCCCTCTTTTCATATTTGTCACTGTTTGTAAATGTCATCACACGCGCTCACGCGCGCGAGCGAGTGTGTGTGTGTGTGTGTGTGTGCTGCTCTCTTTGTCTGTCTGTCTGTATGTCGCTCTCTCTCTCTCTCACTCTCTCTCTCCTATATCTTTCATTTTCTCTCTTTCTCTGTTTCTCTCTCTTCCTCCTCTATCTCACCTTTATCTCTCCTTCCCCTACCCACCTCTCTCTCTCTGCCCCCCCCCTCTCTCTCTGCCTCTCTCTCTCTCTCTGCCCCTTTCTCTCCCACTCTCCACATCTCTCTCTCACCACTTCTCTCTCTCTCTCTGCCACCCCCGCCCACCCACCCCCACCTCTCTCTCTGTCGCCCCTTCTCTCTATCTCTGCCGCCCCCCCCCCCCCCCCCCCCCCCCTCTCTCTCTCTCTCTTTCACCCCGTCTCTCTCTCTCTCTGCCGCCCCCCCCCCCCCTCTCTCTCTCTGTCCCCATCTCTCCCTCTCTCTCTCACCCTCTCTCTCCTCTCCCTCTCACCCTCCTCTCTCCCCATCCTCCACCACCACCCCTCTCTCTCTCTGCCCCCTTGTCTGTCTGTCCGTCTGTCTGTCTGTCTGTCTGTCTGTCTCTCTCTCTCTCTCTCTCTCTCTCTCTCTCTCTCTCCCTCCCTCCCTCCCTCTCTCTCTCTCTCTCCTTCCACCCCCCCTCTCCCCCCCTCCCCTCCTCAAAACACGTAGTATGCTTCTCGCTTTCTTCCACGCATGCATTCAACCTTCCCCACCGGCACCCCCCTCCCCCCCCCCCCCCCCTTCCCCCGCGCGCCTTTCGTCCCTTCCAGTCTGCTAGAGGTGAGGTCGCTGTCTCCCGCTGCGTTCAACAAGGCAGGCATGAAATATGTGCAGACAACTGCCCATCATCTGACGGTACCTTTCTCATCCAATGTGTGGAGCGGGGACGGGATAGCCTAGTGAGTTAGAACATTGCGCTGGCAATCTGACGACGTGACCCCAGTTCGATTCCCGTTCAATAGGATATTTTTTCCCCCCCTGGAGTTAACTTCAGTGCTGACTCCACTCTCCCCCAAAAAGTCTTTTGGATGAGACTAAAAACCGAGGTCCCCGTGTGCGAACGCACGCAGAACATCTTGCGCACACGTTAAATCCTGTTCCGCTTTTCGTAAGAGTAGGCCGTTGTATGCCGGTGGGAACATATGACAATTTACAAAACCGCACATACACGGGGACTGGATGTAAAAAAACACATAAGTGCTTATTCCATTATCCGCGATATAAAAGAATTTAAAAAAAATAGAGCGAAGAAAACCAAACTGATGCCATTAGATTTCTGTTCTGGAGACACCCTTTAAAGCTTTCAAGTGTAGTGTAGGATAGAAGATGCTTGTTTGAAATCTGCATGGGTTAAGGCAAATTGTGAGTTATTGAAAATGTTATGTAGAGAAACGTTTTGCTTTGTACAGACACTGAGAAAGTGCAGACGTAAGAATATGTTATGCCTCATTTGATGAAGAGTACAAAAAAAGCTTGTGTTGACTTGGACGTGAATGCTATACCTTGTTTAATGCACTGAACATGTAGACATTGAAAATATTCAAATGGTGATCATTTTGAGTGAAGAGAAAATGTGTCATGCATCTATTAAAACACATGACGAACAGATTAAAAAAAGGATTTAAGGTTTGCTTCTGGTTAGTGTATACACAGCAGCCAGAAAAATTGTATTGTAATGTATTGTAATGTATTGTAATTATGGTGTGTTGAATTGCATTGCATGTTATTGCATTGTATTGCGTTGAAATACAACTTAGACAACAAACATATAATTACTATCACAACCCTAATTTCCCTTTACTCTTTGCTTTCCCCCCCTCTTCTTTAAGCATGTTTCTGACTGTGTCCAAACAGATTAGATCATCGCAGCCTCACCCATGTAAGTGAAACAGATATCTTCCCATTAACTTACCATGCATCTCACACAAGAATCTTGAGCTTATAGTGCCCCCAATCCCCTCAAAAAGAGAGAAAGAAGACAGGCGCGGGATAGTATGT
This sequence comes from Rapana venosa, assembly GCA_028751875.1. NCBI lineage: Eukaryota > Metazoa > Mollusca > Gastropoda > Neogastropoda > Muricidae > Rapana > Rapana venosa. The sequence goes on along the minus strand of CM054135.1, from coordinate 29,664,680 downwards.
GGAAAAGTGCCACCGATGTCAGTTTCAGTCTTGCCAATCCTTGGCATTCTTTTGGATAAAAAGGGATCAACGATGCGATGACAATTTCCTAATAAGAGTTTAAAAAAAGGGTTAATATAAGGGTAATACAATAATAATAATAATAATAATAATAATAATGATAATAATGATGATGATGATGATAATAATAATAATAAGAAGAAGAAGAAGAATGATAATAATATAACCTAAGCTATCGTTGGGAAGCAAGATGTCAGAGACCTCAACTTCTCCCGGGGCCAGTATATTGAGGGCGGCGCCCATCTCTTCTCCATTGCTGCTTTACCTTCCCTGACCCTAAAGAGGGTAAGGTACGCATTTACAGCTGGGTGAAGTGGGAGACTGTACTGAAGCCAAGGCACGCGAACAGTCTACTTGGTGCAATGCTTTTTCTGCCCTGTAACAAATATGCAGTGTGTGTGTGTGTGAGTGCGTGTATGTGTGTGTGTGTGTGTGTGTGTGTGTGTGTGTGTGTGTGTGTAATTGCACTCAATTCATTTGTTGTTCCTAAACAGTTAAAATAACACCATTGCATGCCTGACGAAACCTTCAAATAAGCTACACATATATATTATCTTAATTTGGTTCAAGGGGGGTAACTATTTGCTTTTTGTCGGCCGAGCTATCCTCTAACATGTTTATGGTTTGCCACATGTTTTAAGAAATAGAACATGTCATAATATTATGACATGGTGCTTGTTGGTCTTCATTCCTCAACTGTTGAAGCATAACTAAAACAGAGTAAATCATCTTGCTTCTTGATGTCAACTTCTGCAAATGCCCTATACGAAAAAAGAAAGAAAAAGAAAAGTAACGGAGGGAGAGGAACAGAAGGATGATGAGGAAGAAGAGAAAGATGAAGAAGAAGAAGAAGAAGAAGAAGAAGAAGAAGAAGAAGAAGCATGCGAAGAAGAAGAAGAAGAAGAAGAAGAAGAAGAAGAAGAAGAAGAAGACGACAACAAAGAAGAAGAAGAGAAGAAGAGAGAAGATGAAGAAGATGAAGAAGAAGAAGAAGAAGCATTGGGGAGAATAAGGAGATGAACATGATGATGATGATGTAGAAGAGGTGACGGGGAGGGAGTAGGAGGGGCCACGGGAAAAGAAAGTCGGAGAGAGAGAGACAGAGAGACAGAGACAGACAAAGACAGACAGAGGGACAAACAGGCAGACAGTCAGCCAGCCAGCCAGCCAGACGGAGAGAATAAAAGAAAGAAGAAAAAAACCCAAGCGCGCTAGCATACAGAGAGAACGTCGTCACTACCTAAGCCACATACATGTCAGTGAACAAGACATATGTCATTATCTGACAATGCCTCTGTCAAGATAATCCCCCCCCCCCTCCCCCCCGCTAAGAATCCCTCTCACCCCTAAAAGGGGAGGGAATCGGAGACAGAGGGCTCAGAAGGAAGGGGAGGGGAGGGGATGGGATGGGAGGAGAGCTATTGATGTCAGTTTCATTGTTTGCCATCTCTGGCATTCCTTTGAAGAAAGGAAGGGCGGCTGCTACTGAATCTATCTTCATTTCTTGTCACAAGCTTCAACTTGATGGTTTCTCTGTTTTTGCCTGGGAAATTTATCTTCCTTTGTCTTCAAGAATGGAGGTTGCTGTTTTCTCGTGTGTCTAGTTGTTGTTGTTGTTGTTGTTGTTTCTGGGTGGTAAATAATGGTTTTTGAGTTGTTGTTTTTGCTGCAGGCTTAAACTGAACTGTTCTCCTCCTATCCGTCTTTCCTAACACCAAACACACGATGTTTGACATGTTTTTTTTACTGTTTAAGGTCATTCAACCTTCTGAAGTTGTTTCTTTTTTTTAAAAATATATTTCTGTGCCTTTTGTCTTTTGTCTTTTGTCTTGTTCTTGTTCTCCTTGTGCTTCTTCTTGTTCTTCTTGTTCTTTTTGTTCTTCTTCTTGTTTTTGTTCTTGGTCTTCTTGTTCTTCTTGTTCTTCTTGTTCTTCTTGTTCTTGTTCTTCTTCTTGTTCTTCTTCTTCTTCTTCTTCTTCTTCTTCTTCTTCTTCTTCTTCTTCTTCTTCTTCTTCTTCTTTCTTCGCATTCTTCTTCGCATTCTTCTTCGCATTCTTCGCATTCTTCTTCGCATTCTTCTTCGCATTCTTCTTCGCATTTTTCTTTGCATTCTTCTTCGCATTCGTCTTCTTCGTATTTGTCTCCGTATTCTTCTTCGCATTTTTCTTCTTTGCATTCTTCTTCTATGCAATCTTCTTCGCATTCTTTTTTTGCCTATTTTTTCTTCCTCTTCATTGCAGTCATTGCCATCCCTTAACTTACACAACTTGCATCTGAAATCGTGGCTTCTCTAGGCGCCAGTATTTTGAGGGCGGCGCCCATCTCTCTTCCTTCACTGCTTTACCTTGCCTGTCCCAAAAGAGGGTAGGTAAGCATCTACCAGCTGGGATGAACTCGGGGACTGTACTGAAGCCAAGGCGCGCGAACAGTTCCCGCACCAATTAAGTAGCCACGCTCAGCGCTGCTTTAAACTTAGCTAGGGGAGAGCGAGTGCTCTGACCAGTGAGCTAGCTGTCCCGTTACCATAAGAATGATCATCAAAAACGTTTTTTTCATTTTTCATTTACATTCATTTATACCACTTTCAGTCACGACATATTTCTCCGCGTGAAATTCGGGCTGCGCTCCCCCGGGGATGGCGCGTCGCCACAAGAGCAGCGCCACCCATTTATTGTTCTTTGTTTTCCCCCGTCTGCAACTGTATCTATTTCCCTTGCAGAGTGGATTTTTTCTAAGAATTTTTGCCAGGGACAACTCTCTTGTTGCCGTGGGTTCTTTAACGTGCGCTAAATAATTGCGTGTAACACACGGGACCTCGGTTTAGCGTCTCATCCGAAAGACTAGCGCCGAGACCACCACTCATGGTCTAATGAAGGGAGGAAAAGTTTCGGGTCCAAACGGGATTCGAACCACCGCACACTTCCGACCCTGACTTTTCGCTTTCTAGACAGGCGCGTTACCTCTAGACCACCGATCCAGACTTGTTTGGTAAGTTAAGCTAAAGTATTACAAATGTCAGTGAGCTTCCATGTGTGTTTTTCACTTCTTTTCCACTCGGTTCTTTAGAACTTTCTGGTTGTCAGGCATTATCACAGAAACAGTATTTTTATGCTGCTGGATAGAGAAAGCAGAAATGTGTGTGTGTTTGTTTGTGTGTGTTTGTGTGTGTGTGTGTGTGTGTTTGTGTGTGTTTGTGTGTGCGTGCGTGCGTGCGTGCGTGTGTATGCGTGCGTGTGTGTGTGTGTGTGTGTGGTGTGGTGTGGTGTGTGTGTGTGTGTGTGTGTTTGTGTGTGTGTGCGTGTGTGCGTGCGTGCGTGTGTGTGTGTTTGTGTGCGTTGCATTTGGTATGGATGTGTGCAAGGTTATAAGAAATGAAAACAAAAAAATTAAGTAGAGAAAAGGGAAGAGATGGGAAAAATGAATTGCGAAGAAGAAGAATTGCTAAGAGGGAGAATTGTACAGAAGAAGAGTTCAAAGAAGAAAAAGAAGAGAGAGAGAGAGAGAGAGAGAGAGAGAGAGAGAGAGAGAGAGAGAGAGAGACAGACAGACAGACAGACAGACAGACAGACAGACAGACAAGGACAGAGAGACAGAGAGACAGAGACAGAGACATAGGGAAAGATAGACAGAGACAGAGAGACGGACGCACGGACGCATGGACAGACGGACGGATGGACAGCAGACAGACAGACAGACAGACTGATAGACACAGTTACCAAACTAAACACCCTTTTTTGTTTACTGTAACCATTTTTCCTCCTCTTGTCAATCAATATATCTTCGTGCTTTTTCTCATTCACATTAGATCATCACTTTTCGAACCATGTAGGACAGCTAAGGAGAAGTAGAAGAAGAAAGAAAGAGCTATTGATGATAGACCACTCGTTGTTGCAGACTCTCAGATTCCTTTGAAGAAAAAAGAAAGGGGGTATCGATTCATTCTCCATTTTCTTGATAAGGGGATACTTGCTACTGGCGAAATGTTCCGCTTTTCTCTGAATATTTCTCGCTTTGATCTCGTGCTGTGATAATACCCAGGCTAGACTTTGACAAGTGCATCTTGGAACGCGTGGCATGCATGCATGTGCAGCGTCGTTAAGGGGTTTTTCTTCCTTCCTTCTTGTACATGCCTGTGCTCTTGTGTGTGTTTTTCTGTATACGATCAATCATTCTCAAAGGTTGGGTTGTTTTTTTTCTTGCTATTTCATTAGTAAAATCTTTGCGTGCGTACCTACATACATACTTACGCATGTACCTACCAACCTACCTACACACACATACAAGCAAACCCGTACGTCCGTCTGTTCATCCACACACACACACACACACACACACACACTCACACACACACACACACACACGCGCACTTACACACACACACGCACACACACACACACACACACTCACACACA
>CM054135.1:29645208-29655208 GCA_028751875.1 Rapana venosa | reverse complement strand
ACTTTTCAGACTATGGAGGTGGACATAACCTTGGAAAAAAGAAGACAGACTGCCAACACGGCCCTCTACCTTTGGTTTGTTTTGTCTCCCACAAAACATCGACAAAAGTTCAATTTTCTGGGGTGGGGGGTGGGGGGGGAGGCTAGAACAGGAACTCATTAAAAAAAACACTTTTTGTTTGGCAAACTGATGCACCAAAAGTTTTTGGTTAAAAAAAATCACTAACATTGCATTCCATCAGCCTTGCTAATTCATTTTACCCAGTCAGAAATAGGTTATTATTTATGATTGTCCATGGTCTCTACTTGTACTTTTTGTGTTAATATAATATAATGCGTTGCTGTTCAGATAATGTGTTTATTATCTCCCCATCCAAATGTGTCTGACAATCTGTCAGATGGTTTTATCTAAATGCAGATCCATTTTGCAAGAAAAGCTGGCGTTTCCCTTGAAATTGGTACAATGATAAGAGACGTTTTATGTTTCATCTTTTTCTAAAATCTTGACTGCTAAGAAGATTAGAGATAGAAAGTAAAAAAGAATGCAAGAACGAAAACCGAGAAGGAAAGCAAAGAAGAAAAGAAAGAAAGAGAGAAAGAAAAAGAACAACAAACATGGAAGAAAAATAAAGATAAGGACCACCTTGAAAATGATGGACGAGAAAAATAAAACGAAACAGAAAAGGATGAAAAAAGGGGCAAGGAAAGGAATAAAATGAAAGAGAGGAAAAGAAGAAAGTAAGCAAAAGTATGAAAAGAACGAGATACTGTATACCACAATACATTCCAATACTAAACAAAACAAAATAATGCAAAGAAACAATGTAATACGCTGTAAAACAACAAATGCAATACAACAAATACAACACAGTACAATGCAACGCAAAACAAATGCTAAGAAGTGCAATACCATACAATACCAAACAATACAAAACGATGCAATACAATTCAACACAATAGAACACGATGCAAAACAACCTATTACAACTCAATACAGCACAACATAATACAATACGTAACAATACAATGCAAGACAATGGAATGCAAAGCTCTCATAGAATCGTCAAAATAGGCACAATATTTCTTTTAACGAAATGTCCTCATGTTGGTTAGCATTTTCGATTGTTTTTATCCGCAAACGAAAGAAAGATCACAAAACAGAATACTCTGACATATTTTTCAATAATTGTTTTGAGACTCAAAACGATTTTTTAAATAACGTGTGTAAAAAGGAGTGAGATGAAATCACAGGAATCAGCAGAGAGGTGGTTTTTTTTCTATCTTAGTTTTTGTGTATTTCTGTAGTGTCCAGCTTCCCATTTCATTGTCCCCCAACATGACAGCATGTTATCTAAAGCCGTTTATTGTATCTGCACTGAAAAGAAACCAGGGCAAATGTGAGTGAACTTTTCCATCATTTGTGTTTGTGTGAGCGTGCGTGCGTGCTGTGTGTGTGTGTTTGTGTGTGTGTGTGTGTGTGTGTGTGTGTTTGTTTGTGTGTGTGTTTGTGTGTGTGTGTGTGTGAGTGCGTGTGTGTGTGTGTTTTGTGTGTGTGTGTGTGTGTGTGTGTGTGTGTGTGTGTGTGTGTGTGTGTGTGTGTGTGTGTGTGTGTGTGTGTGTGTGTAGCCTAGTCTTTCAGTCGATTTTCTTCTCTGTTTATTTGTACAGTGACAGGCTTTTTTCCCCGGAAACCATTATCATTCAAACGAGGAATTTGCGTGTTTAAGAGGTACAGCCCACCACATGAGTTTATTGACAACACACGGCTTAAACCTTGCTTCGAAAAGGTTTCTTCAAAGACAACAGGTCGTAAATCCTGACCTATTGACGTTCGATTTTCTCACTAGAAAAAACAAAAAGCTGCTTCAAACAGGTCATTTGAAATCTTGATTACCAACGTTGCGGCAACCAACACAGGGAAGAGGAAGAGAGAAATACAGAACAGAAGAAAATAAGTCCCAGGGAGAGCGCGCCGCCACAAGAGCAGCGCCACCCTGTCTGCAATTGTAGTTATTTCCCTAGCAGAGTGGCTTTTTTCTTTAAAAAAAAAAAGCCAGGGATAACTCTTGTTGCCGTGGGTTCTTTTGTGCGCTAAATAATTTTATGTAGCACACAGAACCTCGGTTTATCGTCTCATCCGAAAGACTAGCACCCAGACCACCACTCATGGTCTAATGGATGGGGGCGGGGGGGTAAGTTTCAGGTCCAAACAGGGTTCGAACCACCGCACACTTCGGACCCGGACTTTTTGCTTTCTAGGCAGGCGCCTTACCTCACCAATGATCCTTAAGTATTAAAGTTATGGCACAAAGTCGGCTTTTCTCAGTCTAAACAACAATGTTTGGTTAAAAAAATGTACTGTATAAAAGAAAACTGATCTATTTTCAACAAAAAAATTGTAATGACCTATCAGATAATATTTCATTGCCTTGATAAGATACTCTTCTCTCTTCTTTTTTTTTAGATCAGATTTTCAGTTTTTCCATTGAGCAACTAGGAAGTGATGAGATCACATTCGCAGGCTAAGGACTACTGAAGTGGGAATCTTTGCTTATCTATTGCTTTTGTGATGGACATGAATTGAGCATGCACTATTCTCTCTCTCTCTCTCTCTCTCTCTCTCTCTCTCTCTCTCTCTCCTCTCTCTCTCTTCTCAACGACGTGACGGGACGAGAACTGAACGGGCGTGCTGTTAGTAAGCTGCTGCAAATTTTTGCATTTTAGCTTCAAAATGTCAGTTACTGGCCTTCCAGCTACTGTAATAACAACTTTAAACGCCCTGCTGATCGACAACGTCGTATCGAGTTGGAAAGTCGCGGGGAGAGCGGCAGTGTTGTGTTCGTCTTGCGAATGAAGCCAGCTGACAAGCCAGTGTCAACAGAAATGGCGGACCCGGTGCTGAACCGTAACTCCCGTGTTCAGTACTATCGCAAGAAACCCCCTTGTCAAAGACGTCGCGATGTTCAAAGAAGTAGACAACACCAAGAAAGACAGGCAAGTCGCCAATGTGACAATAACAGTGTCTTGGAAGAGCCGGTCTTGTGTAACATTGACTCCCTGCTCGATGTGGAAACAGAAGGAAAACAAACCAGTGTGTACACAGAACTATGTGTCAGCAGTGAATTGAATGCCTCAGCCACACCAGATTCACTTGTTCTACTGTGTGATCCAGCAACAGACAACAAGATCGGTGTGTCTTCTGAGGCGCCTGATGTGCAGGAAGAGCTGACAGTTGGCTGCACAGTGGATGACTCTGATACTGATACTGGTATTGTGAAACAGTATGTGTCTACTCTAACTGACAAACGTGTACAGCGTCGATTAAGGGACAGCAAGAGAAACACACAGTTTCGAAAGGTGGTGGTACATAGTTCGGTTGATCAAAACATTGTGATGTGTGAATCAGATGACATCATCCTGGAATACTCTTGGAATGGAGATCCTGGCGAGGAATCTAAGTGTGTGTTCTGGTACATCAAGCAAGAAGAGAAAAACATGTTGCCAGAAGAACGTGTCAGGCTTGCCAGACTTCGTAAAGGGAAACAGTGTACTAACACACAACACACAGAGACAGTGGTGGCGAGTGCTGAGCAGGAGTTACATCATCTTCGGGACCTGATCCGGTCTTACATGGGCTGACTTCGCTGGCTGTAGACTGGAAAAGGAAAGGCTGGTTTGAAAATTGAGACACTTGAGACACAGACAATAATGTATCGAATCTTGATGTACATACCACCACTGCCATGGTTTCCATGTCATTGTAATCGCGTCGCGTTCGATATCGTTGTTACCGCGCCGCAGCGCTATATGGCTTGATCGCTAAATAGCAATAAAATTGTGTGTCTCTCTCTTTCTCTCTCTCTCTCTCTCTCTCTCTCTCTCTCTCTCTCTCTCTCCTCTCCTCTCTCTCTCTCTCTCGCTCTCTCTCTTATTTGTTTGTTTGTTGTTTTTTCTTCCATGTACTATGGTACTTTATATACCAGTATGTTGATTCCCCTCCTTCCCCCAAACTCCGTGTATTGTGGTTTAAGGCCAATGTACATATTAAACACGTTCAGAGTTCTCTCTCTCTCTCTCTCTCTCTCTCTCTCTCTCTCTCTCTCTCTCTCTCTCTCTCTCTCTCTCTCTCTCTTCTCTATCTCTCTCTCTCTTTCTCTCTCTCTCTCTTGTTGGGCAGTCTTCTGAAAATGCCCTTCTTATTTATTTCCTTTTACCTCACTTTTACCCCGTCTGATTTTTAAAATAAACTTTTCAAAAGCATTTTCTCTTATTTATGTCAAACAGAATTTAGCCTTTCACCTTATGGTTGAAAAAAATAAATGCATGTCATTTCTAAGTTTACAAAGTTAAAAAACAAAATGAGGATTAAAAAAAATGCATGACAAATCTAGAACAAGTTTTCTCTACACACTCGGAGAGAGCGAGAGAGAGAGAGAGAGAGAGAGAGAGAGAGAGAGAGAGAAAGTGGTGTGTGTGTGTGTGCGTGCGTGCGTGCGTGCGTGGTGTGTGTGTGTGTGTGTGCGTGCGTGTGTGTGTGTGCGAGCGTGCGTGTGCGTGAGTGCGTGTGTATGTGTGTCCCTAGGTAGATTAAATTTGCACTTTTTGATTATGGGTACTGATTCCCAGGTCTGACCTACTTTTCTAATGCATGGCAGATGTCTTGACTACATTTCTGTTGGTACCAGGTTGTTTTTTTTATATATAAATATCTTTCTCAAAAATGGGACATTTTTTAAATAAATGATATGTTAAAAAGTAAGACATGCAGATGCTGACGCGGTTTTTAAATGTGTTTGCTTACACCCAAAGTCGGAGTGCAGCTAGAGGAACGTTGAAAAATATGTTTGTTTGAATTGAAATTACTCTAAACTCATAGAGGGTCAACAAACCCATTCCGCCGCGGAAGATGTTCATAGAAAGGAGAAAAGAAAAAAAGAAACCTGAACGGCTTAGACTTGATGACTTGTGGAGTTGCGCTGGCAACGTAAGGCACATTGTATGATTTTTCTTTCAAAACATACACAGACGTTGGAGTTGCTGTATGAACATGATAAACAAAGTGTAGCAATATGCAATATAAGAAGCTCTGCAACTGATGTTCAAGGCAACTCAGCAACTGTTCCCGTTCAAGGGGGTATTTTCCCCTGGAGTAAACATCAGTGCAGACTCCACTTTCCCCAAAAGTCCTTCGGATGAGACTATAAACCGAGGCCCCGTGTGCGAACGCACGCACAACATCTTGCGCACACGTTAAAGCCTGTTCCGCTTTTCGTAAGAGTAGACCATTGTGTGCCGTTGGGAACAGATGACATATTTACAAAACCGCATATAGACGGGGACTGGATGTAAACAAGCACATAAGTGCTTATTCCATTATTCTCGATATAAAAGAACTAACAAAAAATAAATGTAATGAGTAAATTGAGATCAGTCTTAGACTTGATTTTTTTTACAGAGCAAAGCAAGCAAACACAAACAAACAAGCAAACAAAAAAGCACACACACAATCAAACAAACAAACAAATCAGCAAACCAAACATTTTGGTTTACTTCAATCAGCATACTTACTTAAGTACAGTTTGAAAAGTCAAAAGTTCCTTTTTTAACTTTGGGATGAATCATTCCATCTTGACTGTAAAATCAAGTACAATATTGGTGCCTTGAAATTACTAACGTGTCATTCCTCAGGCCATAACACGGGTTCCTTTATGTGCTGAAATAACGTAAGTGTTACAAGCGTCCAGACAAGATGGGTCTAAAGTTAGACAGAATCTTATAGTTGAAACAAACTATCTGATATATCAAGAGATAACCCCGTATTCGTTTTTGCTACATAACATTTCATTACAGCATCTATCTTAATGATCACACACACAAAAACACTGCGGTAAAGCATTCCGATTCTGCTGATGTTTTGAATGTTTCTGTATCTCTTCGAATATAAGGTTAGGATATGATGAAGAAAGCTAGCTCAAAATAGATTACGATAAGGAAAATTAATGGTTGCCAGATATTCCCTTTTAACTTTTCTTCTCTTTAGTTATTTTTGGATAATTCTTTCCTCCTGTTTTGAATTCCAAAAACCTTCAGTGAGATAATAAGTAGTTTATTTAATTGATAAATATGAATTGAATCAATTCGGGAAACAAATCGCAAAAAATAATCAAAATTGCATACGTAGCAAAACGGTTACAAGGAATCATTTTACACAGCGCCCTGTCATAAATTATAGCTCATTTGCAGAGATTTGAAGCGATTGTAAATTAGAGTGAGAAATCGTTTTGGCATTGAATCAGTTACACCAGGGAGAATTTAATAATGTGTCAGTCCTTTCATTGATTTTCTGACGCTGGTGCATTATTCATTCTATATATTGCCTTGGTATAGTTGTGGCTAGGTTTTTTTTTTAATTGTCGGTTGAAGATTATTTTTTTAACTGTTTTACTGCTGCATCTTCCTGTACTGCTAAACCAAGGCATTTGAAATCCTGGCACTTTACACATGCTTCTAGTTATATCCGCCATTTTCTTGTTTTACGAAAAAAAAGTATATATATATATATATATATATATATATATATATATATATATATATATATATATATATATCCATATCTCAGAGCTTAATACATTCAATCCATGTTTAGTGATTTTGTTTCAACGATGTCAAGACTTTGAACGAAACTTTCCCTCTTATCCCGAGGCAAAAAGAAACCCAATTCCGAACTTGTGCACCTTTTTTTAAACTTAAGTTATCACAAAGTTTCATTTTTATTTATTTTCGCATTTCTTAACATAGGTAAGCAAGCAACACTACTTTTTTGTATCATATCATGTCAAAATATTATATGTATACAAATATTACCTGAAACATGTGAACCAAGCGACGGTTGATAAGCTCGTGATGTTTAGATAATATAGTAGATTGCAGGAAAACAAATAAAATCAACAAATATGAAAGCTGCTGGGAAAGAAGAGAAGAATTGCGTACAGAAGAAGGAAGAGAAATAAAGAGAGAAAGAAAAAAAGGAAACGAGTGAGCGAGAGAGAGTGAGTCTCTATGAATGAATGAATGGGTCTTTATTTTCTCTCTCTCTCTCTCTCTCTCTCTCTCTCTCTCTCTCTCTCTCTCTCTCTCTCTCTCTCTCTCTCTCTCTCTCTCTCTCTCTCTCTCTCTCTCTCTCTCTTGAATGTGTGTGTATGTGTGTGTGTGTACCTGTGTGTATGTGTGTGCGTGTGTGTGTGTTTGTGTGTATGTGTGTGTGTGTAATTGTATTGGCAAAGCAAGTAATGCTGAAAAGTAGCCTATTATGTCTATGCTGATGTAAACTTGAGAAGTTACTTAGACTTCATCTTTATGAGTGATAACTTATAGCATAAACAGCGATGTTGAAGGTGATTGTAGCCAGCCATAGCGATGTTTTCTCTTGGTCATGACTGTGTTGAGGAGGACGATAATGATGACACTCTTAGTCGTATGTTATGTATTTGACTGTGTTGTATTACTGGACAATTGATAGAAAGTTTTTTTGTTTTCTCGTTTACTTGTTACCACTCCACTTCGTCCCTTTCACTTGTATTGAGGCCCAAGGCCGAAGTACAATTAAAATGTTCAGAGTTCAGAGTTCTCTCTCTCCTTTATTCTTGCTCTCTTTCTTATTTTTTCTCTCTTTCTTTATTCCTCTTCCTTCTTCTGGTCGTTCTTCTTCTCCTCTCTCCCAGCAGCTGTCATATTTTCATATGAGAGAGAGAGAATCAAAATAGTTTACTTACAATTGCATCTGCACGGTTATATTAACATTAAAACCAAAGTATTAGAACAAACCTAGACTCAATCATAAGATTTATATGCCACAATCATAATGTTTACATGCCACAATCATGAGGTTTATATGCCTCAATCATATGGTTTATATGCCACAATCATAAGGTTTATATGCCACAATCATAAGGTTTATATGCCACAATCATACGATTTATATGCCACAATCATGAGGTTTATATGCCACAATCATGAGGTTTATATGCCACAACCATGAGGTTTATATGCCACAATCATAAGGTTTATATGCCACAATCATAATGTTTACATGCCACAATCATACGGTTTATATGCCACAATCATGAGGTTTATATGCCACAATCATAAGGTTTACATGCCACAATCATGAGGTTTATATGCCACAATCATGAGGTTTATATGCCACAATCATAATGTTTACATGCCACAAGAACGCAGCTCAGAAAAAAAGGATGTAAAAGATCATAGTGTAAAAATGTTAGACAATATAATCTCTGTTTAACTATTGTATATACGCCCCAATCAAAAATATACACTGGATACTGAAGTCGTGTTCATTTCGCATGGTATCAGACCACAACAAAACCAAATCTTGCGAACTTTCAGTGACACAATAATCTTGCTTTGCCTGAGATAAACAAAAAATTGTTGGTAGGTGGTATTCAATAAATAAATATGCACATTAAAATTGCGTTTATTCTTCTTCGTTGCACAACAGCAATGGTTGTCTATCTTAAGAGCGAAAATGCGTTGCGCTGCCGTTAAGGGCCTGGCAAGTTAGGCCCAGCACATCCGACTTCGGCGTGGTTTTTTTATTGCTGTGTCGGATGCATGAACATAACTACAAACTTTCTGAGACACAATAATCTTGCTCTCTCTTTCATAGGCTAGTGTATGGCGTTCGTTAAACAAACATGCAGATGGGTTTGTTCTTAGACTGAAAAGAACAAAGCCTACACAATGTGTGTGTGTGTGTGTGTGTGTGTGTGTGTGTTCGACTAGATAGATCGGTCGTTCTACTTCAATCCCAGGGATCAGTGAAGTTCCGGGTTCGAATCTTGGCAGTTTCCGGTGAATTATTAATTCCCTCTCGTGTATATGCGAATGCAGATGATCTAATATGGAAGTTAGCAATTCCGTAATCCAAGTCGACGTTCAATGAATTACAGAAGCATAGGCGTATCTAACACACACACACACACACACACACACACACACACCAGACACACACACCACACACACACACACGCACACACAAAATTGGAATTCGGTTACCTTCATGTCAAGTCAAATCAAGAAGGACTGCCCATGAAGGGCAATTACAATACTGATCGGTACATTGATATTTTTCATTATCTCGAAAGACAGAAGAAAGGTACTTTTAATATTGGTTTAAACATTCCAAGATAACTTAAAATAAAAGTATCACACACATACGCTCACATTCACACACACACATATGCACACACACATACACACACAAACACACTCACACATAGGCACGCACGCACACACGCGCACGCGCGCGCACGCACGCGCGCACACTTTCACAGACACTCACAGACACACACAGGCCAAAGAGATGATTATACTGATGATTGTTTGTTTTGTTGTGTCAAATAAATCTACTTCACTTAAATGGCAATAAAATATTCTGAATCTGAATCACAGGCACATAGACACACACACGCACACACACACACGCGCACACACACACACACACACACACACACACACACACACACACACACACACACACACACTCACACACACACACTCACACACGCACACACGCACACAAACGCTGAGGGCAACAATTTCCCATACGCACAATCTCACCTTTCGGTGAACCTCGAGGTTCAAAGCGGAAAATCGACAAAAAGAAAATAGAAAGAAAGCCCCCGTGTGCAGTTTTCGGGTATTATAACTGTCTGGTAAACAATTTGTTTGCAAGCCAAAAAAGATGAGCTAAAACCTCATTCTGAACTCTTTTTCACTGTTATACTTAAGGTAAAAAAGTAAGCATCTACAAATCTTTCCAAACAGCAGTAAACTGCGTTTTCTTAAAAGAAAACGAACCCGCTAAATGGGCGGCCCTTCATAAATTAACAGATAAAGTAATGGGTTTCTTTTGAGACCAAAAGCTACAATACCTAACATTTTTTCAGCCAGATTTGGGTGATGTTGGATTTTGTTTCTCC
>CM054135.1:29627708-29640208 GCA_028751875.1 Rapana venosa | reverse complement strand
TTGTCATCTGTTCCCACCGGCACACAATGGCCTACTCTTTCGAAAAGCGGAACAGGATTTAACGTGTGCGCAAGATGTTCTGCATGCGTTCACACACGGGGCTTTGGTTTATAGTCTCATCCGAAGGACTTACCATATCTAGCATTAAAATTAATAGTATTTGTCTTCCACATCCATGGTCTGGGATGATATTCTCAAAGACTGGCAACCAGTCAGACGTCAGATGGGAAAACCTTTTTTATTTTATTTTATAAAACCCCGTGTTTAGGAGATATTAGTTTATGTTTAGGAAGTATTGGTACAGATAAAATGATGCTGATCGGTAAATGAAAGTTTAAGCATTTGTAATATGTGAATCCGCTTGTTTTAGTGAATCATTTACACACAACAGTATTTCCTATGCGTCCGTTTTTGCGGGTTTTTTTGTTTTGGTTTGGTTGTCATAGAGTCCCAGTGAGATATGCGATTTAGGGCGCTGTGGTAATCGTAATTTATCACACTTTGGCGCCGCGAGCCAACTAAAAATAATACAATTCTTAAGCAATGTAATGCTATGCAAGCATTTAATAGCGTCCGTTTTTGGTGGTTTTTTGTTCGTTTGTGAATGTTTATTGTTATTCAGAAACTGTAAAAAAGCAAACAAAACAACCCACTCTATTCCCGAAAACATACTATCACAACATTAACAGCAGCCTACATCACCCCTAAATCAAATAAAGTACGAGCGTACACTGATCAACCTCCAGTATCCGCCTACTCAATGTCATATATCTCTCAATACCCGGGTGAAAAGTTCATATCCTACACCTTATCTCATTCTACAAGAACACACATGAACGTGAAAGGTCATTCCGTACAATTGCGAGACAAACACTATTTGCGGAACGTCCCCCCCCTCCTCCCCCAATCCCCCCATCAACACCCCCCCCCCCCCCCCACCATCCCAAAGAAACAAACACATACACAAAAAGCTCCAAAAGAACGACAACGACAACAACAAAACCAAAACAAACAAACAAGCAACAACAAACCCAAAACAGCAACAACAAAGCCCCAAACCAAAAAGAAAACCCAAAGCCAAAACAAACAACCGAAACAAACAAACTCTCAGCCAATTATTGGCTGAAACGGACTCGGATAAATATATAGGCAAGAGTTCACACACACACACACACACACACACACACCACACACACACACACATGATAAAAAAAAAAAATATATATATATATATATATATAGAGAGAGAGAGAGATAGATAGATATAGATATATATATATATATATAAAGATAGATAGATATAGATAGATATAGATAGATAGATAGATATCTCTTTCTTGAGCACCCTGATGGAATTATGCTGCAAGCTAGCAGCGTACGTAGTTCGTAGCGTTTGGAATTTACCAGGTAATGGACTTATTAGGTGTGTTTCTGGATCAAGCAAAGAAACAAAAGAAACAAAAAAAGAAACAAAATGCCTGAACTTTTCAACTAAGAAAAATAGGCTAATAGAGTGTTCAAAACTCATTAATTTAAAAGTCAGTGTTGTTTTCGTCTGGAGAGAGAGAAAGAGAGAGAGAGAGAGGGAGAGAGAGAGAGAGAGAGAGAGAGAGAGAGAGAGAGAGAGAGGGTGGAGAGAGAGAGAGAGAGAGAGAGAGAGAGAGAGAGAGAGGACAGGAGAGAGAGAGAGACAGAGAGAGACAGAGAGAGATACAGAGAGAGACCGACCGACCGACCGACAGACAGGCACAGAGAGAGAGAGAGAGAGAGAGAGAGAGAGAGAGAGAGAGAGAGAGAGAGAGAGAGAGAGAGAGACCAAGCGAGCGAGCGACCGACCGACTGACAGACAGACAGACAGACAGATAGACAGAATTCGGACAGAGAAAGAGGGACAAAGACAGCGAAGGAGAAAGGTAGAGATGGAGAGGAGGGAATTTTTTTTCTTTTTATCTATCATTTTCTTGCATTGCAATTTACAACGCCTCTCTTCTTTCTTCCATTTCTATCCCTCTTTTCTTCCTTGCTTTCTCCTGCCTGTCTATCTATCCCCTAGTCTCCCCTGTCTCTTCTTGCCCTCCTTTTCTCTCTCTCTCTCTCTCTCTCTCTCTCTCTCTCTCTCTCTCTCTCTCTCTCTCTCTCTCTCTCTCTCTCTCTCTCTCTCTCTCTCTCTCTCTCTCTTTTATGAAAAGAAATCCGTCCAATAAGTGTATTTAGGGATGGAGTGAAAGTAGGTCAACTTTTCAATGAAGAAGTAATGCCCGTAGTAAAAAAAAAAGCGTATACATTTCTTGGAATCTACTTTTTAAATAATAATAATAATAAATGGAACTTATATAGCGCTATATCTTGCAAAGACAAATCAAAGCGCATGCATTCGACCTAATCTTACACAGTCATACAACCAATGACAAATAATCAATAGTTCAAACAGATATTACAAACATGGTACGCTGCAGACCAAATCTATGAAATAAAATTGCAATAGTCAAATGCTTTTCAAAAGCACACACACACACACACACACACACACACACACACACACACACACACACACACACACACACACACACACACACACACACACACAGGTCATATACTTTAGCAGGGTGATAGGACATGGGTTAGTGAAGGGTGGGATAGTTCTGATATGAGACAGGAGGGGGAAATTCTTAGGTTTGAAATAAATATGTCTTGAGGCTTGATTTAAAAGTGTCATAGCTAGGCTTCTGGCGAAGAGAGAGAGGGAGCTCATTCCAGGTCGATGGACCTGAAATAGAGAAAGAGCGGCGGCCAACAGTAGATTGGTTGAATCTAGGTATTCGTAGGCACAAGGTATCTGCAGCAGAGCGGAGGGAACGTGAAGGAGTGTACAGGTTAAGACATTCACCGAGGTAGGAGGGTACAGTTTTGTGGAGACATTTGTAACATAGGGTACTGATCTTATATTCTACTCTCTGAGACACAGGCAGCCAGTGGAGAGATCGCAAGAGGGGGGTAATGTGCTCCGATTTTTTCTTTCTGAGAACTAGTCGAGCTGCGGAGTTTTGTATACGTTGAAGGAATTGGATAGATGATGCTGGCAGACCAGACAAAAGAGAATTGCAATAGTCCAGACGTGAAAGAATAAGAGAAATCTACTTTTTAATGAAGCTTGGGTTTTTATTTATGCTTGAGAAGACCTTGTAAGCAGTGTTAAACATGCGTGAATCGTTTTAATTAATGCACAAAACTGGCAAGTTTGTAAAAAAAAAAATCAGTCTTCTGAAATATGTATGATAAGTTAAGTCATATATTTGTATTGTATTGTATTGCTTACTTAGGCAATGAAGGAGTATTTTTCCAAAGATTTTTAGGGTGTCATCTACACTGTTCTTTTTCTTCTTTTTTTAAATCCCTGTGCGGATGACCAGTGCGGAAAAATCAAAGAACTAGAGTATGAGCTTAGCCGATATAAATGGGACATTATTGGACTAGGAGAAGTGAGATGGACAGGATTTGGTGAGACATTGACTGAAGAAGGCAACAAGATCTGGTACAGTGGCCAAGAGAACATCCCCAACATGGGTGGCATTTATTGTCAAGAGGAAGTAGTGGGGTCTTATCAGCTGTAACCACGGCTTTCCAGCAGATTATCAGCATCGGGGTCGGCCAAGGCCCAAGAAACATCACCATATACAAATCTAGCCCATCATCTGACCATACGATGGAAGAGTAGAAGAATTTAATGAAACTTGAAGTGACCATAAGAAATACCCAAGAAGGAATCTCTCATTCCAAGGGGATTTAAACCCCAAGTAGTCCTGACTTTAAACCAATGGGCCGAAAGTGGTCAGTTTGGAACGGGGAGACCACGCAGGGGGACTACGTCGCTGGAGTTTGCCTGCACCCACAGACTTACCATTGCCAATAACCTCTAACCCCACAAGCAGCCCAAGGAGGGACACCTGGCAGCGCCAAACGGCAAGACCCAAACAAATAGATTTTATTTAACACCACGGCGCTTCAAACCCAGCATCAAAAAGAGCCAGAACAAGAAAACCTACCTGGAGCTGACATAGGCAGCGACCACGACCTTGTGCTGTTGGCATTCAAATGAAGCTGAAAAAAACAAACATCCTCCCAAACCCACGTATCAAATTTGAGTGGAAAAACCCTGAAAGATCCAAAGTCGAGAGATTTTCCCAAAACTAAGCTGGCGGACGTTTTGCGGCATTAACCCTCCTGGACAATGACATCCAATGACCTCACCAAACAACTTCAATGAGGCAGTCCGAAAAACAGCAGAGGAGGTCTCGGGTCGTCGAGGAATAAACACCAGCCGGGGAAAATTACCAATGACATCTTGGACCTCTGCGTTTACAAGAAGAGCACTGAAACCAACCAGGTCTTCCAACCCTAAAGGAATAGGGGAGGCCAACAATCCCCGTGAAGAAGTCAATGTTAAAGGCCAGAGAGAAGTGGATCAGTGATCAATGTGATGAGATCGAAAAAAAAACATGAAAGTGGGCAACAGTAAAAAGGCATTACAAACACCCTGAAGAAACTCACAAAGCCACTTCAAACCAAATCATCAGTCATTGAAGACAGCCCCCGGAAACCTCCTCACAGAAAGCTCAGCTGCATTGAACAGGTGGTCTGAATATTGTCAAGAACTGTAAAACCCTACCCAATACAACCTGACAAGAGCATAATAGAAGAGAAAGCAGCAACATAAAGGCACCCTCGCCATTTACCTATACTGAGGGAAGAAGTGGAAGAAGCCATCCGCAGCTTACCAGTAGGAAAGTCCCCAGGAGCAGACAATATACCAGCAGAGCTGCTCAAGCATGGTGGCGAAACAGTCATCACATATGTTACAGCTATCTGTCAGAAGATTTGGGAGACAAAACAGTGGCCAACAGAATGGACACAATCACTCATCATACCCTGCCCAAGAAGGGAAATTACGCCAATGCCAAAACTATAGAACATTCAGCCTCATCAGCCACGCCAGCAAGATCATGCTCAAAGTTATTTTGAATCGACTCAAGAGGAGGCAGAAGAACACCTTTGCAGAGGAACAAGCTGGGTTCAGGGCAGGCAGGAGCACAATCGAACAGATTTTTAAACTGCCACATCATGATGGAAAAAACATCTTCAACATCAAGGACCTGTTCCACAAACTTCATCGACTTCAAGAAGGCTTTGACAGAGTATGGCACGAAGGCCTGTGGCAGGTCCTCAGAATGTTTGGCATTAAAAGAAGGACTAGTGAAAAACATTCAAGCACTATTACAACACTGGGAGCAGTGCAGTCCTTCTGAACAATCAGGTCGTGAACTACTTCAAAACCACAGTTGGGGTCCGAAAAAGGATGCCTGTTATCTCCAGTCCTGTTCAATCTGTTCTTGGAAAACATATGAGAGAGACCCCCCATGTCTTCCACCCTACCATTTTCCATTGGCGGCAGACCCCTCAACAACTTACGGTTTGCCGATGACATTGACTCATGGGCCGGAAGTAACACAGAGCTGCAAGATCTTACGACCAGACTTTTAGAACAGAGCTGGAGCATATGGGATGGGGGTGAGCTCGGAGAAAAAATAAAATACTTGTGAACAGCACGAGCAATGCCACCGCTTAAAAAATTTTCATGAACGGCCAACAAAATGGAGGAGGTAGACGCTTTTAAATACCTCAGCGCTCAACTCCAAAGGACGGGCGATCGACGACAGAAATCAAAGTCAGAATAGCCATGGCAACATCTTCCATGACAAAACTCACCACCATATGGAAAAGTAAAGAGATCAGTTTTTCCCCCTCAAACTAAAGCTTACAAAGCCCTAATTCAAGTCGATCCTGCTGTACGGAAGTAAAACCCGGACATTGACTGCTGAAACGCAAAGCGAATCCAGTCATTCGAAACAAATGCCCTAGAAAAATACTGGGCATATCCTGGAGAGAAAAGAAAGACCAATGAATTTGTCAAGAGTCAAATAACACGGCTGGCGGCCACAGGACCCCCCTTTTCACCATCGTCAAGAAGAAAAAGCTGACATGGTTCGGCCACCCTCACCGCCACAACACTCTGCCAAAAACGGTACTGCAGGGAACACTCGAAGGTGCCAGAAGGAGGGGAAGACAGAACAAGTCATGGATGGACAACATCAGAGAATGGACCAGGATGAATGACTCGGCACTACTGCGCAGAGCCGAGGACCGAGATGGATGGAGGAGGCTTACCACGGCATCGTCTTTCATGTCTCCCCCACGACCGCCAAGGTCACGGGTCTGATGATGATGATGATGTTTTCCCTCCACCGTACAATGTTTACGTTATCTGCTTAAAGAATCTAATTTAAAAACTCAACTCAACCCACCAAAACAGACCAACAAACACAAAATAAAACAAATCAATCATCCCAAAAGTCGGAATGCGACTGTCTTTAAGGCAGGGTAAAGAAGTGGTCCCATAGTTACACAAAAAAATAACCATTGACGAACCTCAAGAGCTCTAACCGAAGAACAAAAAGAAAAGAAAATCAATCATCTCATGAACAAAGGCTGACCCACTGCAAAGTATGTTACTGGACATCGGCAAAATGGAAGTCGTGCGGGGTATCTTCTTCCTCTTCATCGAACGCTCAGACAGCAACTCCTGAGGCCCTGACATCAGATCTGCTGCCGTGCGCTAAAGGCCGGCCCTCCAGGGGTCTGAAGGAGTTTGTCCCTTATCTGTCTGGGTTTGAGATTGACCAAACGACAGTTTGAAACGAAAGGACTGGAACGCTCTGAAAGTCTCCAATTAAGATCTCCTGGAGATCCTGCCTCGTTACTCGAAAGAGGCAGGATTTTGTCTGGACTAAAAATGGCAGTCTAATGATCACCGTTTGCTCGTTTTGCATTGGAATCTGGCCGTTTTTTCTAACGCGCGGTGCTAACTGTGTTGATCGGTTGGTCTAGAGGTGACGCGCCTGTCTAGAAAGCGAAAAGTCCCGAGTCGGAAGTGTGCGGTGGTTCGAATCCCGTTTGGGCCCGAAATTTTCCCCTCATCCATTAGACCATGAGTTGGTGGTCTGCGCGCTAGTCTTTCGGATGAGACGATAAACCGAGGTCCCGTGTGTTACACAAAATTATTCTACGCATGTGAAAGAACCCACGGCAACAAGAGAGTTGTCCCTGGCAACATTCTTAGAAAAAAGCCACTTTGATAGGGAAACAAATACAGTTGCAGACCAAAAAAAAAGAAAAGAAAAAGGTGGCGCTGCTCTTGTGGCGACGCGCTTTCCGCGGGGAGAGCAGCCCGAATTTCACGCAGAGAAATCTGCCGTGACTTAAAGTGGTATAAATAAAATAGGTAAATGTCTGGACGAGTTGTGTAGTTCTCCGTCTCAGTCAGGAAGTCTGTTGCCGTTTATGTGACTGGATGTTTTGTCTGTGGTGTGTTCTATCTTTCATTATGTTCGTCTGTTTGTTCGCATGCTGCTTGTTTGTAGATGTGTACGTGTTCGTTACTGGTGTGCCTTCTTGCTCGTCTGTATAATTATTCACTTTTGCTTTTTACAGCTATCTGCCTACCTGTCTGTGTCCTTTTGTCCTACTCTCTGTCTTCCTATCTCTCTCTTTCTCTCTGTCTCTGTGTCTCTGTCTCTGACTCTGTCTGTCTGTCTCCCTCTCTCTGGATGAAAAACTCACATGAATGCTTATTCCATTATCATAAATAAATTAATAAATAAATCTCTTTTTTTCTTTCTCTCTTTCTCTCTCTCACACACACTCTCACACACACGCGCACGTACATGCGTACACACACACGCACACACACACACACACACACACACCACACATAAACACACACACAAATTGGGGTTTCCAAACAATTTTCTAGTGCTGATGAAGCTGTAAATAATCGCCTGCACTTGTTTTCCTCCATTGCTGTTTTCCTCACTGCTGTCTGTATGTCTGTCTCTTTCTGCCTCTCTTTCTGCCTCTCTCTCTCTCTCTCTCACTCTCTCTCTCTCTCTCTCTCTCTCTCTCTCTCTCTCTCTCTCTCTCTCTCTCTCTGTCTCCGTCTCTCTTTCTCCCTACCCCCTATCTCTCTGAAGATGGTTGCATGTATTTGAATGCTCTATTTTTCATTCATTCGCATTAATTTGTAAATGCACATTAGAAATACCACACGCAGCAACACAGGTAAAGTAATGTATGAGTAGAGTATGGGATGATATTTTGGTCATAATGTTTTGAGGTAAACGAATATTCTTAGTTTGGAGAATCTGGTTTCTCATACGAACATCTGGCCTAGCCAAGACTGTTCTACAAGGACAAAAAGTACAAGGAGGGAGACGAAGAATCAGACAGAGAAAACGACGGAAAGACAACATCAGAGAGTGGACTGGCCTTGAGTGGAACGGTTTGCTACGGAAAGCAGAAGACCGTGGGGAGTGGAGGAAGCTGGTTGCAAAAAATCTTCAGTGATGCCCCTACGGTCCATGGGACTACTGGATAGGTGAAGAAAGATAATACAAGATGTTCTTCGTATGCTGCTACACTTCTGATACAATTTCTAACAGGAGTTATTTGCTTCTCTTTTGACTCTAGATTTCTAATTGACCTGGTTATATGTTGTTTTCCGAGAACTTCTTTTTATTTTATTTTTCATTTTGTTTTATTCTTTTATATTCTATTCTTTTATATCGGGGATGATGGAATAAGCACTTATGTGCTTTTTAAAGCGGAACAGGATTTAACGTGTGCGCAAGATGTTCTGCGTGCGATCACACACGGGGCCTCGGTGTATAGTCTCATCCGATAGATTAAAGATTAAATGTAAGGTGAACTAGAAACCTACTCATTCGAACATGAAGGACAATTTTAATCATGTTATCAACTAAGAATTCAGAAGAAAACATAGGTGCAGGATAGCCCAGAGCTGAGCTTAGAGCAAAGCGATGATCCGGGATGGAGTCCGGGTTGTAGCCACCACCGGATCACCTGCTCAAACGTGTGTTTCTTCCCCGCTGGAGTTATCTGCCGAGTGCAGGTGCACCCTATATGCCGGGGAATGAAATCCTTTGTACCACTTGTTAAGTTCATGTCCCTCTTACTGATAAATTACTAAATGAATGATCCTGATAGTTTGGCCAATGACAGTATATATATATATATATATATATATATATATATATATATATATATATATATATATATATATATATATATATATATATATATATCGTAGATTACTTTGAGGTAAGCTCAAATTAGTTAGCATGATATTTCATTCCGAAAATATATTAAAACTGTAAAATATCGACAAAAATACGCTTTCTTCATCACCACTGTCATTTGTGACTGGTAGCTGGTCTCTCGTTTCCCTCTTCCTGTGAACATACTTTCTTTGATTTGAAGCCAGTGTGATATCACTGTTATCATGGCTTACAAGTTATGTGCACATTTTACATGCTGGCTTAAAAGTTGATATTTTTACATCAATATTACAAAAAATGATGGTACTGATGAAAAGAGATGTGATGCAGATAGTTGTTGGGTTTGTGTGTGGGGGAGATGGATTAATGTTATGTTTGATTTTATTTTTTGAGAGTGTGTTTGTTCATGAAAAAAGAAAAATCATAAAAAAGGAGATTGTCACAAATGAAATTAGAGAAGCAATGCCTTTTTTTAACCTGTACACAATGAATAACTGGTGTGGATTATATGCATCTCTGATTTTCCTTAATATTTCCCTCAACGTGGTTGAATGAAATCATGTAAAGTTTTGTTTCAAGAAAAGAAATAGAAGTTTCAAAATAAAGACGTTTTCCTATATAAAAAAAACAACAAACCACACCCAGTTTAGGCAAAAGTATTCCCCAACCCCTCCATCCCCCACAACACCCTCTTGCTCAGACAGCGTGACAGGGAATAGAAAACATTTTACACAAAAAATACTAGTGTGTTTTTTTTACCCTAAAAACAATACATATCAAACTTCACAAAAAAATATTGCGGTAGGTACCCAAGTCGATTAAAACGGAGTAACTTATCTATTTGCTAACATCTGTCTCAGATATTGCAATAACAAATGAAATGCAAAAAAACCCAATTCAGTTATCCAGAGTAGCTGTATTCAAAATGTACACATTTTACACTCAATTTTGCACTCTGCTCTCTCTCATTAAAAATGTTTACCACAGAAAGCCACCATATCTTTTCAACAAACAGTCACAAAAGCATGAAAGGCGGTACACAAAGTTTACTTCTGGGGTGTTATTCTGGGTGGGGAATTAAAGCAATAATGACCATACCCGAAGCACAGAAACTCCAGACAGCGTAAACGTGAACATGCCAATGCTGGAGACGAGAAAGAAGAAAATTGATGGGGGTAAACTTTTTCCTTGAAAGGGACTAGGGAGCGTTGAACTGAGAGAGAAAGACAGACAGACAGACAGACAGACAAAGAGAAGACAGAGAGAGAGAAAGATAGTGGGGTGAGAGGGAGGAAGGGAGAGATAGAGAGACAGAGAGACAGACAGAGCGAAAAGAGAGTGGGGTGAGAGGGAGGGAGGGAGGGAGAGAGAGAGAGAGAGAGAGAGAGAGAGAGAGAGAGAGAGAGAGAGAGAGAGAGACAGACAGACAGACAGACAGACAGACAGACAGACAGACAGAGAGATGGACAGACAGAGAGAAAAAGAGAGAGAGAGAGTAGGGTGAGAAGGAGGGAGAGAGAGAGGGATGGAGAGAGATAGAGAGAGGGAGGGAGAGAGAAGCACAGAAAGAGAGATCGGAGAGGGAGAAAGATAGAGAGAGGGGGAGGGGTGCATAGAAAGATAGTGAGAGAGATAGAGAGAAAGAAAGGGAAAAGAGGAGGGAGAGGGAGGGAGAGTGAAAGAAGCACAGAGAGAGAGAGGGGAGGATGGATGGAAGGAGAGACGGGGACAGAGAAGAGGGAGGGCTGAATGGAGAGAGAGAGAGAGAGAGAGAGAGAGAGAGAGAGAGAGAGAGGAGAGAGAGAGAGAGAGAGAGAGAGAGAGAGAGAGAGAGAGAGAGAGAGAGAGAGCGAGCATGCAGATGAAAAATTATTTCTGCTAGCTTCTCAAGAGTGTCACTGCGTGCGGGGTATATCAATCACGCCATTATTTTATTCAGTGATGGAGGGAAGGAATGAAAGAGAGCGACCATGGGAGAAACAAAAAAAACAACAACCCCAATCATCTCTTAACATCCACTTGGCAGGTACCTGACTGGCAGGTAAACCCCATTCAAGATACCTGACCGAGAGGTAAACCACTGGCCAGATACCTGACCGAGAGGTAAACCACTTTCAAGATACTAGGACGGTGCGCAATCTGAGGCAAACGTCATGACTAGAGCTCATAAGATATTCTGATGATCCCAGACGTGACAGCTACTTTCAAAAACCCCTAAATCGTGCTAAAACGTAATCCAAGTAATAAATGGAAATAATTACGTATCACCCAGAACTTCATAAAAAGAGATGTGAAATTAAACTCTTTCAGCCACTGGTTACCATGACAACGATCTTTTTTGGTTTTGTATTTTTACTTCTGCGCACTACAGTCAGATAGCAACTCTTATTGTCTGTCTTATGAGCACAAATGCGTCACTCTGTCTTTATTTATTTTATTTATGTATTTATTTTATTTATGTACTTATTTTTATTTTATTCTTTTATATCGAGGATAATGGAATAAGCACTTATGTGCTTTTTTTTACATCCAGTTCCCGTGTGTATGCGATTTTGTGAATTCTGTCATCTGTTCCGTACCCGGCACACAATGGCCTACTCTTACGAAAAGCGGAACAGGATTTAACGTGATTTAAAGATCTCCTGTACTCCAAAAGATTTTAAGCGCTTGATGAGTCAGGCCCAGCGTATTCGACTTTGGTGTGGGAGAGATATGTTATTTTTTAAAACCTCTGGTGGAAGACAGGATAGGAGAATGGGCCAAGAAGGCAGTAAACAGAGAAGAAGAAGGATGAAAAGGAACAAGGCAGAAACTAAGAGAGGGATAGAAAAGAGGGTACTTCTAGCGCTAACCGACAGACAGAGACATAGAGCTAATATTACGCAGGCTAACTGTCTCCAATTTTTTGGATTGTGTGTCCCTGTTGACAGACTTTGGATGGGTGTTAAGGAGGAGAATGCAGCTCCCCCCCAAAAAAAAACCCAACAAAAAACACCACCAACAAACAAACCCCAAACAACAAAAACAACAACAACAACAACAACAAACCATTCTGCCTAAATCAGGATCATGCATGCATCATAAGCCGCGCTATAGCTGCTCATAGGAGATTTCGAGTGCTGTTTGATTGTGTTTGTTTGTTTTCAATGATGATGCTTAAGAAACATCTACACCCAGATAATTGAGGTTCAGACGCCTTTATCTTTCCTTGGAGAAAACTATTATTCCCCCTCTCCTCTCTCTCTCTCTCTCTCTCTCTCTCTCTTCCTCTCTCTCTCTCCCCTCTCTCTCTCTCTCTCTCTCTCTCTCTCT
>CM054135.1:29605208-29622708 GCA_028751875.1 Rapana venosa | reverse complement strand
AACACACACACACACACGCGCGCACACACACACACACACACACACACACACACACACACACACACACACACACACACACACACACACACCACACACACACACACGCAAGCATATACGCATGCACGCACACACCTACACAAACACACACACATCTCTAATAAGTGTATAAAAATAAGAGAAGATACTCAAACTAAAAGAAGAAGATATAGGAAATTTGCATCTTAGACGTAAAGATAATCATGGTCAGAACACCAAAAAACGACCCGACAGATAGACAAGGCCCATAGACAAACATATATAACTGACGGAACAGACAAATAGGGCGACAGATGTCAAGAGCTACGAGCCAATAGATAAGTCAAACCCAGCAGGAAGAGATGTACGGGGTAACGTTACGGATAAGGAAAAGCGCTGCCAGACTGTTAAACCGTAACAGAGCAGAGCTAAGTCACTTTGGAGGAAGAGCTTAGTGTGCTCGAAACTTATTCCCAGAAGATAGACATAATGAATATTCGACAAAAAATTTTTTTTCCAGGCAACGCACTCGCTGATTTCTTTTCACTGGACTCTCCAAGTGTGAACAAAAATTCGTTTGTCATTGTCATTGCATATCTTTACTCTCGGATAAAAAAAAAACCCAAGCTTCCTCCTACCCTAAATCTGCCATTTTACATACACTCTAGTTCTCCAAGGTAAGGTTGAGGGCAGAAGAAAAGGAGACAGACTACCAGTATTCTATATTATAGCCAGCATCACTGAGATAGATGTCTGGGAGGACTGCAAGAGATCGTAAAGCATGGCAGAAACAGAGATATTGCAAAGCCTGGTGGCTTTATGTGTAGCTCGTACATAATGCATACATGCATGTATGCATACATACATACACACATACATACATACATACGTGCGTCCATACATCCATCCATGCATACACACATACATACACACATACATACATACACACATACGTACACACATACATAAACACAGACATTTATACATCCATCCATCCATCCATCCATGTATGTGTGATTGCACGTATGTATGTATATATGTATGTATGTATGTATGTATGTATGTATGTATGTATGTATGTAATGTATGTATGTATGTATGTATGTATGTGTGGACGCATGTATGTATGTATGTGTGCATGTATGTATGTATGTATGTATTTAGGTGTGCATGTATGTATGTGTGTATGGATGCATGGATGGATGCATGTATGGATGCATGTGTGTATGTATGTATGTATGCATGCATGTATGTATGTTTGTATGTTTGTATGTTTGCTTTCATTTGTTGCTTTACAAAATTCAGCGCTATATAAATTCCATACATTATGTATGTATGTATGTATATATGTGTGTATGTATGTATGTATGTATCCATCCATCCATCTATCAGTCCATCCATCCATCCATCTATCCATCCATACATACATACACACGTACATACATACATACATACATACATACATACATACATACACACATACATACACACACATACATACATACATACATACATACATGCATGCGTAGATACATGCAGACATGCAGACATGCAGACATATATCTATATATATATGTATGTATATGTATATATATATAGTTGAGAAAAAGAGTGAGGAAAAACAAGTGCAGGTAACCAGTTACAACTTCACTCTCATCATTAAAATGATTATATATATACATACATATACACATAAATACATACATAAACACATACATCATAAAACCTAAACACATAAATCCACACATACATACACAAAACCACAAAAAACCAAAACATGAACAAGTCACAACACTATATTTATACAGACCAACTTAGCACAGTTCACAACAACTACCAGTACATCAC
This sequence comes from Rapana venosa, assembly GCA_028751875.1. Classification (NCBI taxonomy): domain Eukaryota; kingdom Metazoa; phylum Mollusca; class Gastropoda; order Neogastropoda; family Muricidae; genus Rapana; species Rapana venosa. The sequence continues at coordinate 29,620,845 of CM054135.1, read as the reverse complement.
TGAACCAGTTCAGTTCATGCATACCAACCCACCCTACCCCCAACCACAACTTACAACAGACACCGCCCTAAGAATGAGCTGATTGCGATCTGCTCTGCTGGTTGGTAGCTAGCTATGGGTGTCCTAGTGCCTCGCAGGCTTTCTTCTAGATGGCGGGTACTTCAGGAGGTCAGAGATAACCATCCTGGTCATCGGATCACAGGACGCTTCGGGGCCATCACTGAGTGACCGCTGGCCAGCCAAATGAAGGGGAGAAGTCAGACGTCGTACCACCCTCCTTTGTTCGTTAGTCTGTCCACTTACTCGGGTTTCTTTTCTTTCTTGTAAGTACATTCATGTTGGAGTCTTCTCCTTGATCTCTTGTCTCTTATCTCTGCTAGTCTCTGTCATTGCTCTCCTGCTGATTCAAACAGAGAGAGGACAGGCTGGTACACAAAGACAGACTTTGGAGTTAAACTACAACTCTACAAAGTTCTTGAATCATGCTTAGCTTACTTGTTGATATACTTACTTATCTACTTATTTATTTGTCTGTTTACTGGTTTGTTTGTGTTCTCCATTTCCTCGCTTCCTTTGAATTTGGAGTATAGTTGCCTATATTGCGAGGATGTCCCAAGCTAAATCTTCGGTAGTTGTTTATGTAAACTGAATGTGTAAATTGCTTGAATGTGTGGGTCTGTTCTTCCCCAATGTTCATAGGAACCATTCTACGTAGGAGCTAATTGAAGTCCTAAAATCTGTATGAATTATGAAATTCTAACTCTAACCTGCAACCTTCAAACAAGGTTATGTTCTCCATCTGTTTATTTCCGGATTGTGTTACTATTTTTATCTGACTAACTTTGCCTGAGAATCCAATGGATACAACCATTTCTTGATTAGAAGTTTGCTTTCATTTGATTCTTTCCACAGTTGTTCTCCACTTTAGGCTTATGGCTCTGGGCATACATCAAATTTGAAGCAAGTGCTTTTTAAATGCGGTTTACTCTATAGTTTTGTATTGTGGTCCAGAAATTTCAAATATTATGATTACGCTTCTTTATGTTGAGTTTTTGCTTCAATTCAGTCTTTGTATCCTCGTCTCAGCCACTGTCTATTTGCTGATGATACCGTTTAAGTCTAGGTTGTGTATTACATTTTTTGGGTATCAGCTGTTTTTCCTGATAGTAAGGGTATATTGCTCTGTGTATTTATTACAGTAACGATTTATTTGTTCTTATGAAGTTTCAGGACGGTTTTTAGTGTTGATATGTCCAACTTCGTCGCTTTTACTATTTTCAGTCGTATATAGCACAAGTATGCTTCTTTCAAACGTTATGCTGCCTCGCCTCAGAAATTCTTATGCATGTTGTTTCTCAGGCCCTCAGCGTTTCTGTCAAAATCCAGCTAGTAAAAACATGAGTGGTAATAAATAACAATAATACTAGTAATGTGTGGAATTAATGCAGCGCTGAACCTTGTAAAGCAACAAATCAAAGTGCTCAGAGTTTCTTTCCTTTTTTTATATCGAGGATAATGGAATAAGCACTCATGTGCTTTTTTTTACATCCAGTCCCCGTGTGTATGCGGTTTTGTAAATTTTGTAATCTGTTCCCACCGGCACACAATGACATACTCTTTCGAAAAGCGGAGCAGGATTTAACGTGTGCGCAAGATGTTCTGTATGCGTTCGCACACGGGGCCTCGGTTTATAGTCTCACCCGAAGGACTTTGACACTCAGTTCGATTTTTTTTGTCAAACTGGGAAGAAAGGGCGAGGCTGGGGATCGAACCCAGAACCTCACGGTTTACTTGTTGGCAGGCAAACCTCTTAACCATCCTGCCACCTTCCTTCCTAATACAAGTGAACCTGTTCTTACACCTCTGCTAAATTTTGAAAGACAAACTTATAATATTACAACCTGCATGGATAGCCTCAGGTCACTCCATCTTACAGGTCTTGTGTATAGTAAAGAGTTCTCGTGGTGTGACTCTGCTCAGCAACATTTCAGAGTATTTTTTTGTATCCGGACTGTCGATGTCGAATGCTTTTTCATAATCTATGAGAAGGATGTATTTCATTGCGTTCATCGGTTTCGTCCATTGCACTCTGCAATGAGGTTGTCTAGTCCCAGTAAAATATTTTCCTTATCAGGCTGCAAGCCAGTTTTGTAAATTTTCCACAAGTTTGTTCAGTCTCCCAGTAAATGGCCATGCTGATTCTATTTCCACAGCCAAACATGTCAAGGCATTTAGAAGTATTAATAATCAGATTTTTAAAAAACCAATAATGATAACAACTTCAACCATCAGCATTCGTCATAGTGGACACCACCATCTTCACAACACCATCGTCACCATATTTGTTGTGATCGTCGTCATCGACATCATCGTCGTCGTCGTCATCATAATAATAATCATCATCATCATCAGCAGCAGCAGCAGCAGCAGCACCAGCATGACCACCACTACCACCACCACCACCACCACCCCATCATCATCATCATCATCATCATCATCATCATCATCATCATCATCATCATCATCATCATCATCATCATACCACCACCACCACACACACACCACCACCACCACCACCACCACCACTACCACCACCATCATCATCATCATGATCATCATCAATCATCATCATCGCCATCATCTTCACCATCAACATCATGCACCACCATCACCATACCACCACCACCACTATCATCATCACCACCACTACCACCACCACCACCAACACCCACCACCACCATCACCACCATCTCCTCTTCGTCCTCCTCCTTCTCCTCCTCCTCTCCTCCTCTCTCATCTCATCATCATCATCCATCATCATCATCATCATCATCATCATCATCATCATCATCATCATCACCACCACCACCACCACCACCGGTGCCACCACCACCGGTGCCACCACCACCTCCACCACCATCTCCTCCTCCTCATTCATCATCATCATGCACACCATCACCATACCACCACCACCACCACCACCACTAATCATCATCACCACCACCACCACCACCATACCACACCACCATACCACCACCACCACCCTCCACCACCACAACCACCATCACCATAACCACCACCACACACCACCACCACCCACCACGCCACCATACCACCACCACACCACCACCACCCTCCACCACCACAACCACCATCACCATACCCCACCACACACCACCACACCACCACACCATCCCTCCTCCTCATCATCACTCACATACACCATCCACCATACCACCACCATACCCCACCACCATCCACCACCATACACCACACCACTACCACCACCATACCACCACCACCACCACTACCACCACCATACCACACCACCACCACCACCACCTACCACACCACCATACCACCACCACCACCACCACCACCACCACCACACCACCCACCACCACCACCACCACCACCAAAGGCATACTCGGATGGCACATCCTCTTTGCAAACACGGACAAACAGAGCTGCCTACCCTGCACTGATAACACCCTCTCCTCAGACTGCCTCGCCTTGCCTGACTGACTGACTAGTCTCCTCTCATGCCAGCCATCAACTGCTGGTAATCCTGAGGGATCATTTCCGATGGTCATTGTCTTGCAGCCGTGAGATGATTATCCTGCTTGCTTCTTGGCCAGTGCAATGACCTGAAATACCGAGCACTTGCCCCCCCACCCACCCCGCCTAAAAGAACTAATGGGCAGGAGGTTCGATATTGGTCATGCGATGGGTCTGTTATTTTCGGTATGGTTATTTACTTCCCGTGGGTTTTTTTGTTGTTGGTGACCGTGGTGGTGGTGGTGGTGTTGTTGATGTGCTCTTCTTGTTCTTGTTTTTGTTCTTGTTCTTCTTCTACTTCCAGTGAGCTTTTTTCTTCTCATTGTTATTTTGCTGTTGTTGTTGCTGATGTTGGTGGTGGTGTTCTTCTTCTTCTTCTTCTAAGTTGATTTCAACCACTGATTCTTTTATTGTTTCCACAAAAATTCCGTTCTTGTAATGAGAGAGAGAGAGAGTAGTTATGTGCTTGTATTAGTGCACACACGTGTGTGTGTGTGTGTGTGTTTGTGTGTGTGTTTGTGTGTGTGTGTGTGTGTGTGTGTGCGTGTGTGTGTGTGTGTGTGTATGAGTGTGTGTGTGTACATTTGCTTACAGATACTCTATATTTTTTCTGTTAATCTTTTTTGAAACCGTCTTTTCTTTCTTTCTCCAGTTTTTCCCATATCCTTCTTTTTTCTTGTTTATTTCGGCTGTCTCATCTCCTGTTATGCTCCTGTACTGTTATTTCTCATGTAGCTTTCTCTGCTCTGTCTATACCAGTCATACCCTACTTTCAACATACTGAATCCATTACTATTCATCGAAATGCTATTTTACTAATTTGTTCATTCTTTTATTTCAAGCATATTGGAATAAGCACTCGTCTGCTTTTTTAACATCCTATTCCCGTGTGTATGGAGTTTTATCAATTTTGTCATCCATTTCCACCGGCGTAGATGGCCTACTCTTCAATAAAGCGAAACAGGTTTAAATTTGTGCGTAAGATGTTCTGCGTGAGTGTTTTTTCGTAATTCGAAGCTACTTAACCAACAGCACAACATGTTTTATCCGAAATTTTGAGAAAGAAGAATCTCATCATGTATCATTATCTAACTGGATTGCATATCTAAAACTGACCAATTCACCACCTAACCAAACCAGACCAAACCAAAAATTTAAAAAAACTAGATAAATGCAAATCAAAACAACGTTAATACACACCAGAACCCAAAACAATGAAAGTAAACAATATTGTTATAGATTGATTATACTATAGTCCCAGTGGAAGTTATTCGATTTAGGGACCGTGGTAATCAAAAAGCAGCGTGTTCCTTCTCCCTCACTCAGCCAGTTAGACAGGTTCCTCTCCTTTTACTAAAGATTTGGTGTAAACAGGGAAACGCATCTCCCTAAAAAAACAACAACTGTACAGACTAAATATATTAATTGCCTCAAAGGGACAATCTTTGCCACGATCGTGTAAGATACGCATCCTTCTTTTTTCCTACATCTCTGGGTCAAAACAGCCAGAGGCCAAACAGAGAATGGCGAACTGTTCGTTCAGACTGGCAAACAGGCAGGCAGGCAGGCAGATAGGCTACATTTTCGATTCTTGACTGATGGGGGCAATTATTCCAGGGATGTGATCTTGCGGGAAAAAACCCCCACCACGGATGAAGGAACACTAGCCATGTGAAATAGAGTACACACGAGGAGTGAGGGTTTTGTGGGTGGCTTCTCTGCCCTGTAAAGCGACTGGCTCCAGCTTAGAAAAAGGTTTTTATTTCTTGTGTATTTGTTTAGGAAGGTTATGAAAGGTAGAAAATGTAGTGCCGTGGTTGGTTAATCTTTGTATTGTTTGTTAACTCAAAAGTCCATCAGATGAGACTATAAACCGAGTTCCCGTGTTCGAAAAGCACGTGAAACGTCTTGCGCATACGTTAAAACTTGTTCCTCTTTTCGGAAAAAAGGGAAGCCTATTGTGTGCTGGTAGGAACGGATGACCAAATTTACAAAACTGCATACACACGGGGACTGGTTGTAAATATAAAGCACATGAGTGCTTATTCTATTATTCTCGAAATAAAATAAAAGTAAATGTGAACTCAGAATGTTTTCTCATGGGCAGTTGGCGGTAAAACAAACAGCTAAACAAACAGGCTACACAATATGATTTTTCACTGTTAGTTTTCCACAAGCAGTTGTGTAATTTCCGTGTGTAATGCTGATGGAGGGTAGACTGATTACACTCAGACCAGGGGCACAGACACTCCAGACAGTGTAAATTTGACTACGTCAATAGCAGTTTTGAGTAGAAAAAAAATGTAAAAGTAGAAAAAGGAAAACAAAACACAGAAAGGGAGAGAGACAATGACAATGACACATTCTTTTATTACAAGGATAATGAATAAGCACTCATATGCTTTTTTACATCCAGTCCCCGCCCATAGGGATACATCCTAATAATTAAACCAATACTCATACTCTCAGAGAGAGAGAGAGAGAGAGAGAGAGAGAGAGAGAGAGAGAGAGAGAGAGAGAGAGAGAGAGAGAGAGAGAGAGAGAGAGAGAGAGAGAGAAACTCTGAACTCTGAATTCTGAAATGGTTTAATCGCACATCCGCCTTAGGCCACGATACAATATAGAGAAAAGAGGGAATATTTGACACAACAGCATATGTATATGAGAGAGAGAGAGAGAGGAGAGAGAGAGAGAGAGAGAGAGAGAGAGAGAGAGAGAGAGAGAGAGAGAGAGACAGACGCAATACAAAATACTAATTTTTATTTCAAAAGGGTAATAAAGTACAATGACTTTTTATTTCTCTGTCTCTAAGATAATACACTTTTCGAATTTGAATTTGAATTTGTTTCATCCAGCCCTCAATAGGGGAACAAAGTTTTAACACCAAAGCAATATGTTTAAAAGAACAAAAAATATGGAAAAGGAAAGAGTATAGGAAACGACAAAAGAGAAAATACACCAAGAATAAACGAGAGAGAGAGAGAGAGAGAATGTGTGTGTGTATGTGCATGTGCGTGTATGTGCGTAAGCGCGCGCGCGCGCGTGCGTGTGTGTGTGTGTGTCTGTCTGTCTGCGTGTGTGAACAGGGTACACTCATTGTACGTAAGGAATGAAGGTGGCATGTGAGTTAAAACCTTTATCTACCTAACACGTAAACTGGGAGATTTTTTATTCGATTCCCAGCCTTGCCCTTTCTTCTCAGATTGACGAGAAAATTCAACCGAATATCAAGTATTTCGGAGAACCCTCTAAACCACTCAGACCCATGTACTTACAAATTTGTGCACGTCAAAAAAAAAATCCAAGACAGTTAAAATCGGAAAGAGCAAAGAGGTACCTCCTGACAACCCTGGCAAAAGTAGCAAGTTCAGTTCCCAACTTTGTCCTGAAGTCAGAATGCAGGCTACCTTAATCGTGATGGGGGCGGGGGGGGGGGGGGGGGAGGGGGGAGTCGTATACTAATACAAAGTTCACCCTTGGTGAATCTCAGAACTCTTGCCAAGGAACCGGGGAAAAAATGTGCAGGTAAACCTGTACATGCAAGTCTGCCTTTCACAAGATCGGAACTTGAGATATGACAAGTACAGTGACATCGGATTTCCCACGGGTTAAGCATGTGGTAAGGAGGTTAGGTGACGGCCAGGTGTCCACTTCATTGGATGATGTCTTGGGATATACTTTTTTGTTACCTCTCTATTCGTCTCCTCTCTCATTCCTTTCGTCTTATCTTTGAGATGTCCTGGCATAGACACCTATACACTGGTATCTTGAGACACCAGAAAAAAAATCTCTTTTGGTGTCTGCACGTTGACTGTTTGTCTGTCTGTCTGTCTGTCTGTCTGTCTGCCTGTCTGTCTGTCTGTCTGTCTGTCTGCCTATCTCTCTTCCCTTGGCTCTATGCCATTTTGTCTCTGATTTTACTGTGCCTGTATGGTTGTATGTTTATGTTCATATATCTGTACTGTCATTTGCTGTTCTGTCTCTGCCTCTCCCTGTCTGTCTGTTTGTCTGTCTGCCTGCCGCTTTCTCTGGTTCTGTCTCTATCTCTGCCTGTCTGTCTTTCTGCCTGTCTGTCTGTCTCTGTCTGTCTCTCTCTCTTCTCTCTCTCTCTCTCTCTCTCTCTCTCTCTCTCTCTCTCTCTCTCTCTCTCTCTCCCTCTCTCTCTCTCTGCCTGCCTGTCTGTGTCGTTCTGCCTGACTGCCTGTGTACTTGTCAATCTGTCTGCATGTCTGTCTGTCTGTCTCTGTCTGCGTATCTGTCTCTGCCTGTCTATCTGTCTTTCTTTCTCTCTGTCTCTGTCTCTCTCAGACACACATACACACTCTGCTCCTGTGGTTTTTTGTAGGCAGGCACAGGAGAAATCAGAAGTTCAGCTTATTGAATTCCTTCCTCTATTCCACATCAGGGACGTGTTAGATTTCACACCGTCTGGAGTTTCCAAATCTCTGACTTAGTCGTAATTGCATCAGTGTGGTTCACAATCTCCCCTCCACCCCTCACCCCCACCAAGAAATGTTTGTTGTCATTTGACATAAAACGGTTTTCTCTGTGTCATTGGCAGACTGTGAGTACATGTCTGTGATTTATTGTGGCATCTGTTCGGTGATAATAAAGAATACAGGAATGCCTGAAGAAAGTACGAATGTAAGCATGGCATTTCTCGTTCACTTTAAGTCCTTTGAATGACATGGACAACAAAACTAATCTAAGGTTATAAGTTTTAAAGGGCTAGGAAAGCATTCTGCATGCTTTTGCGTGTAAATATTGTAGGTCAATGCGGACACGCAGCTGTGAAAATTAGTTGTTTATGTGCATATGTACTGTTAGTCTGCATGGTTTTTTTTATTTATTATTTCTTATTGTGAGCGGTTGTCGCTTTTTCATCTATTGCTGAACACAATTTATATACGCTGGTTCGCAACATGGTTTATTAACTTTCTTCTGAATGAAGACATTTTCAAACTTTTTGAATTTTTTAAAAGAAAACTCGCACATTTTTGAACAACAAACTTTCATAATTATTCTCTTTAAGTAGTGAAAGTTCTTGTAGAAATAATTTTAGTTTTTGTCTTTACAATTATTACATTTTGTTTTACCGGTTAACCTGGTCAAATCAATTCCGTTTTTGCTTCAGTTGTTTAGTTTCTTACTTGACTGAATATGCATTTATTTCTCTTCTAAAGAACTTGTAATGAGGAGGGGGAGGGCATTTTCAATTCTGCAGAATTCAATTATCAATTCTAGCCAAAGTACATTTTAGATTTGTCACCCAGGTACATGGGATGGCTCGGTGGTCGGATCGCTCGCTTTTCCCCGGCCAGGTTGGGCAGTATCGACCGTGGTTTTCAGTTGGATGGGTGACCGTTTGCACGCCTTGGCTTCAGTACAGTCCCCCAGCTCACCCAGCTGTAAATGGGTACCTGCCTCCTAAGGGTAGGGAAGGTAAAGCAGCGAGAGAGAGAGAGAGAGAGAGAGAGAGAGAGAGAGGAGAGAGAGAGAGAGAGAGAGAGAGGAGATGGGCGCCTCCCTCAATATGCTGGCCCCCTAGAAAAGTGAGGTCTGTGACGCTTCGCTTCCCTACGACCTTAGAGGTTATGGAACGCCTTTACCTTTACTTTTACCCAGGTACACACACGCTTTGACATGAACTGATTGGAGCCGTTTGCATCACCGCAAACCAATGTTATATTAGGTTATCAAGCACACGGAGTCCCAGTCGATGGGTATTGTAAAGGCCTGAACATCGTAAATGATCAGTGGCTACAGTGGCTGCTGTGTTTCGTGCCGTTTGCGGTGAGACAATCTGATTCATTAGCCTCCCAGGCGTACAGACTGTGTGCTAAACTGATTACATTCCGTACACAGAAAATACCCGCCTCCCCACAACAGCCTTGTTTCCCTCCTGTACTGTCGGGCTTGATTACTTCCTAATCAAAAGCTCTGAGTTTCTGCTTGGCTTACTCCGTTCTTCTCTGTCTGTCAGGTTTGTCTGTTTGTCTGTCTGTCTGTCTCTCTGTCTCTTTGCCTGTCCCTCTCTCTTTCTCTATTCCTCCCTCCCTTCCCCCTCTCCCCCTTTCTCTCTGTTTGTCTGTCTCTCTTTCTCTGTCTCTCTCTTTCTCTCTCTGTGTCTCTGTGTCTCTGTGTCTCTGTCTCTCTCTCTTTCTCTCTCTCTCTCTCCTCTCTCTCTCTCTCTTCTCTCTCTCTCTCTCTCTCTCTCTCTCTCTCTCTCTCTCTCCCCTCTCTCTCCTCTCTCTCTCTCTCTCTCTCTCTCTCTCCTCTCTCTTACGTATGGCTTCCCTTGCTTGGCTGCCAGCAAGACGCTTTTGAGTGAGCTGTGTGTAAAGTGTTGTTGTTTTCTCTTTTTTGTGTATCAAAATGCCAGTCACAGGACTTCCAGTCATGTTGAAGTGTATGCTGAACACTGCACTTCAAGAGCAGACACTGTCTTCGTTCAAAGTGGACGGCAGAGGTGACAGCCATTTCCATGTCACCCCAGGTCAAAGTTCATACCGCAAGAAATGTTTTAGCCAGGTATCCCGAGACAGAAAACGAGCAGAAGCACACAGAGCAAACCCTGATGAAAAAGTGAACGAACAGGTTTCGTCTCCCTCCGGTTTATTCTTACCCACCCCACCCAGTCTAGTGTATGCTGCAAACCGTGCAGAGAGTGACGTTCCTATTGATGTGTTCATGTATAATTCCTGCCCTGCTTCTTCAAGTAGCTGTTATGACAGTCAGCAGATTGACATGACACATCAGGACATAGACAGACAGACAGTGACAGTCAACTTTGACAATATAGAAAGTGATCAATTGTGTGGGGAAGTTGGGAATGGAGCAAAAGAATGTGACAGTGATGACATGAGTGAAGTGAAAGATTATGTATGTGATGGTACTTCTGTTAGTGAAGTGGAAGAAAATGTATGTGATATATTGGATGGGGTGGATGATAGTGAGAGAGTTGATGAGTGTGCAGACAGTGTGATTGAGGCAGAATGTGCTGAGAGTGTGAAATATGTTAATGATGAAAGTGAAACTGAAGAAACAGCTCTCACGTGCAGAGAAATGTTTGAACGCCTGAAGGAGAGTATAAGAGGGATGAACGAAAAACTTTCAATGGAGACAGAAATAAAACAGCATAACACAAAGAGCGCCACAGCTGCACCCAAAGGAAATCCTTGTAGAGATGTGCCGTGATTGAAGTGGGATAAGGACATTAAACTTGAAAATCCCTGTATGAAAAATAGTAATCACAGATTGCAATAATTATTAGCATTTGTTGAAATTGTTACCATGATGTGGAAGCCATGCCATGTTGACTATTTGGGCTGTAATTAATTAATCCTTTTCCTTTGTTAAATATGTGTTTTGTGCCCAGTCCTCTTCCCACTGTCCCCTTGTGAATGGGCTTAATGCTTATCACAATAAACTATTGTCATTGTCATTGCCATTGTCATTGTCTCTCTCTTACTTTTGTTGATTTATTTGGAAGCTGCTGTTCTTCTTTCTTTTGCTTTGTATGTATGAAAAAAGTTAAGAAATATTAAATTTGAAATTTCGATTATCATCATGATAGAGACCCAGGATTGTTTTTATTATTTTTATTATTAATCAATGGCACATAGATAAACAAACCATATTATATCATCTTTTTATTATTATTCTTTCTTTTCCTTTCTTAATTTTTTTAAAACTTTTATTTCGAGGCTAACGGAATAAGCAATTATGATTTTTTTTACATCCAGTCCCGGTGTGTATGCAGCGCAGTTTTGTACTTTTTAGCCATCCGTTCCCAACGCTGTATCAATAGTGAATGCATCACTCGCAAACAGACACAAAATGAAGACCTTTCCTTCCACAGCCCACCCCCTACCCACCTAATCGCCTTACAAGGTCCAGAAACGACGCACAAAAAAAACACCTCTGCTCATGTCTTCCTCCATTGTGCCTGGCTAGTGTCCAGTCATTGGTGTGTTTTCCGCCAAATCACGTGTCCGTAACAGTTGTCCCCCATCAGTCAAGATGCCATGGGGTATTTCCCTTGGTCAGTCAGGCTGGACATGGGTGCTCTCTATCTAACTTCTCCGCTTGTCCCCCCCCCCCCTCCTTTCCTTTCGGCTGTGGAGACCACAGATGTTGGAATGAGAAGGATGTGTATCGTGCGCAGCAAGTTTGGGACTATTGATCGTTGTGTAGTGTAGTGTAGTGTAGTGTAGTGTAGTGTAGCGCTTCTCTTTAAGTGGAGCTTTTTGGTAAGGTTGTGAGTTGTTACCGTTTACAATAGTTTTGTGTTTTCATCCGTGACAAAAAACTTAATAATAGAACGATATATATACTTTTCGTTTAAAGGAGAGACACGTTTCTTCTGAAGTCGGGTAGTTTGGCTTGCCCAGATGGTGACATATTGTTGGGAAACAGCCTTGCGTGCTGACTTCAGCGTGTAGTTAAAAGTGTTAGAGAGTGATTGATTCCCAGTCATGGTGAGCGAGACATACTATATTATGGTGTGAGTGTTCGTTGGTGGTGTTAAGCTGTGTGCAATATCTAACAACAACAAGAACAAGCAAAACAGAAACAACAGTAGGTGCTGCGGTAGCAGCAGTATGCATTTTGTCGTCCGTTCCTACTGCCTGGCGCAAAATGGTCAATCTCTTTCAAAAAAGGTGGGGACAGGATTTTAACGCGAGCACAAGATGCATGTGTGTGTATGTGTGTGTGTATGTATGTATGTGTGTGTGTGCGTGTGTGTGTATGTGGGTGCATTTGTGTGTGTGCGTGTGTGTGCGTTTGTGTGTGTGCGTGCGTGTGTGTGTGTGCGTGTGTGTGTGTGTGCGTTCGTGTGCGTTTGTGTGTGTGTTTGTGTATGTGTATGTGTGTGTGTGTTTGACTCTGTTAATCAGTTTATTTGTTTGTCAGTTTTTACCACCAAACGGCCTGTGTTAATGATTAAAATGTGTGCTTCTTTTAACAGTTCGGTTTGCTCTTTTAGTGTTTCATTACATTTGAGATATTTCAAAAACAAAATAACAGGATAAGAGTACAGGAAAAAGAGAAATTTGGCGGATTTCTCTCTCTCTCTCACTCTCTCCTTTCCTCTCTCTCTCTCTCTCTCTCTCTCTCTCTCTCTCTCTCTCTCTCTCTCTCTCCTCTCCTCTCTCTCTCTCTCTCTCTCTCTCTCTCTCTCTCTCTCTCTCTCTCTCTCTTGTTTCTTTCTTTCTTTTGTCGATATAATTCAAAACCTCTCTTAATCTCTAGGATATCATACTGTTCAAACGCTCACAAATATGAAGAAAACGCATGATAATTTTGTAATCTCTTACAAACACATAGCATGTCATGTAAAAGGGTGTGATGTACATATCATTCACGAGGAAATCACCAGAAGTACAAGGGTGTATGGGGATGAGGGGGGTGGGGGGGGGGGTAGTGCGTGACAAGAATGAAACCTGTGTCCGTTTTCTTCGGCCAGTGGCCATACGGTCGTTGCACTGGTCAGTGGAGAAGACAACTGTCTTAGGGCTGTAAGACAATGTCCAGTGGACGTGAAGCCCCAGTGGGATGGCGGATTGACAGCTGGCTTAACAACAGATCATTTACACGGGGCGTCAGGAGGGAGAGGGTCGTGTTGCTGTTGTGAGACTGGCGCTTTCGGCTACGATTGTTTGTGGTGGTGGTGGTGGTGGTGGTGGTGGTGGTGGTGGTGGTGGTGGTGGTGGTGGTGGTGATGATGATGATGATGACGAGGAGGAGGAGGAGAAAGATGACGACAATGGCGATGATGGTTGTGGTAGTGATAGTAATGACTATGATGATGATGGTTATGATGATGATCATGATGATTATGATGATGATGATGACGACGACCACGACGACGACGACGACGACGACGATGATGACGATGTTGATGATGGTGGTGACTATGACAATGGCAATGACGATGACGCTGCTGAAATGATGATGATGACGACGATGAAGATGGTGGAGATGGTGGTGATGATGGTGCTATGGTGATGATGGTGATGGTGATGGTTGTGGTAATGACTATGACAATGATGATGATGGTGACGTAAACGATGATGACAACAACAACGATGATGTTTGTGGTAGTGATAGTAATGGTGACTATGATAATGATGATGATTGTGATAATGACAATGCCGGCGATGACGGCGATGATGACGATGCTGATGGTGATGATGACTATGATGATGGTGATGATGCATGCATGCAAATAATGCAAATAAAGCAATAATGATATTTATAGAATCAGAAGATAATTTTTAAAATGTACAAAATGTTATTTATTGATGATTAATGATTGAAGCCTATAATTATTTGAAATAGATAAATTAAACATGTTTGTTATGCGCCATAGGCCTAACAGGAAAAAAAACCATTTGCAGAGAGAACCAAATGACTACACACTTTTTAGAGAGAGGCTCTCTGTGGCATTCTCAGCCTCGATCGTTCAATTAAAGCTAGAAACAAAACCTGTAGAAACACCCAGGCGTAGTCAAAAACTAGACACATCGTGGTAGAAGACTGAGACAACAGACGGACAACAATAATATAAGATATATCTTATGCTATTTGAGGAAAGCTGCATGCGTGTACATGATTTGAGTGCAAGCGCTTCGATTGGTTTGTTTCACAAGATTTAGCGCTATATAAATTCCATACATTATTATTATTATTATTATTATTATTATTATTATCATCATTAATATTATTATTATTAACTTCACAAAACCGTCTGACCCTAACAACAAATACACTTACAAAGGAACGCCAGAGGACAATAGAAGAAAATACAGTCAAAACAACAGCTGGTTTCAAAGCTTTGAGAACGGACTGGATTATGTGAAGTTGGATTTTCTACCATGCACAGCCTATTACAAAGTGGCACGAAACCATCATTGAGAGCTACTTCTCTCCAGTGAGACGATGTTGAAGTAGAAAAAAAGCAGGCAAGGAAGTTATTAATTCAGTCAGTCAGTCAGTCAGCCAGTCAGTCAGACAGTTAGTCAGTCAGTCAGTCAGTCAGTCAGTCAGTCAGTCAGTCAGTCATCAGTCAGTCAGTCAGCCATTAATTAATCTGTGTCTTTGGCACAGTCTTTTGACCTGCACTGTATACCAATCTGTTCTATCTCTAAAATTGATATGTGTGGGGGAGAGAGAGAGAGAGAGAGAGAGAGAGAGAGAGAGAGAGAGAGAGGAGAGAGAGAGAGAGGCAGAGAGAGAGAGAGAGAGAGAGAGAGAGAGAGAGAAAAGAGAGAGACAGACAGACAGAAAGAGAGAGAGAAAGAGACAGACAGAGAGAGAGAGAGGGGAGAGAAAGAGACAAGAGAGAGACAGACAGAGACAGAGAGACAGAAAGACAGAGAGACAAAGAGAAAGACAGACAGAGAGCAAATGACAGAGACTGACAGAGATAGAGGCAGGAACGAAGATGGTTAGCTCAGATAATATGGCCGCACTTACACAGAAAGACAAATCCTGTAGGTGGACAGACTAACGAACAAAGGAGGGTGGTACGACGTCTGACTTTTCCCTTTCATCTGGCTGACGCCACAGCGGTCACTCAGTGATGGCCCTGAAGCGTCCTGTGATCCGATGACCAGGATGATTATCTCTGGCCTCCTGAAGTACCCGTCATCTAGAAAGGAAGAAGCCCTGGAGGCAGAAGACTCCCGCTGTTGGCTGCAGAATAGACCACTGTCATCTGGGGGCCAGTGTGGGTGTCTCATGCCAGCTTTGCTAGTTCAGGTGTGGGAAGGAGGTGGAAGGGAAGGTTGGGTGAGACATGCAATGTCCACGCATTAAAACTCAGACAGTAGACACCCCATCAGCGTTACATTTTCATTTCATTTTCATTTTCATTTTACCATTTTAAGTCACGATATTTCTCTGCGTGAAATTCGGGCTGCTCTCCCCGGGGAGAGCGCGTCGCCACAAGAGTAGCGCTACCCTTTTTTTGTTTTATGTTTTTTTGTTGTTGTCTGCAACTGCATTTGTTTCCCTATCAGAGTGGCTTTTTTTCTAAGAACTTTGCCAGGGACAACTCTCTTGTTGCCGTGGG
>CM054135.1:29587708-29600208 GCA_028751875.1 Rapana venosa | reverse complement strand
TTCAATATTATCTGCAGCATGACCTTGCTTGGGTGGCATATGAGGATGATTGTGCGGTAATTATGGCATTGTTGTAGATTTCCTTTCTTGGGGAGGGTGATGATGAGTGACTGTGTCCATGGTGTTGGCCATTTTCCTGTCTGCCAGATCTTGTTGCAGATTCTTAGTGGGGCGCTGATCATGGCTTCCCCTCCAGCTTGAACCAACTCAGCTGGAATGTTGTCAGCCCCTGCTGACTTCCCCTTTTTCAGCGATCTGACTGCTGTTTCCACTTCTTCTCGGAGGATAGGGTGACTGTCTGTGTCTTTGCTTGTGGGTACATTAAGGACTTCTGGATCTCCTGCGGTTCTATAGTTATACAGGTCGGAGCAGTATTTTGTCCATCTATTTAGAATATCCTGGTCGTCAGTGAGACACTTCCCATTTTTGTCTTGGATTGTTAACCCTTTTCCCTGTTTTGTGCTAGTCAGGTCTTTCACCAGCTGATATGCTTTCTTGCTATTGTTTTTCTTGATGTTTTCTTCAATGTCTTAGCACTGTTCACCGATCCATTTCTCTTTTGCCTCCGTCATGGACTTCCTGATTCTTTTGTTGACTGCCCTATATTGTTCTGCTCTTTCTTTTGTTTTCTTTTTCTTTTTCTTCGACTCTCTACGTTTGTCGCATAGTTGTAGGATGTTAGGTGTGACCCATGGTTTTTTGACTGGTCGGTGTTTGCCAAGAAACTCGCTTGCTGTTTCAGTCACTGCTGTATTGTAAGTCCTTCGGATGAGACTATAAACCGAGGCCCCGTGTGCGAACGCATGCATAACATCTTGCGCACACGTTAAATCCTGTTCCGCTTTTCGTAAAAGTAGGCCATTGTGTGCCGGTGGGAACAGATGACAAAATTTACAAAACCGCATACACACGGGGACTAGATGTAAAAAAGCACATAAGTGCTTATTCCATTATCCTCGATATAAAATAATTAAAAAAAAATCAAATAAAATCAAACTATTCGTCAGTGTATCTATGTCTGAGTCTATCACAGCGAGTGCTGCAAACTTTCCACCTATCCTTGCTTGAAAAAATTCTACTACCTCTGGGTCCTTCAGCTTCTCCAAGTCAAATGTGATCCTGATGTTGTTCCGCTTGTGGATTTTCTTTAGACGTAGTCGGAAAGTCATCATCACAAGATCATGATCACTCCCTATGTCTGCTCCTGGAAAACTTCGTGTCTGTGCGATGTTAACGCTAGACTGAAACCATCTTTTCACCATGATATAATCTATTTGATTGTGGTGTTCTCCATTTGGGCTATGCCATGTCCATTTTCTGGATTTCTTGTGTGGGCCAAGTGTATTCACTAGCTGGAGGTGGTTGTTACTGGCAAACTCCAGGAGTCTCAAGCCTCTTTCATTTGATTGGTTATTGCAATGTGGCCCACAAACGCCCTCCCAATCTTTCCATGCATCTTCTCCTACTTTGGCGTTCCGTTGTCATTTTTTACAAGTACATAATTATTGCCACCCACGCTGCCTGATCAATTTGCCTGATAAGAAGCCACCCTGCCACAAACCAGCTGCCCCCAAGAAAGACATTTTGTTACAAAATTGTCAACGATTCCTTGTGATAGCTAGAATTCTACCCAAAAAAGGAACAAGAAAAAAATGAAACAGCGATTTGAAACCCTCCCTAAAAATGTCAATGGATTTTTCTCCTCAGAATATTTACTTGAAATCACCTGCTCCGTCGCCTGTCGTTGTATTAGGGAGATACACCTACTGGTATGACTCACTGAAGTCACACAGACACACACACACACACACAGAGACACACACAAATGCACGTACGCACGCACGCACACACACAGAGTATCTTGCGCACACGTTAAAATCCATTCCGTTTTTTACGGAAGAGAAGGCCATTGTGTGCCTGTGGGAACGGATGACACAATTTACAAAACTGCGTACACACGGAGAGGGGATGATAAAAAAGCACATGATGCTTTTTCTATTATCATCGAAATAAAAGAATGAAATAAAGAAAAAAGAAACACACACAATACACGCACGCACGCACAGACGCATATACAAGCACGCATGCACCCCCCACTCCCTCACTCACACATACATACATACACTCATTTTGTTTTCGTTGCTTCATTTTTCTTTGCAGCAAAACTGAAGTAGGCATGTATCTAATATCTATATGTGTTTGAGAATATGTGCGCGTGTATACGCGTACGACTGTAATTACTGTACGTTTATACGTGTGTTGGTGCATGGTTACCACTGTGCGCTGTTCTCGAGTCTAGACGTGTTGAGATTCAGGTATCATACACATTTATTTACAGTTTTATGTACATGTGCTTCCTTCGGTGTCACATTATTTCGTCATGCCATCACCAATCAAAGAAAAACAAAATAATATCTCAGAGTGCACTTCTTTGGCAAAATGTCTCTAAAAAACTAACGCACGCAGAACATCTTGCGCACACGTTAGATCCTGTTCCGCTTTTCGTAAGAGTAGGCCACTGTGTGCCGGTGGGAACAGATGACAACATTAACAAAACCGCATACACATGGGGACTGGATGTAAAAAAGCACATAAGTGCTTATTCCACTTTCCTCGATATAAAAGAAGAAAATATACAAGAATAAAATAAAATAAAATAAGATTTAAAAAAAATGATGTGTATGCAAGCGTTAACGAAAACTACTTCTATCAAGGGATGAAGGTGGGAGAGAGAGTGAGGGGGGGGGGGGCACAGACTAATGGTCAGAGCCTTTCGCTCGCAATGTAACGACCAGAGATAAAGCCTAGATTGGAGCCATCATCAAGACACCAGTTTGAGGGGAGGGTTTTTTGTGTTGTTGGTTGTTGTTTTTTTGGCCTGAACTGAACATCAGTACTGGCTTTGCTTCCCCGAAAGTCCTTTGGATCAGACTCTAACTCTCGGCGTTGTGTTAGAACGTACGCAGAATATCTTGCATACAAGGTTATAACCAGTTCTGCCTTTAGGAAGAGTTGACCATTCGTGAGCGGATGATCTATCTATCTATCTATCTATCTATCTATCTATCTATCTATCTATCTATCTATCTGTCTGTCTGTCTATCTATCTATCTATCTATCTATCTATCTATCTATCTATCTATCTATCTATCTATCTATCTATCTATCTATCTATCTATATATATATCTATCTCGGTCGGTCTGTCTGTCTGTCTGTCTTTTTGTCTTGTCTTTTTGTCTATCTATCTATCTATCTATCTATCTATCTATCTATCTATCTATCTATCTATCTATCTATCTATCTATCTATCTATCTATCTATCTATATATCTATCTATCTATCTATCTATCTATCTATCTATCTATCTATCTATCTATCTATCTATCTGTCTGTCTGTCTGTCTGTCTGTCTGTCTGTCTATTTATCTATCTGTCTGTCTATCCATCTACCTATCTATCCATCTATCTATCGACTTATCTACCTATCTATCTACCTACCTATCTACATACCTATCTATCTACCTAACTACCTATCGATCGATCCATCCATCCATCCATTCATCCATCTATCTATCTATCTATCTATCTATCTATCTATCTATCTATCTATCTATCTATCTATCTATCTATCTGTCTATCTATCTATCTATCTATCTATCTATCTAACTACATACCTATCTACCTGCCTATCTATCTATCTATATCTATTTCTTCTCTACCTATTTATCTATCTATCTACCTGTCCATCAATCCATCCATCTATCCATCCATCCATCCATCCAAAAACGATGGCAAAAACCAAAAGCAATACAACTCACACTTGGTGAACCTGAGAGTTCTATTCAAGGAACGTTAAAAAAAATCATTATAAAAAAACCTGGGATCAAAAGACCTGAGAGAAGTCAGACAGTCTAGACCCGGAGAATACCTACGATCCGTACCAGTACCCTGTGTATAAGCTGCCTGCTCATTACAGTTCTTTTTTCTTCTGCTCTGATATCTGTCATGCACCATACGCATTTTTCAGTTTTCTTTCTGCTGTTTAGATTCTTGCCTAACAGCGTAGACAAGCTCAAGATTAGAAGTGTGTGTTGTTGTTTTTATTTTGTGTGGCATCACTGTGAAAAATATCTTTGTTTTTGTTTTGTTTTGTATAATCTTCACGTCTTGGGTCCTTGCTGGAAAGAAAAGGGTTTTTTGTTTGTTTAGTTGAGTTTTTATTTTGCTTTACTAATGAGACTAGTAAAGAGAGTTAGCAAGTCATGAAGGAAGCTAAGTTTATGTAGATGTGGCCTTTTGTTCTGTGATAGTGTGTGATGTAAAAACAAAGCGGTTTTTTTTCTCTTTTCTATAAATTGCACAAGTTTAATAGTATGATAATTATGGGATGTTTGTTATGTGCTCATTTCGTCTGTGAGTTTATTGGGGATTACTTGGTGTGTTTTTCTTTGAATAAGTCAGGTCTTTGCCATGAAAGTTTCTTTCTGTATTTTTGTAGCTTTTGGTCCTACTACGTGCACACACACATACACACACACACACGCACGCGCCCCCCCCCCCCCTACACACACACTCTCTCTCTCTCTGTCTCACTGTCTCTCTGTCTCTCTGTCTCTCTCTTCCACATACCTACTTGTGTGCCTTCTGAATTTGGATAATTTTTTTCCAAACACGCGAGATGCTTACAAACAAGTAGCCTGATATCTCATCCTTATGAAGGGATTGCTAATATATCAATCCCTATAGCAGACTGAGATGAGAAGCACATGCATAATACACAATTGTTTCGTTTATCATTTGGTGGCTCGGTGGCCAAGACACATCCCACTCATCTAAAAATTAAGATGTTGCGGGTTCCATTCCCGTTTAAACTCGAATGCTTCCCTTCATCCCATCTCCATCCACTAGACCTTGAAGAGTAGTCTGTCTTTCTCGGATGAGGTAGTGAAATGAGATCTTTCCCGATGTCGGAATGCGGCTACCTAAGTGTTAGGCAAAAAACAACAACAACGGTTGCATACGCACATATGCAAGTATTGGAGAACCTAAGAGGCTTTGCCAAGAAACGACCCCCCCCCCCCCCAAACAAGGTATTTGTCTTCTCCAGAAATGACTGTGGGTTGAGTACAAATGTTTCAATGTTATCAGTTCTATGTTGTTGAAAATAATAATAAATGGTTCTTTTTTTCTTTTTGCTGTTTGAAAGTGTTTCAAAATGGGACATTAAAAATGAGTAGAAAATGGGGTATGGGCCCAGTTGAGAGAGAGAGAGAGCGAGAGAGAGAGAGAGAGAGAGAGAGAGAGAGAGAGAGAGAGAGAGAGAGAGAGAGAGAGAGAGAGAGAGAGAGAGAGAGGAGAGAAGAGAGAGAGAGAGAGAGCGAAACAGTCAGACAGGCAGAAGGACAAACAGGCAGGCAGGCAGGCAGGCAGGCAGGAAGGCAGGCAGGCAGGCAGGCAGGCAGGCAGGCAGGCAGGCAGGCAGGCAGGCAGGCAGGCAGGCAGGCAGACAGACAAACGGAGTCAGATATAATAGGAAAGATAGAGGGAGGAAAAGAATGATTTGAGAGAACTAACATTTGAGAGAGCGAGGGGGTCAGGGGAAAGCTATAATTTTTCAAATGAGATAGACAAATAGACAGAAAGACAGAGAGAGAGATAGACAGAAAGACGGAAAGACATAGACAGAGAGAGAGAGAGAGAGAGAGCAGAAAGACGCACAGACAGACAGACAGACACAGAGAGACTGACAGACAGAGAGACAGATAGACATAAAGGCAAAAAGACAGAGACAGGCAGACAGGGACAGAGAGACAGACAGAAAGACAGAGAGATAGCCAGACAGACAGAGAGATCGAGAGACACAGACAGACATTATGAAGTACAATATATATTTTTTTCCAAAAAAACCCCCCAAGAAATACAGATGAACTTCAAACAGCTACCAACGGAACCTTTTTCCTTTCAAACGTAGTTTCAAGAAAGAAGAGGAGGCCTAGCTAAGATACATACATACTTCTCCATGCCGGCAACTTCGGATGAGACTTTAAACCGAGGCCCCGTGTGCGAACGCACGCAGAACATCTTGCGCACACGTTAAATCCTGTTCCGCTTTTCGAAAGAGTAGGCCATTGTGTGCCCGGTGGGAACGGATGACAACATTTACAAAACCGCATACATACGGGGACTGGATGTAAAAAAAAGCACACGGGTGCTTATTCCATTATCCTCGATATACAAAAAAATGAAATGAATAAATAAATAACATTGGCACATCTGATGACGCATGTAGGATTATATACTATGATCCAGATTGAGATGCAGCCACACTCTCCTTAGTTTTAAAGACCCATGCAAAACCAGTGCACTGTAATGAATGGCTGAGAAAATTGGATGAAGCGGACCTGGTTATCACATAAATCGTTCTCTCTGTCTCTGATTGTATGTCCCTGTCTCTTTCCTATCTGTCTGTCTGTCTGTCTCTGTCTGTATATCAGTCTCTCTCTGTCTCTTTGTCTGTCTCTGTTTCTGTCTCTCTCTGTCTCTCTCTGTCTGTCTCTCTCTCTCTCTCTTGATGATTTCTTCCCCCTCTCTCTCCGTCCCTTCCTCCCTCCCCTTCTCTCTCTCTGTTTCTGTCTGTCTCTTTTTCTCTTTCGCTCTCTCTCTCTCTCTCTCTCTCTCTCTCTCTCTCTCTCTCTCTCTCTCTCTCTCTCTCTCTCTCTCTCTCTCTCTCTCTCTCTCTCTCTCTCTCTCTCTCTCTTTCATTTTGCCCACATTAGTGCAGTATCCTTATACCTTTGCTTTATGCATGTATTTTTTTTAAAGATAGTTTTATTTTGTCATTTTTATAAAAACATTTTTACTTTGTTTATGATAATTCACATCCCGTATTGCCGTACTGTTAATGAAAAACGATTGACCGCTTTATATTAGTTGCTTACAATCCTTAACTTGTACAGATAGACTTTATAATTACAAGCTGACCAGCCTAATGACCATTAACAAGCATCTCAGGATGACAAATGTTTAAAGGTAGATTGGGGGAGTTGGCGTCCTGCCCTAGCTTTTAAATCATGTCATCAAGAGTTGGTGTTGTTGTTAATGATGATGGTCTTTAAATTTAAGGGCTAGAATTAATATATGTTGGGGAGAGAAGAGAAGAGAAGAGAGAAAAGAGAAGAGAGAGAGAGAGAGAGAGAGAGAGAGAGAGGAGAGAAGAGAGAGAGAGAGAGAGAGAGAGAGAGAGAGGAGAGAGACAGGGGGGGGGGTCAGACAGACAAACAGACAGACAGACATATACACGCAGACAGACAAACACATGCACATAACAGACAAACAGAGAACACCCACGCAGTCTGATCGCTTAATTAATCAACACTACCCGTGCAGACAAGCAAACACTCACACACACACACACGCAACCACACAGCACGCACGCACGCACGCACACACGCACACCACACACACACACACACACACACACACACACACAAACAAAAACAAAACCAAAACAAACACAAACTAATTACTCCTCATCTTCTTTTTCTCCGGTCGTTTTGTTGTTGTTGTTGTTTTTGCTTTGTTGTACACCACAGCCCCTCCTCCACCCCCACCCCCCACCACCACAAACCTCCCTCCCCTCCCTCCCACCCCACTCAACCCCCACCCTCCCCATCGGCCAAGAATTTCATGGCTGGTTCCCGACTGATTGAAGTTGAAAAAAAATAAACACCTATTACTGCCACTTTGTCCGGGCGGGGCAGCTTTCAATTGGGGGGGGTGGGGGGTGGGGGGGGGGGGGGGGCAATTAACCGTCCTCGCCGGGGTTGAATTTGCGGAAAGGGGGGGGGGGGGTATATGTAACAGAGTCCCTCGTCTACCTCCTCCCTCCAGGATTATCCACCCCCTCCTCCTTCCCTCCTCCTTCTTTCTCCTCTGTTCCCTCTCCTCCCGAATCCCGGTGTTCCATCGATCCTTCATTCCTCTCCTCTCTCCCTCACTCCCTCCTGTTGATTTGTATTGCTTTTTTTTTAAAATCTCTGTATCTGTCTCTCTCTGTCTGTCTCTGTCTCTCTCTCTGTCTCTGTCTCTCTATCTGTCTCTGTCTGTCTATGTCTGTGTCTGTGTCTGTTTTTTGTCTCTCTGTCTGTCTCCTTGTCTATGTCTGTCTCTGTTTTCTTGTCTGTATCTGTCTCCCTCTGTCTCTGTCTGTCTCTCTGTCTCTGTCTCGCTGTCTCTTGTCTCTATCTGTCTGTCTCTGTTTGCTGTCTCTGTGTCTCTGTCTGTCTGTCTGTGTCTGTCTCTCTGTCTTTCTCTGTCTCTCTGCCTCTGTCTCTCTACCTCTGTCTGTCTCTCTGCCTCTGTCTCTATGTCACACTTGTCTTCCCCCCTCTCTCTTTGTCACTCTCTCTCTCTTTTCCCTCGACTTTGTTTTGTAAGGTAAATGGTTTTAACCATTTCGCACAATTATGTGTGTGTGTGTGTATGTGTGAGTTTGGGTGTGTGTGTGTGTGTGTGTGTGTGTGTGTGTGTGTGTGTGTGTGTGTGTGTGTGTGTGTGGGAGGGGGGAGGTGTCTGTGTTGCATGCAAGGGAGTAAGTGTATGGGCGGGTCGGAGTTGTTGTTGTTGCTGGTGGTGGTGGTGGCGGTGGTGATCTTAGTGCTGTGTGCTAAAAAAGAACATCTTTTGAATCTGTTTTTTTCTGCTGAGAAGCCAGAACAAACAAGAGAAGTTTGTTGTCTGTTTGAGAAAATGGTTTAGCAACGTGTGTGTCTGTGTCTGTGTCTGTATGTATTTTTGCAAATGAATGAGCGTTTGTTTTTTTATCAGTGCTCCTAGTGTAATGTGCGAATTATCATTGATTCGGATGTTTATTTTCATAACATGCGCAGGACGCGAATGTTGTTATTGTTTGTGTCATTTGAGCCGTTTAGAATAAAGCGGATTTCTATTTGAACAATCCTTTGAGGTTTAACTTTGTTGGGATTTTCTTTGTGCGTGTGAGGTTACTGTTGTTGTTGGGTTTTTTATGTGGCTCTGAGTTGTTCCTTTTGTTTCTAAGCAAATCGTTTTAGGGGAGTTGGTTTTTCTTTTGGTTCATCTTCTGGATTTTTTGTTCATCAGCAAATTGTTTTCTCTGTTGTGATGATAAGTGTGAGGACTTGAAAGCACGGTAAGTGTCCGGTTTGGTTTGTTGTTGATTTCTGAAAGACGCTCTATCCAAGGTTTATGGTTCCTGTTACTAGAATGTAAATTTATTCTTACTGTAATACTATAATTTTCTTCTTCTTTTTTTTCTTCTTCTTTTTCTTTTTTTCTTCTTCTTTTGCATTTTTTGCATTATTTTTGTTCTCTTCTTCTTCTTTTCTTCTTCTTCTTCTTCTTTTCTTCTTTTCTTTCTTCTTCTTCTTCTTCTTCTTCTTCTTCTTCTTCTTCTTCTTCTTCTCTTCTTCTTCTTCTCTTTTCTTCTTAATTCTTCTTCTTCTTCTTCGCAATTCTTCTTCTTCTTGCAACTTCTTGCAATTTTCTTTGCACTTGCAATTTTCTCTCTCTCTTTTACTACTCTCCCGCTCTCCCCCATCTCTCTCTCTCTTTCGTGAAACGTGGTCATGTGTGGTACAATGGTTATGAGCATCTTGCAAGTTGTTACAGCTTCGAAATCGCTGTTTCATTGAAGTTTTGATTTATACATATGCTTCACTTCTTCAAACTGTTATACAGTTGCCAGTCGAAACGAGCACGCTTTGCAGGAAGAAGCAGAGGGAGGAGATTCCGTCCCTTTACCTCCGCTTTAAGAACTTAGTGCATCCGATTCTCTATCACATGCTTAATCCAGCTTAAATCATAGGTTGAACTTTTGGTGATGGGGGTGATTTTTATACGTGGGTGGCGTGGTGGTGGTTTGTGGTGGTGGTTAGGGGGGGGGGAGGGGGTCTATTGGATATTTTTTGTTTTCGGTTTGTTTGTTTGGTTTCGTTTGTATTTTTTGGTCTGCTTAATTTGCTGTGTTTTGTTTTCCTTTTGTATTTCCTAATCAGGGCAAGGGCCGGGTAAAAAAAAAAGTGATTGTTTATCTGTAACCCTTGAAAAAAAATCATTCATTCATACATTCATTCATTCATTTCACCTCCGTTATTACGAACGTTATGCAAACCGATTCTATATTACCTGCTTAAATCTCGCTTCACTTCAAATCATAGGTTGAACTGTTGTTATTGTTGTTGTTGTTGTTGATGGTGGTGGCGGTGGTTGATTTTTGTTGGGTGGGGGTGCTATTATTTATTTTTTCAGTTTTTGGTTTGTTTATTTTGTTTGTTTATTTTGTTCTGTTTTGATAGTTCCTAATCAGGACAAGGGCCGGATAAAAAAAAGTATGTGATTGCTTATCTGTAGCCTTTGAAAAAAAGCTCATTCATTAATTATTAATTCATTCATTCATTCAATCAATCAATCAATCATTCCCTTCACCTCCGCTATTAAGAACTTTATGCAAAACCGATCCTCCAGCGCTTGCTTAACTTTCACTCGACCACCAGTGCAGTCGAGAACCTATTCTCCATCACAGCTGCTTTAAAAGCTGCCTGCTTTACTGGTCTTATCCAGCGTTCACGGATCATCACTCAGTCCAACCCCCATCCATACATCCCCCCCACATCCATCAACACATAATAACCTGTGGACGGTCATTACCCATTCACCCACGCGCACAAGGAAGCAGGATTCTGGTATCACATTCACGCCACATCGCTCACCTGTTAAGCTTTTTATAATAATATGATCAACAGAACAGGTCACAGGAAAAGCTGATGTCCGTGTGTGCACACACATATTCTTCACGATATTTCCACACCAGATGAATAGCTTCTGCATTTTGATGGTTGAGGTTAGCAAAGATTGTGAAAGGGTTTTCTCTCTCAGTACATTAGCACAGAGGAGAAATTGGAAAGTAACGGTCGTTGTAACTGAGTGGTTAAACCCGTTTGATTTTAATCCTGCAGGGTTCATGAGGTTGTAGGTTTGATCGAATCTCGGCAGTTGCTTGTGATGAATTCAGGATAGTGAGTTTTCCTATCTTCTTAGTCTCTTAAACTGCAGACTTGCCAGCCCACCTTTTTTTCAGATTGTCTATGTGCACATGTTGAAGATTTGAATATCCAAGTTAAAGATCCGCACGTCATGTCAGCGGCGTGCAGGTTCAGGACACATAAATAAAAGTCCCATACAAAACTGAGCTTCTCTGAAGTTGGGGTGTGTCAGCTGGGGTCATTATGTTAACTCCTGCAGAGCTACAAGCACAGGAGAGAAGACCAGGCACCACGCATGCTACCTAGTCAGGGAAACAGAAAAGAGAGAAGAAGGAGAAGAAGAAGGAGAAGAAGAAGAAGAAGAAGGAAGAAGAAGAAGAAGAAGAAGAAGAAGGAGGAGGAGAGGAGGAGGAGGAGAGGAGGAGGAGGAAAAAGAAGAAGAACGCAAAGAGAAGAAGAAGACAACGAAAAGAAGGAGAGGGCGGAGGACAAGAAAACGGAGGAGGAGGAAGAAGAAATAGAAGAAGAACAACAAGAAAAAAGAACAAAACGAAGAAAAGAAGGAGAAGGAGGAGGAGGGAGAAGAAGGAGGAGGAGGAGAAGGATGAGGAGGAGAAGGAGGAGGAGGAGGAGGAGGAGAAGAAGAAGAAGAAGAAAGAAGAAGAAGAGAGAAGAAGAAGAATGCACAGAATCATCTATCATCATCATCATCATCAGACCGTGACCTTGGCGGTCGTGGGGGAGACACGAAAGACGATGCCGTGGTAAGCTCCTCATCCATCTCGGTCCTCGGCTTGCGCAGTAGTGCCGAGTCATTCATCCTGGTCCATTCTCTGATGTTGTCCATCCATGACTTGTTCTGTCTTCCCCTCTTTCTGTCACCTTCGAGTGTTCCCTGCAGTACTGTTTTTGCAGAGTGTTGTGGGGGTGACGTGGCCGAACCATGTCAGCTTTTTCTTCTTGCGATGGTGAGAAGGGGTTCCTGTGGACCTGCCAGCCGTGTTATTTGACTCTTGACAAATTCATTGGTCTTTCGTTCTCTCCAGGATATGCCCAGTAGTTTTCTATGGCATTTTGTTTCGAATGACTGGATTCGCTTTGCTGTTTCAGCAGTAATGTCCAGGTTTCACTTCCGTACAGCAGGATCGTCTGAATTAGGGCTTTGTAGAGCTTTAGTTTGATTGGGAAACTGATCTCTTTACTTTTCCATATGGTGGTGAGTTTTGTCATGGAAGATGTTGCCATGGCTATTCTGATTTGATTTCTGTCGTCGATCGCCGTCCTTTGTGAGTGTAGCGCAAGGTATTTAAAGCGTCTACCTCCTCCAGTTGTTGGCCGTCCATGTAAATATTAGCAGTGGCGTTGCTCGTGCTGTTCACAAGTACTTTACTTTTCTCGAGCTCACCTCCATCATATATGCTCCGCTCTGTTCTCAAGTGGTCGTAAGATCTTGAGTTGGTTACTTCCCCCATTTATGAG